>CM068368.1:388040984-388531110 GCA_034769895.1 Magicicada septendecula | reverse complement strand
TAGTTAGAGAACAATTCTGTAATTTACAAATGTAACAAAATTTAGAAATGCATTTTCTCATAACAAAATACAACGTATCCTTTCATTTTATATTCAAACTATTATTATCTGAAACAGAACGTCGTTCAAATTTCGAATGTTATGTAGGACCATAATCAGTCGACACTGTGTAGTTATGATAATATATTAAGTGATAAACATTGTGAATGTCTTTGTTTTAGTCGCGTATAATGTCTCCCGCAAGCAGTTTCGAACGTTACATGGCAGATTGGGTAGACAGACATGCGGCTCAAGTGAAGCATAACAAGGAACTATTATTACAACGTCGCACCGATTGCCAGTCTCAAGGCGAGACACAAGTAAAAAAAGACTTGTCAAATATTTATACGCAGTTCATTACCGACCATGCTGGCGGGGTAAATTATGGCAGATTTGTGGAAGATTGGGTGGGTGAAAATTACATACCACTCTTTCCCGAGTTGTAATATACTTATTTTGTAAATACACATTTGTTAATATATGTTTCATATAATCTGTATTTTTGTTTTATTATTACTACTGAGTGTATGTTTTATTTAATGCTTTTTGTTTTAGGTTTTACCTTCGAGGATTAGAAAGTAGGACGCACCGAATCAATGACCTTGGCTTAAGTTAGTGAATACTTCTGTATCGTTGTGTGTGTGTGTGTGTGTGCGCGCGCGCGCAAAGCTTCAGGCGATGAAAAAGCGAATGTTGTTGTTGTTGACGTGATTTTGTTCCACAGTTGAAACCTACTCTACAAAACGCTTCACACGAAGCGTTATGTTATCACATAGAGAACACATTCCTATACACTGTCGTTCTCACAAAATCGATTATCATTGGTATTTTATACGAAATATAAAAGTATTTATGACGTATCTGATACTTAGTTAAAAATTGTATACGGCTGTTTTCATACAAGTACGACACAATTATATATAAACTTTTCGAAAAAATATCAATTTTATAATGTATTTATTTATGAATTGTGAATTTATAAACTTTTCAAAAAAAATTCAATTTTATATTGTGAATTTTAAAATATTGTTAATATATTTAATCATTTCAACAAATTATGGCTTTATTTTAATTTCTTTCACTATACACCTCTGAACATGTGTACAATTAATTTTATTTTTTGTGAACTGTATTACTTGTGGGAACCGTTACATCAGAAGATTTGTATGAATTTCAACCACCGTTTTCATCTGTATCAACATGTATGTATAATTTTAATTTATTTCGCTATACACCACTGAACCTATGTGTGTAATTATTTTGTAAACTGCGACCATTAAACAGAAGTATTGTACCAAATGTAGTACCACATGAAGAAGAGCGTATTGAAGATTGCTAGTGACGAAGTTGTCTTTAAAATCATACATTACCAACATCATTTGTATTTGCAAATAGTATATGTAATATATTTTATTTGTAAATATAACAATTCATATATTCTGTATTTTTGTTTTACATATTTTTATTTTGAACCCTTTGACGTTCACATAAAGTCATGTGATTTGTAGATTTTACTAACAAGGACGCGTCTGTTCATACTAAATGTGTGTGTGTGTGAGAGAGAGAGAGAGAGAGAGAGAGTTTGTTAAGTCGTTAACGTATGGATTTGTCATCTGTAACAGCACACGCACAGGTAATTACATTATAAAGTAGGAATTTCTTCTGACGTCTGCGAGCGAGAGATGTTGTACAACAGATTTTGAGGAGTCATCTGTAACAGCACATGCACAGGTAATTACATTATAAACTAGGAATTTCTTCGACGTCTGCGAGCGAGAGAGAGAGGGACATGATATATCACTACAAAACCGATGACATAAAGAGAGTGAGAGTGTTGAATAAGGGAATTCTTGTCAACGTTTGCAGCGAGAGAGAGACATACACAATGTGTGTGTGAGCAGTGCGTACATTGTCCGACAGCGATTTGTATGTGTACACACAGTTAATATTTGTCAAATATACATATTTCTAAAATCATATACAGACCCTCCTAACAAGGATCAATCACACTGACTGCATTATAAAACTATTAATTAATTATTTAATACAATGAAAATGAAGTCAACGTTTTGACGACGAGAGAGAGAGAGAGAGAGAGGAGAGAGAGAGAGAGAGAGAGAGAGAGAGAGAGAGAGAGAGAGAGAGAGAGAGAGAGAGAGAGAGGAGAAACGGTTTGAATATAACGTTTTGACAACAAGAGAGAGAGAGAGAGAGAGAGAGATAGCTTTACTTACATTCAAATGTGAGAGAGAGAGAGAGAGAGAGAGAGAGAGAGAGAGAGAGAGAGAGAGAGAGAGAGAGAGAGAGAGTGAGAGAGAGAGAGAGAGGAACGATTTGAACATAACGTTTTGACAACGAGAGAGAGAGAGAGATAGGTTTACTTACATTCAAATGTAAGAGAGAGAGAGAGAGAGAGAGAGAGAGTAACAATCATGATCATATAGTTTGAATTTCCCACCACAGGAAAGAAAAAAAAATGTTGGCAGATCTGCTCTATACACAATAATGTAAGATTGGTAACCCTGATCATATATTTTAATATATACACTATATAACACACATTTGAATTTCCCTCCTCCCGCCACAGAAAATGTTGGCAAACCTGCTCATATAAAATATCTATACACTATAATAATAATAATACAAAGGTTGGTACACCTGATCATATAGATTTAATATACATTATAACACGCGACAAATTTGAACTCGTGCAAAGGTTGGTAACTCTGATCATATATTTTAATATACACTATAATGCATCAAGTTGGAACCTCCCACCCACCACAACCCACTGATATACAAATCAGCTTTATTAAAAAATTATATTCACAGATGCAGGTGGTCCATTGAACCTCATCCCACCCCCCACCCACCCGTTGATATGCAAATCAATTTAATTAAAAAAATTAAAAAATCAAATTAAAAAAATAAAAAAATTTATTCGCGGAAATACGCGGATGCTTTGGTCCATTGGGATGCTGCGGGTCCAGCGGTGCGGCGTCATCTCTTAGATCATGTTTTTTAGTGTTTTTTATTGTTTTTAAGAAAGGCGGCATTCCTTTGTGGCTCAGAACCCCCATTATCCCTCTACTGACATGTACTCGAGAACTTAGCAAAGAATAATATAACTCTCAAATTGGAGAAATCCAAATTTATTGCTCGAGAAGTACAGTTTTTAGGTTTTAATCTAGACGATAAAGGTATAACCCCATCATCAGAAAGAGTGGAGGCGATTCAGAAGTTCCCTAAACCAAGGAAACAGTTACAATCTTTCCTCGGACTCTGTAACTATTATAGAAAGGCGGCATTCCTTTGTGGCTCAGAACCCCCATTATCCCTCTACTCATGTCCTACTCTGTAACAGTGTTCCTCCCAGGTTTCCGAAGTAATCAGTAGATCGTCTACATAGACTGTGGTCTACTGGAGTGCTTCCTGTCCAAGTATTTGGTCCATACAGGCCACAAAAATGGCTACTGAATTTACAAGTCCGAAGGGCAATCTCTTGAACTGGTAATTGCGCCCTTCGAATATGAACGCCACATACTGACGACTCTATGGATGCAACTCCACTTGCAAGTAACCACATACAGTGTCCCATGTACTGATAAACTTGGTGCCGTGAAATCGTTTCAATATCTCCTCTATCTCACCGGGTGATGTTCGCTCATTAACGATAGTTTTATTTAATTCGCGCGCATCCAAACAAAGCCCGACTTGTCCGTTTTTCTTGGGAACAGCAATGATTGAACTAGTGTATGGAGATTGACTAATCTCAATTATGTCACTGCTGATCATCTTATTCATTTCCGCTCTCACGGCCTCTTTCAGTGAATGCGCGATGGGATATGACCTACGGTTAAATTCCACGTTCTCCTTAAACTCAAGTTTACACTGGCAATTCTTTACTTTACCCGGTTCATCTGAAAATACTGATTTATATTTTTCGTACACTCTTATCAAACGATTTGCTTGGTGTATGGGTATTTTCTCGTTGGTGGTTCCCCACTGGAAGTCCCGTATTTCTTGTATCTTCACTGACCATAAATCCTCTTCTCCGTTATTATATATTATCGGTTTATTCAGGGAGCTGTTCTCTACAAAATTTATCTTACGAAGTTGTTGGTGTATACTACTGGGAAGTGTATTCTCGCCTCCTACTAAATCTGCTGTCCACGTTATTCCGTCTGAAAACAGTGATACTTTTTCTTGGTTCAGATCGATAATGGCGGAGTTCCTTCTCAATATATCGCAACCTACCAATTATTAAATGGCAGTCCGGTGGCGACTAAAAATACCATATTCAAAGCTATACCACGGCTAACGACATTTACCGAAACTTGTTTTCTTATAGTTTTGTTCTGGCGGCCAGTTGCACCTATTAAGACAATATTATTTACTGGTAACATAGGCAAAGTTTTACCACATTCTTTCTGGATTCTTTCCAGTTCATTTACATTTGTTATTGATATATTAGCACCGGTATCAATCATGATTTTTGCGGGGATTCCTTCTATTTCCGCTTTTATATACAATATTTCATTGTTCTGACTATCGAGGCTAGTTTCGTTTTCCTCCAATAATTCTGTTCTTATGTTCTTCAAATAGTTGTTGCTAATGATGGCGATTTTTTTGATTCGGTTGCCTCTTGCAACTCGTTTTTATAACCAGGAGATAAGAGCAGTAAAGGGTCGTGATAGTTTATCACTGCCTCCTCCCGTTTAAATTATTGTTTTCATCGTTATTATTCGGATTGACCGAGGCGTCGTTCTGGAAACCTTGCGTCGGTTCCTGCCGCTCTGTATTTTGTTCGAACGTTTGTTCTCTGTTTTGTTGTCGTCCAGGATCTTCTAGGCCGGTACTCCTTCTATGTTGTTCATACCTCGGACCATCACGTTCTTCACTTCTTCGCCGACGATCTCCATCGTGGAAACTGTTTCTTCGTTGACGGTTATATCTTCTTGGCCCACGATCTTCGGCTCTTATAAAATTAACTCGTGGACGGGAAACTCTGTTATTATTGTTATAGTTAGCATTGTAATTTCTATTGTTTTGGTAGTACCGTTCAGTATTACCGGGGTAGGGGTTTCTCTGACTATAGGAATTGTTAGGGGGTTGATAATAATTATTACGGTTATTTGGGTATTGGTTGTGGTTCCTATTACTATTTTGATTATTATTAAAGTTATTATTATTGTTCGGCGGGTTATTATTGCCGTTGTAACTATTCTGCTGGTTACGGTTTCCTTGGTAGTTATTACCGTAACTGGGGTACTGGTTACTTCTCACCTCTGGTCTACCGTTCCTCCTTCTGCACTGACGGTAGTATTCTTCATTTTCATAGCTTCCCAGTAACTCGGTCATGGCCTGCACTGTTTAATCTGGCTACCTCTCCTTGCTCTGATAATATCTTCGTCGTAGTGATAGGATAACTTGTTCACCAGGCATTCTTCGGGTATTGCCGGTTCTAGATGTTTTGCCAGACACACCTTCCCTAAGAAATAGGCCGTCATGGTGCTTCCTAGTTCGTCCATGGCAAATATTATCTCGTATCAGGTTCTGAGTGGTTTCTGAACAGTATTTAGCTTTAAACAGGTTCCTGAACTGTTGGTAGTCCGCAATCTTGCTTCGATTCGCCATCCACCAGTTGTCGGTCATTTCCCTGAACGACTCGTCCAATATCTCCCGGTTATTGTTCCATCTACTCACTCTATGCTTGGCAAAATATTCTTCTATCCGGGCTAGGAACTCCATTGGTTTTCTCTTGTTATGCCGGAAATTCAACCATTCCCGGTTTTCATTGATCGGTATCCCAGTAAAGTTCGTGGGTCGATTTCTCAAGACTTCCATTTCTTCTTGGCTCTGCCGTACTTGCCCCGTGATACTGGTCATAGCCTCTTCCATTCCGTCACACCTTTCCGCGACTTGACTCCGTACTCTCACGAATTCTTCCTGAGTTTCCTTCCGTTGTTCTTCCACTTTCCTGCGACTATGCTCTTCAATATTAGTAAACTTGATGTTTACCACTTCCTTGAATTCCTGTACTTCCCTCTCGGTTTGGTTACATTTTTCGTCAACCTCCATGATCTGTTGTTTTATTACCATGGTTTCTTCTTCTATTTTCTTGCTGGTGTACTCCTTATTATCGTAGAGTTCCTTGATCATCTCTTCCTTTAACAACTCTATCCTCTTATCTAATTTGTCCAGATTTTCTTGGTAACCTCCCTTAACTCTTCTCTTAATAGTTGGTTATCCTCCCTCAATTCTTTCAACTTCTCCTCCATTTTCTCTTCCATTTTCTTGTTGTTTTCTTCAATTTTATTACCCAATTCTTCCTTTAAAGACTGGTTGTCTTCCTTCCTTTCTTTACTCGATTCTTCTTTTGTAGAATCTATTTCCTTCTTCATCTTCTTGCTAGTTTCTCCTATGTCCTTCCTTAACTCTTCTTTTGTGGATTCTATGTTCTTATTTGTGGATTTGATTTCTTCCATCATCGCTCTGAGCATCTCTTGTATCGTCGTGTTCTCTGTTTGTGAGGTTTTCTCGGGTTGTTCCTCTGGTGGTGCGGGTTGTTTAGTTTCCATTGGGTGTAATAAAATTTCCACATCTTCCACCGGCGTCGCCTCTTTGTCTTCCATGTTGATTTCAATTTCCTTTTCGGCCTCCGCCGCCCGTTTCTTTGACGTTGTTCGTCGTTGCATTTTCCCTTTTTTTTTTCTGACTTATAACTGCTGCAAGCTCCAAATAGGGATTGGGCGAATTCTAGTAGCCTGTCAATCACTAATTGAAGCCCCTCAGTTGGTCGCCAATTTGTAACAAATTAAATATAATTTGTTTATTTTGTTTGTGTAAAAAAAATTTTTTTTGTTTATATATATTTTTTTTATTTAAATTAATTAAATATTAATTATTTAATTATGTTTCATGGTGTTCCGAACTTCTGGTTATTTGTATTAATTTAATTATGTGTTTTTCTGTATTTGTAATTCCTTTCACCAGTTAATAAGATTGTCTCCAATAACAATCGATAGGTGAACTTTCCTATTTGGAGGTTATCTTTCTTCTAAGTGGTGAAATTCTGGTAGTTTCTGCTCAATTAAAATTACATATTCTAACTACTTAACTTTACGGTGGTTCTTTATTAATTTTTTATTTTATTTTGCTTTCTCGGATTTTAAAATGTTTTTATTTTATTTTAATTGATCATTTACCATTCAGAATTATTGGCATTATCTGTCATGCTACACTTTCATTGTCTTTAGTAAAACGCAGATATAGTTACTTTATTTCTTACTTGACACTCTCAGAAACATAATTGACAAGACCTGTCGTTCATAAATGATGACATCCAAGACACGTTAATCCTGGTTCACTCTACCGAAAATTTCAGTAAAACACCTAGCTGATACTCAATACCGTTAACATATACGAAAATTATACTGTTTTCCTATTTGTTTGTTGATTGAGTATTATTCCAATAAATCTTATGCAAACAACTGTTTTGGACGTACATTTTGTATTATCACTTATTTGGTAATCAATACTGAATACTGATTATGTATTCTCATAAACATCTGCTGATGATATTATTATTAATTTAATATCTGACAAAAATTCAGGGAATAAAATCTGCCAATATCAGGGGTAGTTGGAACTTTTGGAGAAGACGCTCTACCCAACGACAACGGAGAAGAACTAAGACAGTTTGCAACCTACAATAACTTAAAACTAACTAACACTTTTTTTCGGAAAAAAGATATAGGTCTACATAAATACACATGGAGTGCGAGAGGCCAAAGATCCCTTATAGATTATATTATCGCAAACGATAAAATTAAAAACTCGGTTCAAGACGTACGAGTTTATAGAGGCAGCACTTAAATACAAACCACTACCTACTGGTAGCCACAATCATATCGTTAGCAAGATGGAGAAAACCAAAAACGAAAAGAACATCTGAAAATCAAAAAGTATTTAAAATGTATCTACTTCGAGAAGAAAGCGTGAAACATCTTTACCGAAACAAATTAGCTGAGCATCTAATACAAGTGCCAACTAGTAATGACATTGATAAACAGTGGGATAATATAAGAACCTGTATTGAGAAAGCAACAATAGAAGCAATAGGAAAGAAGAAAAGGATAAGAATAAGAAAGGCCTAAGAGTATGGAGAGAGGAATTACAGACAGCTATTAATGAAAAACAGAAAGCATATATAGAGTTCCTACAGAAAAACACTCAACAAGCGAGAGCTCTGTATACATTCAAGAGAAATTATGCCAAACAATTGATCGGTAAAGCTTATCGAGATTCCTGGAATAAATTTATCTCTGATATCTAACACGAAGTACACGGAAGACAGCCATTTGCATATACAGTTATGAAGCATTTAAACAGAACAGAAAAAGATGTGGCAAAACTTAATATCATTAAAGAAGATCAGTGGATTGGACATTACAAAGAGCTGTGGTGTAAGCAAGAAGAAGAAGAAATAATAACCCAAACCTTAATGACGAAGGAGATATCATGGACGTTGATGAGATATCAATGAGTGATTTACAAGGTGCACTAAAAGGCATGAGAAATAGAAAAGCTGCAGGATTAGACGGGATAAATTTGGAACTAATCAAATACGCCGGCGCTTTCTGTCACCTCAGGTTCTTACATCTCATTAATATGTGCTGGCAAAGGTGTAAAATTCCAAATGCATGGGAAGCAGCAGAGGTGATCTCTCTTTTCAAGAAAGGGAACAGAAGTGATTGCGGGAACTATAGAGGCATAAGCCTGCTGAATGATGCTTACAAAATATATTCCAGAGTACTTAATAACCGGTTAAAGGTATTGGCAGACGCACTCTTACAAGAAGAACAAAACGGATTTCGACAAGGACGCCCATCCAGCGATAATATCATCACGGTCAAACGACTTAAAGAAAAACGTAGAGAATTTAACCTCGAAACCCATGTCGCTTTCATAGATTTCGAGAAAGCCTTTGACCGAGTTGACAGAAATAAGCTGTGGATAATAGAGATAAACAATGAGTATCCTCCACACCTTGTAAATGTAATCAAAAGCTTGTTCATGTGACAAGAATAGTAATAAACACAGGTAATAAGAGAACGGATGAAATAAAAATTAACCAAGGAGTGAGGCAGGGATGTAGCTTGTCTCCCACTCTTTTCAATATATATATTGACGATGTTCTTATAAAATGCCAATCAAAGGAATATCCTGGATTCCAGCTAGACCGACATACTTACCTGAGTACGTTACTATTTGCAGACGACAAAATAATAATACAAGAGAGTGAAGATACATTACAATTGGCAGTGCACCGACTGAATCAAATATGTCCAGAATATAATCTTAAAATTTCCTTGCATAAGACGAAAGTTATGGCTTTTCAAGGCAAGTGTCCCGTTAGGTCGAAAATAATTGTCAACGATAAGCCAATCGAACAAGTATCAAATTTTACATACTTGGGCTGCGACACAAGCTACAATCATGACAATGACATGGAAAATAAAATAACTAAGTTCCAGGAAATATGTGGCACAATAAATAGAACATTAAATAACAAAACAGGAAAAGACCCAAGCATAGAATTTTATAAAACGATGGCTCTACCTGTACTTATGTATGAGAGTGAAAGTTGGATAACTACCAAAAAAGGAGACAGCAAAATACAGGCAGCAGAAATGAGATTTTTGAGACGGGTCAAAGGCTGCACAAGCAAAGATTTAGTAAGAAATGAGGACGTGGGAAATCAACTAAATGTACATGCAATAAATGAAAAAATAAGTGAATATAAAGAAAGATGGAAACATCACGTAAATAGAATCGGAAATGGGAGAATACCCAAAAAATACTTAACTACAACCTACGAGGAAAAAGAGTTATAGGAAGACCACGAAAACGGTGGTCGTAAGTTTATGAGGACTGAACAGGCAAATGCCTAATCCTTGTAGTGCTGAAGAAGAAGAAGAAGAAAAATTCAGTTTAATGCTAGAACGAGAATTATACATAGGCCTACCATTAACAGCATTGATAGCGGAGGAAAGAATTATTTTGTTACGTCATAAATGTTAAAGAAAATTGTTTCAAAACAAAAATAACAAATAGCCCTAACAAGTAACAAGTAGCGATAAATGAGCGTAAAAATTTGTAAAATTTGTAACTTTCCTTTTAGAAAAAGAGAAGTACAAGTATTTTATAAAATTTTTAGAATTTTTTAAAATCCGTTACGCTAAATAATATTTCATGTAAGAAATAAACATTTTTTAAGACAACGATAGAAACTCGATTTCCTACTATTTTTAAGTACTTAAATCGACGAAAATGTTGGTTGTTCATATTTGTTTAAATCCACATCTTTCCTAAGTTCTATATATCTACAAATCTTCACATTAGTCTACCAAAAATTTCGCGTTCTGTTAGCCAACGTAATATTTCAATTATTTCTAGACGACCAACTTTCCATGAAAAGTATTTGATGATAATTATTGAACTAGATATCATTTACATTCCAGGCTTTCAGGGTGACAAAATGTTTTAGAATGATATAAAACTATACTACATAAATATTAATTGTAAACCACACATATTTTATGTCCTACCATTGACAGTAAATTTATCTTCGATTGATACGGAGACAAACGATTCTATACATGGTTAATATCTCAAAAATGCACGTATTACTTTTTATAAACCTGAGAGTGAAAGTTTCATATAAACGGTGAATAAAACAGATGTTCTATTTAATTTATTAGAAACACAAACGTTTTGATTCATTTTCAACAAATATGAGTACGCGTTCTGTTTAATATTTACTTTTTTTAATAGAATTTAAAGTATACAATTAATTTTATGCCAAAGAAGTCATCAAGACGCCACACAAAAAGCTATTGAGAAAACTTCATGATAATTATTTAATTGAGAATACAATGAAAATTAATAAAAAAAGTAGAAAGGTATAGTATCTGATGTAGAAACAAGATTGGCAAACTTGTACATAACTATGCAGAATTTCAGTACGGACTAAAGACTCCTCAGATTCAGACCACTAACGCAAAAGAGGGATTAACAAGACAGTGTGATGATATTAAGAGTATAGCAGAATTAATATGTATTAAAGTTGTAGAAGAGAGTATATAGATAAAGGATCTTGAGAAAAGTCGTTCTCAGCATGGTTGGACAAGATATAACATTGATTTAAAAATAAATAAACCTCTGCTCAACAGTCCTTAAAGGACCAAGGCATGCCGCGCGGCTTTTGTGTTTAGTGAACGGTTATATGGCTACTACAACGCGTCGCCTGCCACTAGTCGTGGTATTCACAGCCAGGAGGCGCCACTGTTATCTCACGGCTACTCTGTTCTACCTCACGACGCTGAGCGCACCCCGTACACTGCCTTTGCCGAGAATTGAACCCGAGACTACGCGCACATGGTACTAGCCACTAGGCTACCTGGAGGCTCATAATAATGCTTACCCGCTCTTATTTGAAGGAAATATTTTAAGTAAATCTTTCCCTTCCTACCATACGTGTCTTTTTAGAACAACTGCTATCAGTGTCTATGATTGTGTAATTGGTATATTTTCAGAAGCTGTTTCTACTTAAATACAAATAACCCGTTCTGACTTGCCGTGAACGGGCTAGCCTTACCTTCTGTTGGTTAGCTCCTGTTACATATTGCACTACTGTGCTACAGTGATTAATACGTGATTTGTTGTCTTGTGTTTGTGAGAGTTTGATTTACGTATGAGAATAATAAATCAATAAACAAACGTTTTTTGTCTGCTCTTATTGAGTGTGCTTCTTTTCCATTATATTTCGTTCTTCTCTTTCTTTTCCCATGATTGGAATTACTTCAATTGATTTATAGTGTAATCAATTTGCCTTTTCAATTATTTCCAAATAACTGAAGTACAGTGACCCTAATGTGTTATGTTTCTAAATTATATAGCTTTCTCTGTTTTCTGAGAACGCAGTTCTGACACTAAAAGTCCTTATTCTGACTCCATTTGTTACACTAAACCCGTTTTTAGAATATGAGCCCTTCACATAGAAGAAATGTAAATTTAATAACAAATTAGGAACCGAATTAAAATCGGATTTTGCTAATTAATTGCTTTTATGCAATTTAAACTTATGTCTCTCCAACTCTTCTTCAAAAACCAAACAATCAATTATACACTATTTTAAATAAACGATAACTAATTTCAAAGTCAAAAATTAACGTTACACCGTAGTCAAATAAAATGCTTAATACATATTTGGCGATAAAAGTACTTAATTTTATTGATCATAAAATTACTTCCTTACTCAAATATTATTAAAAAATGGTGACGTACAACTACTCAGTAACCTACATCATGTTTACGTTGTCTATGAAATTTGTTCTTTTGCTAATTTTTGAGCCTTCGAAAGATATACCTAATTAGTTATGGTTTTCATTTGATAATAAGTTTTAGACATATTCAAACACCATAAATCGTTAAACTTTGCTTTGTAATTTCATCAGTATTAATTATAAAAATTTATCACCAAATTTTAAAACTGCCCTATTAAGTTATTCTCAACTGAACATTTTTTTGCGTTATAATTCTACAGTACAGAAAATATTCTCCATGCTGCTTTTGTTTAATAAGGTACTTTGTATTAATTAGTCGTTTGTTTGGTTGTCGGCAAATTAAATTAATTTTAATCAATTTGCCATTACTTTAATACCTTCTTATAATAATGAATTAAGAGGTGGTTGAGGGTTTACGTCGGCTCTCATGACCCCTTGTTCCCCCAATTCAATCTGACCACCATCACATTGTAATTGCTACGTAGCATAATTATATTTTATACCGGGCAACATGATAAATAAAAAAGAGGAAAAACACGAAACTTTCTGTCGCATCCACGAGCGTCGTATTATCAAGCCAATTAGGCTGGTTCGTTAACTGACGTCTGTTGCGCAACGAGTTTTGCAGCTTGTTTTAGTTCGTATTTTTAACTTAACATGAAAGTGATACTAACCAAACACGGAATTAATATATAGAACTAGGAACTTCTTAAATATATTCTGTAAGGAAAAAACAACATTGAATGGTGAACTTATGTGGTTGAGGTATTGAAAGACGTTGCTCTATTTTAATTTTGATTTGAATGGAATAAATCCTATTGCAATCCTAAATCCTAAACAGCAATTTAGCAATTTATGTGAGATATATTCCATTCATTCTATTTTAATGAGTGTTGTTAATCATTGTTAGGAAAGTTAAGAAAGTAGAAATCATTGCTACGAAGGTAGGCTGTAAGATAAAAGAAGAACCTATTTCTAATTTAATACACAATATCGGTTAATGTAATGTATTAATTATTAATCAATTGGCGTACTGAAGTATACTTGTACCAAGGTCAATGTGTCCTTCCCTAGTTTACTACATACACTCTGACGGCGATCCGGAAAGTGAACATTGAATAATATTGTTACCACCAGCATGTCTGTTGACAAAAATGCAGGGATGTTAACATAAGCCATGGTTCATCAATTAAAATCTTACATTTTGCGTGCGAAATGCATCTTCAGTGGCATATTCTTCCTTAGTCGACTCGACTCTTCCGTATGCGTGTGGTGCAGACTTTGGCATAAGCATCCCGGTGACCTTGATGACGCATCAAATTGACTTAAGGCTACAAGTAATGTGGTGTAACCCGACATGATTATTCCATATTGTCGCGTAACAAACAAGCACGTGTCAGTACATTCTACGTTTGTTCGGACAGTTCCCGAAACATCATGTTTACTACACCATCATCTGTCTATTTCCTCAGGGCTATTTATAACAAGGAAGTTGGAAAAGGGCTTGTCACAGCAGATTTTTGTTTACAGCAAGACAGTAATTCTAGTTAACTGGAAATCATGTAAAATGTTTATGACTACAACTCAGTAAATATAATGACGTAATTACTGTTATATTATATTGTAATTATATAAATATATCGTAATAATCATTTGAATGTATGTAGAAGGATTGATGAATTAGATCTAATAAAAAATATTATGAAACAAAATTTATAATGTTTTGTATCTTTAGTGGCAAATAAATGCCACATATTAATGATAGCTATACACGTATTAATGTTATTACGACGGTCACATGGATCGCCGCGTTGCACGGTGGAAACAGAATGAGCGACACCAAATGAAATCACTTATTACCACTTTAAAAAGATCACCAACAGTTAGAAATATACAAGGACACTTTTCTAGAACAATTCAAGTTAAATTTGTCCAGCAGACAACAATAAAAGTTAACTTATGACAGTTTCGCACTAATTAACATAAATAGTCATTTTCTACTAAATCGCAACAATAATTCCAAACCCCACTCGTAATATCGCCTGATCTTATTGAATTTGGAAGCTTCGGAATCCAGCCTCGGCCATTTTGGATTGTAGCGATACAGCGGGGCTGGGTGCAAGTAAAATAGTCGAAATATGCGTGGAAGGGTCATCTCGAATTATCTAGAGCGCTACGTAATTCTAACGCGCAGAATCATTTCTAAATGTCTGGAACAACTTTGTGCGTTGTCACGGGTTAAGAGCACTTTTGTCAATTTTCAGCTTAATGATTTGTCATTTGTCATTACGATTATGGTAGCTTCAGTTGTGCGTAACCTTTCAATTTTTTGTAAACTTTGTAATTGACTGGACATATTTTCTGCAGATGTTTGTATGTAATTTGAATTTGTAGAAATTTGCAGTCATAATATTTGCTTAGATCATCAAAACACTGAGGCTTTCGCAATTTAGCAATTTATGTGAGATATATTCTATTTGACTTATGAGGCAGTAACTGCATATTAGTGCAGAAAGTTTCCTTAATATCGCCTGGTTTGTACCGAAACTAAAAGTAAATGGAGATGAAATAGAGGAAGCATATTACCGACTTTAACAGGAAAGATCACGGCGCAAATATTAACTCCTCTTACATTCCTATTTTAAATAGTAAAAGACACAAAAGATACATCGGTCTCAACTAAAAATATTGAATAAATAATTATAGTTTATATACGTTAACTTGTTTAAATAAACGTTAAAAAGAAAAAAACATTCTTGTCTAAAGTGTATTAAAATTTCATTATACATTAAATGTTTTATTTATATTGCATAAATTAACTGAAAAATCTACAAAAAGCTTCCCAAAGTTAATACCATTAAGACCTCCTACAGTTCTGAGTTTCAGTGTTCTGTGAAATTTTTTAAAGTTATTAGAGAAAAATTTGTTATGTCTGTAAAGCTTGCCTAAAATTATTACCTTTAGTTTTCCGTTTTTTACATGAATGTTCAGTGGCGTAACAGACGAGCCTGCAATGTGGCGAGGCTGCGGACGATCGGGGCCTGAGAAAACATTTCCCTTATTCTTTCAAGAATGGTATCTATATGAAAAATATATTGTACTAACCGTCTGTGACTTCTCGTATATGATGTCCTTTCCTATTGCGACATGTTTCGAGACACTTGTCCCATTTTCAAAGCATAAAATTTGTAGCACATATCATTCACTGATATACTTGTCAAACGTTAAAATCCATGCGTTATGATGACCACAAATAGCACATTTTAACATAACGAACTATATTATTTTTTGTAACATGAATATGCACATCGGCCAAACAGTGTACACTGCGCAGCGACCCACCGCGCATTGGGACAAGTGTCTCGAAACATGTCGCAATAGGAAAGGACATCATATACGAGAAGTCACAGACGGTTAGTACAATATATTTTTCATATAGTTAACGGACACGTGGCTTGCTACTAAAATAGGTTTATTCCTACTAAATATTTTAAGAATGAGTACAAACCTATGGACGTAAGTAAAACCAAATTTCGCTGTATGTATTGAACATAAAAAACAAATACATTTATGTTTTACTGTTATTTTACCAGCACCAATGATATACTTTGAGAGTATACATTATTTGATTAACTGCACAGTAGAGTGGTGATTCTAGTTAAGAATGCTCCAAGGCCATCGGTCAGGCATAGAGCGTTATTCGCTATGAGCTACGAAAGAAAAATTTAAATGGGCCAAAGTACTAATCGTGTTGTAAATGTTACTGAGACATTGACGGCTTCAAATTTAGCCTTTAGAGGCCATAAAGAGAAAATAGACCAGCCAAAAATCGGATATGTTTTGGGAATTATTGATCCATTGCTGCTAGAGGCAATCCGTTGTCTGAAGAACAGGGAGAAGTATATGAGTCTAAAAATTAAAAAAAACTCATTCATCTTTCACCTAAAAAACTTGAAAATATTTGTCTGAAGCAAATTGAATCTGCTCAATATTTTCTGTAATAATGGCAAGTACACACGACATTAACAGAAAATATCAACTGAGTCAAATAATCAGGTATGTCTCAATTTCTGAAGATGAAGCACGAAGGCCCACCAACTTAAGAATGAATGAAATTTTGAAAGTTTTTAGAGTTTACATAAATCATAGGTTTTCTATGAAACTGGCGTAGGTTTAGGAGAAGAGATATTAAACAGTCTTGAAGAGAACGTATTCTGTTTATCGTTATATAATTTTAGTTGCTGTCACAGCTATAAGAAGGGGTTACTATTCAAGAGGGAACAATGGTATGAATTAAGTAAGGGTATTAGGAGGGATCGCAAAAATTTCTGCCGGGAGCGTAGAAAAAAGAGTTACGCCAATGGGAATGTCTGTTGTATATACAAATGGAAGGTTTGTTTTCTGTTGCACTTGTTTTCATCGTTCAAAAAGCGATACATATTTCTATTGTCTTAAGTCTGTTCATAATCTTTATCCCTAAGATTAGGATTTATATTTTTATACTCATTAAAAAAATGCTTTATGAAAAATACTTTTACTACATAACAACTTTTAAATCTACACGATTTCTTTTCAGTAGGATTATTTTAAAGCTGAGTAAAAAGATATAACCCATTACTATACAGGGTGATTCACGAAGGTATGCAGAGGCTTTAGGAGCTCATCCTACATGTAAAAATAAAGAAAAAAGTTCATATAAATATAGGTCCGCAAACGCTTCGTTAGCGAGTTATATTTTACCCTGATTTCAGCTCCTCTGGTCATGTTAGGCCGTACTGAAGTTCTAGGAACCCAAATTAAGGGACAAACGTAATGGTTTCATATAGGTTTTGACCTGAAAAATTGAATAAAATAAGTCCTAGAACTGTAACTTTAATAGTTTTGGGGAAAACTGGTGAAAAGCGCAAAAAATCGTAGTCGAAAACACACTTTTTTACGTTTGACGTACAATAACTTTGTTAAATTGCCAATAAACAAATAAAACTTATAAACAAAACCTGTAGAAAATTTAATTCTGAGAAAATTGGTGTAAATAAAGTAAACAGAAAGTGAATACAAGTTGAATACAATGGACTTTTATTTAGAAAAATACAAATCAAAATGTAACTGAACAAATTTTTAAACGAAAAACGATGTATTTTTTCATACCGGGGAAAATGACAAAAAAACAAAATTGCTATTAAAAATAAATAAAAGAAGTTCCAAAATAAATTACACAGTACAGTATGATCCTAGCAATATATTTAAGTTCTGTTAAAATATGACATTATTTGTTTAATTTGAATTAAAAATGTCAAGAATAAAACTCAGGCACAAAACAGTGGTAAAGGGAGATTAGTTTTTTATTATTATTAAATAATTACATAGATTATAAAAATACAATAATAAGAACGTTAGAAATAAATGCTTGCTGTGCGTATCAGAGCAAGAACAAGACTGGCTCACAAGAGCTGTCTCTAGACGTTGAGAAAGAGAAGCGCTTGAAGCGACATCTCACTCCTATCATGAAAAAGAATCATGACAACAGGAATGTTTTTTTTGTTCAAGTTATTGAAGTTACAGTTCTGGGACTTACTTTATTCAATTATTCAATACTGCGCGAAAAAATCTTAATTAATAGTACATAACATTACATATTTAAGTAATGACAATATATCAACATTGACTGTAACTACAGACGTATTCTCTAATAAATCACTGATTACCAGAAGAATTTTAATTACCGTGCTTTTACAAACTTTGATGACTGTTACGTAAATTGCTTTTTCTAGTCCCTTATTTTATACGGCAAGCGGAGAGTCGCAGTGCGAAATGAAGTGGAGACGTTACTAGCTTAAACATTTCTTTCCCTGCATTAAATTTACTTTAATATTTTTCATTTGACGTGCAATCGTAGTACACAAGTGACAGTCTTTTTTGTTATAACTCGGATGATATCCACGTGTACCTTTTCATGTTTGATGAAAAGAAAATTACTTAATTGTTACATTACATAACCTGTGCAATTAAGATTCATGCTTGAACTTTACTGTTGAAGTATTTATCTTTCACTAACTGTCTGTCTGCCTATTCTTTTTCCCTCTTACTTTACGTTTTCCTTATAGAATAACTTTTACAAACTATAGCCCTATAACTTTACTTTCAGCATCACAAACTGACTGCAACACCACGTGGCCACAGTAACTGTATGACTCGTATAGGCCTATAAGCAGCCAGATTTATTTGTAAGCTACTTTCCCAGCTTAATCCAACACAGAAGTACGTTAACACCTTATTGTCAGGGACGTAACGAGGAGATGGTCCGAGGGGTGCAGACCTCCCCCGGAAAAACTGAAGAATGTCGAAAACTATTATAGCACTTAGGAGTAAACAATCAGTATCGTTCATAGAAAGATGGGATTCAGAATAATCATTTATACAATTTACATATTGTTGTGCTATTTTACGATAGGCCTTCAGGGTGCCATAAGAAAAACTTTATTTTCAAAAAGTACAATTTAGAAAGATGAGGCCGTTTTAACTTTTTGATTTTAAATGACAAAAAATAATGATTTTGCATTAACGACATGCTTTATTAGACTTTTGTAATAGGAATAATGTCGTAGAATATAGGGATGAGTAAGTAAAAATTGAAATTTTAATATATTTGTTTTTTTAATATTACATTAAAAAAAACCCGACTCTAAATATTTGTTTAATTCACTTTTGTCCGTTTCTTCAACTCTAGGGTCCAGGATGTCCTAAAATCCGACTTTAGATTCCTCATGTCTACCTTCCTCTGGAGAATAATCTGGTTTATCCATAATCCTGGAAAGAAACATTCCGGTATTAATATTCTCATTTTTAATTCCATGCTGCCAAATCAATTTAGACGCTTCCCCAACACAAAATTTTGGTTACGTTCCTGCTTGTTGTTTCATGATTTTATGTAACATAGGGGAAAGTGGGCTAATTCTGCGCAATTAACTTTTTATTTCATTTTCATGAATTTAAGCAATTATATGTTTGTTGTTTTACGTTTGTTGCTTGTGAGTATTTTAAAATTGGCTGAATATAGGATTTCATAGCATTTGTACGGTCTATAAAAAAGTAAAAATGATAAAACGAAAAAGTTTTAGTGCGCAGAATTGCCATACCATGTCGGGTAATAATGCGCAATTGAAATGAACAGTTTTAAGAATACTCAGCCAGCAAAATGTAATACAAAATACAGCGCTGACGTCAGACAAATATTTCAGAGCTCATATTAACATACATAAATTAAATTTACATAATTTGAAAACATTGATCAAAACATCAACAACAACAAAGTTTAAACATTTCTAGATAATAATTAGTTTTTTATGCACAAATCACATAAGTAATTCTCCGGTGAATCCCACCCACTTCATTCTTCATGTGACCACATACCACAGCCTACACACCTGCACCAATCTTTTTGTCCCGTCCAAACTTGTTCCAAACCAAGCAAATGTCACAATTGAGAGGCTCTATATCATCATCTTTATTGTCATCACATAATTTTTTTTTCATCCACGTCATCCTCCGTTTCCGATTCTGATAATTCAATCCGACGTCTTACAGTAAATTATTATAAATAAATCACCTTATATCCGTCGTGTGACTTCGTTACGTCGATTAAAATGACGCGTTTCGGAACATCTGTTCCATCATCAGATAAAATCGCTCTATTGAGGTCGTTAAACGTTAAAAACACATGTTACACATAATTGTCCACTATGTAATTCACTTGCTTCCTAAATGGTGCGCACCACGACGAAGCCGATCGGACACTGAACTATTATCTGAGTGATTACGCCTAAGCAGGTTCAAAGCTGTATCATATAGCGGATTGGATTTAAAATTTAAGTGGTCATTCAATATGAAGTCTCGGCTGTTTATGTTATTATATGCTTTGTATATTTCGAACTCCTCTATTGCGTCCATGTAACGGCCTTTGTTGCACACATGTAGGGGTATTAAATTAGATTTAAAATCAGTATAATTATGATTGTGTAAGATTAAGTTGCGGGCAAAGTTGGACTTGATATTATTTAACAAAGTGAGATTATTTAGGTGACGTTTTGGTGTGTGTTTTTTAAATCGTTTGAGGAAACCTCTCCCCGTTTGACCAATGTAAAAACTGTTGCAGTCGTTACATGATAATTTATATATGCCGGATTTCTTTTCTAAAGGTATGGGTTTTCTATGACGTAGTATTTTTAATAGACTATTGTTTGTTTTGAAGGTAGCAGTAATATTCAATTTATTAAATGTGGAGGTTAGAATCTTTGGCATTATATTTGTGTATGCGGTGGAAATAAATGTTATTTTTGTATCCTTATCTATTGGGGGCTTGGATTTTCGAATTTTATGTTTCTTGATGAGATTATCAATCAACGTGTTTTGGTAACCATTAGCTAAAGCTATATGTTTAATGGTATTCACCTCCTCACGGTAATCATCATCACTGAGAGGTACTGCCAACAATCTGCGGATAAAGTAATTATAAGCTGCCAACTTTTGCGAAAATGGATGATAAGAGTCAGCATGTATTGTCACATCAGTGATAGTCGGTTTTCTATAAATATTAAATTTCAATTTATTTACGTGTTTAGTGACAGACAAATCTAAAAAATTCAATTTATTATCCACTTCAGTTTCCAACGTGAATTGAATGTTTTTATTAATATTATTCATATAATGTTTTAGGTTTTCGATCTGTCGTACAGTACCATTGAAAATTAGAAAGGTATCGTCTACATAACGTGCATAAAATATTATATCATTTTTGTATTTGTTATGTGAGAGCAAATGAGAGTTTTCATAAAAATTCAAGTAAACGTCAGCCAATAGACCAGAGAGAGGTGAACCCATGGCCAATCCATCGTCCTGAATGAAAAATTGGTTATTGAAAGCAAAGTAATTTTGTTCTAAGATAGTTTCAAGTAAACCAATTAACTCGTTTATCGTCTGTATATTTAATTTATTATTCTCTAATAAATTTTCTTTTAAGATATTTAGTGTTTCCTTTACTGGTATGTTGGTATACAAATTTACTATATCAAACGATGCTAACTTATAATTTGGTAGTATATCAACATTTTTACATTTATTAATAAAATCCGTGTTGTTTGTGACACTATGATTGTTCTTTAAATTTATGTTTTCTTTGATTACTTTGACGAGTTTTTTAGCTGTTTTGTATGCGGGCGCTGTGGTAAAATTAACGAGTGGTCTGACCGGTATGTCGTGTTTATGTCGACGTCTTACGCTAGTTTGTTTCTGATCCTTGAATATTTTATTTCTTCTCTTTCTGTTACGTTTGCTCTTTTCTGCTGTTTCTGTTGTTTCCTTCTTCTTCTTTCTTATTTTTCTGTTTCTTTTGGCTTCGTCAAGTTTTTCTTTAATGGGTAATGCAGTTAAGATTTGTGATTTTTGTTTAGGCCTACGCTTAGACAGGTGTTTTTATGCGATGAAATTTGAATATGAGCTACTAGTGCCAGGCAATGGAGAAATATCAATAACATGTACTGCCCATGAAGGTCCGGGTTTAGGTTCCTTCTCATTTTCAAAAGACAAGTTGGTGGAAGAAGAACTCTCCAAAATAGCATTAGTTTGCTCTGTAGATTTTGGTAAGTCTAGGTTTTCTTCGTCGTCTTCTGCAATTTCAATTTCAATTTTTTGTTCTGGGAAATCCGGTGCTAAATAAGTTTCTATAAATTTATCAGGATTCAAGAGTGAAATACCAGCAGCCGAAAATCCAGAAATTCCTTTATCCTTAGTTGCGACCTTTACATACGCTCTGTTAACCAGTTCTGCAAGTTCATATTGGTTCATTTTCTTTTCTGATTCCCGAGAAAGAGAACTTTTATTTTTAAATAAAGGGAACACTTTGATAAAAAACTGGTTTCAGAGGACTATAGAAAGTCAAGTCCAAAGGTTGTAGACGGTGTGAGGTGTGAGAAGGAAGTAAAAGAAGTATAATACCGGTTTTATGGAAGAAATTATAAACTCTAATAGAAATATGGCTTGCTTGATTATCGAGAATTAGGAGAATCGGTTCGACATTTATAGGCTTTATTGTCCTCGCAAAGTGTTAGAGCCATTCGTAAAACAAAATTTCATCTATCCAGCCATTTGTTGAATAAGAGTATATTGCTCGTAATGGTTCTCCTTTTTGAAAATAGGGGGATATTCTCTGCCTAGGGAACACAGACATCGGTGGTACAAAATTTGCACCAAATGTACAATACATCACACAACGGTAAAGTTTTTACTTCTCTCTTCTGATGCAGCAATTCCATCTTGCTTTTGGCATCTTGGCGCTAAAATTTTTACTATATTTTGCACATTGGAAATACCGGTTTTATCCACATTGTATATTCAACTTTCTGGAAATCTGAGAATTTCCATCACTTTTTCCATGTTTGAAAAGAAATTGGTTACTGATTCTTCATTGAATGCATTTATTTTATTTAAACTTTTATTTTCAGGCTTTCTCAGACTTATACGGGAATTTCTTTTTAAAAAGAATACTAATAGGCCTAATCTTTTTCAGCCATTTTTATTTCGCTAAAATTATGGGCAATATTGTTTCCCTCTGCGAATTCGTACGCAATTCTGCGCAGTTCAACAGGTGTCAAGCCATAAAATAAATGTTCAACCTTCGACACGTATTCAGCTAACGTGTTGTTTTAAAAATGTTGGCTTCCGCTACAGTGCAAAAGAATCCAAGTTGTCCGTTTTCATTCTCAATCTTGTCGTAGATTCAGGATTGCTTGCCTAGATAACGGGCGGCTTGCCTCTTTGCCATTCCATGTTTAACAGCATTAACAGAATATACAAGCCTAGGATGATCTCGCGGCTTGTAGTTCTTCTTCTGTTCTTTACTATCTGAAAAAAAGAGAAAAATAGCAGCTTTCTCAAATATAAATGTAGTTACAGTGGCTATCCGTATAACCACATGAGGTGCAATTCTGTGCAGTGCGCAGAACTGCTCGAGTGGTCAGGTTATTTATTAACTAACATATAGTAATTAAACCATTTTGGGTTAGTCTTCTATTTTCGTTACTACATAGAAATAAAAAAGGATTCTAGGATAGAACAATGAAAAGTATAAAAATAATATTCTTATGTAACCTATTTTCCTTAGCAGTGAACAACACAGTCCTATCTTTTTTTTAAACAGAACATACACAGTCCCTAAAACAGTCAGTCTCTAACGTTTAAAGACCCATATTAATGTTGTCATATAATTGTTTTCGTTTCTCCTGTAATATTTATATACTATTTCCATTCTTACTTCAATCCTGATGTAAACAAACCCGAGTGGGATATCTGAAACGTTATTGGTCAGGGGCGTATTTCACTGTTCACTCAGTAAAGTGTTATACGCATGTGCAGAATGTCTGTATAGTCATGTGAGAGTTGTCTGACCACTTGTTAGTGGCTTTCTATTACGACATTTAATACTCTTTGTTTATGTATACGTAGTAGATGTTTTTCACCGCTTATTGAAAATATCAATTACGAGCTATCATTTCAGGACAAGAGTGTAAAGTGTACGAGTGCCTGAATGCTACGTATTTGATATGCATATTTACTGTACGTTTTCAGATCTGTATTTTTTTTTAATTTTTAGAGCCACTGTTAGCAATATTTTGAGGATTGAGATGTAAAGGGAAGACGGCCCATCAAATATATCTGTTACTAAACACAAAGGGGATAAACCACTAAAAAGTAGTGAAAGTATGCATATCAGTAAGTTAAATGAAAAATACATGACTTATCAAAGACTTAGAAAGCTTATTTCCAAATTTACTTGTGCTTTAAAAAGCAGTGTTCAAAGCGTGAGAAGTGAGATTAAAACAACAGGAAAACACGTTGCACTAAGAAAAAAAAAAGAAAAAGGGAAAATACTGTTTTGTGATAATGGGTTGACTTCGTTAAAACGGCAGTAGGCCTACGTTGTTAAGCCCATAACGTTTTCTCCGTAATGAAACCCCAACCTAAAAGAGCTATTACTAGAAGTTAAAAACGATCTCTATTTAACTTGTATAGGAAGTATCAACCCCCATGGGCTTTTGAAATCTATGGACAGCGCCCCATATCATTCTGATATGACTGAACGTATTCCGAATAGTGAGTGACAGAAAGCTCACATTGTCGCGTGGCTCAACTTAAAAAGTATACGTTTTGACGAAAGTTGCGTAAAAACTGAATACTTAGAGTTATGAAAACAAAATAAACACAAATTAAAAATTTCGTAGTGCACGATATTGCTGAAAAATCAGTACACGCTATTTCGACTTGGCGAAGAAATTACTTGATGTAAATCAGAATTCTCCAATCAGATTACTTGTATAAAAAGTCGTATGCAAACTGAACTTTTAGAGTTAATAAAACAAAATGGATACAAATTTAAAAGTTTGTAGTTAATGATATTGCTGAAAAATCGTTTTAAACTTTCTCCTTGTTACTGTGTTCTGAATCCCATTGAATTAATATGGAGCCAGTTGAAAGGATGTGTTTCCTGTCACAATTCAACATACAAGCTGCTTGATATGAAACAATTTATAGAGAAATCTTTACATTAAATAAGAATTAACAAATGGTGTCCAGCATATAATCAAGGAAAAACATAAACCATGACAACTCAGTAACATTATCGACTTCGTTGCGGACAATCCTACTACCGACGATAATTCAAGTGATTATTCAAGTTTTGAGAAAGATATGGGAAGGAACCGAATTACTCTCTGAGCGTAACTCGTAATAGGCAGTACACAGAAAATTAATTATTACAGCTTTTATTTTTCTTTTAAATAAATTTCGCATTTTTTTGGTTGTTGCGATTTGTAAAACATGAATTAAAAACAAAACATTACTGGTGCTACAAAATATTTTCTTGTCGCTGCGACACCGTCACACAAATTTTACTTTGGTCAGTAATGTAAAACTTATCACAATTTACTTGTGTTTACAGAGTATCAAAATTATATGTACCCTGTCTATACTGCTTCTGTCAAGATGGCATGGAACTAATTCATGCAGCAAATAGCGTTTCAGAGTGCTACGCTTGTTTGTTTACATCAGGAATGAACTAAAATCGGAAGTAGTATACATAGTTCTGTAGCCTATTCTAATTTTTTATGTGTATATAGTGTGAAGTTTACATCGATTTAGCATTTTCTAACATTTTTGAATCCGGATTTTTTTTTACATTTGCATTTAACCGCAGATACTATAGTCGGGGTGCTCATGTAACCGCAATCTCCAGATCGCCGGACTCGGCAAGCACCATCCAAGTTCAGGTGAGTCTTGAAAGCGACCCCCGTTTGCTAGCCCAATGGTATAATCTACCACCGAGGGTCGCTTGAGACCCTTCATTAAGTAGAAACTATAAATTGGACTCAATCTGACCCAATGCCAGGAGTCCTGCGACTCGGGACACTGCACATCTCGGGACTTGCGCCTTGCGAATAACCCTCAATCGTCGTCGACGCATCGTCATTTAGACGCCACAGAAGCAGCAGACCACTGACGATGAGTGCCGCAGCTACAGTAGAAACTTTTTATCTACAAAAAGAGGACCACGCCTTAACAGCCCGGAAAATAATTGCTAATGAAGATACTGTAGAACAGTAACTGCATGTAAGCGTAGGACTAATGTATAACAAAGTTCAAAATTACTTTCTACATATAAACATCATAACTTTATGTACATTTTATATTGTTAGGATGAGAGTATAGGCATCATCGAATGCACAGATTATGTGAGAAGCAAGAGGACGCGGTGCTTTTGCACATTCTCGATCCTTCTGCGCCTCCTTAGAGTCAACCCGATTGGCCTCCGAACATCTTCAACATGTTATAATATTGTTACGACATTACAGAACAATCTACGTTTTTCTCGAATGTTCCAGTGGAATCCGGGTGTAATGTTGTGTGCGTACGTGATTTCAACGCCAGACTTTTCTAGACCTCGCACTGTGTCAACACCCCAATCAATTACGTCCTAGTGTAGCGCTGATGGGTAGTACGTGGAATGTTCTGGTGTCTTAGCGAGGTATAAATACAAGGCTTCATCGGCGCTTAGTTTCAGTTTGAGTTGCGATTTATTTGAGTGCGGTTTGAAGTATTGTGGCGAAGTGTTATGTGTTTTATAATAGTGCGGGACAATTGTAATACAATTGTGTTTTATATTAGTTAACATTTTATTGCACGTAAATAATTTTTATTTGATTTGTTGTAAGAGACTATCTTGTAGATTACGAACTGTTTAATTGTGATAATTAAAGCTGGTGATTAATGACTTAATTGGTATCTTGTATTTTGTTTTCCACTGTACAATACGGCGATCAGTAGACCGTCGTAACAATATGCTTGTAACGTAACTACGCCGCGAAATAAAAATAACTCTACCGGCTATAAATAGCCAACATATCGACCCGCTACAGTTAGTTGTGTATTGCCAATCAAAACGACAAGACGTGTTATACTCAGGAGCGCGTACGAAGGTGAGACCTATCAGCTGCGCAGAGACAAGAGAAAGTATCACGTGATCCGTCAGCCAACAAGAGCCAGTCAATCGTTTCACTTAGATGAGAGCAATTCGTGACGCCTTTGTTGTATTTGTTGATGTCTTTTTTAGTTTGTCTGATTTAGTGTTCTAGTCTTGTGAGCTTTATTTGCTGTTGTAGCGTTGGATAGGAGTTATAATGAGAAAAACGTCAAGTGCAACACAAACAAGCTAGAGACATAGTGTTCGCGTGTTTCAATATCCCAAGCGCGGGGTGAAATCAGGAACCGGAGCATGTTCCAGCATTGCCCAAATGTGAAATAACTGCTGATGCATGTTGTGTTGAGTTGAGAACTGTACAACGGATTTTAATGAAGCAAATACTTCACTTCAAATGTGTGGATCTGCTATTTTTAAGTCACCGGCAAGGGACACAATCGCAAGAAAGGGAACTTGACGATTTCGCTAAGAAAGTTTAGAGGCGCATAATTTTCTGTATGTACGCAAAAAGCTAATATCCGACTGCAGAATAACTAGTTTTTTGAATAAGAGAAAATGAGAATTTTCGCGAAAGCAAGTGGATCAGGCTAAGGATTTTGAAGTACATGGGATTTAAATATCAGAAAACGGCGGTAGGAAGTTACTTATGGAGACGAGTGACATTGTAGCCGGGAGAACTTTTTTTTTTAAGAACACTGAACTAGATCAGGCAAGCTGAAACATCACAGATTTACTAGTTGCATGAAACATCGGTGAATCAGTGAAACATGAACGGTGAATGAGAACCATGCAAGGTCAAAGTGCTGGAAAATAGGCGATGGTACCGGAGGAATCTAAAGTTCCCATGGGTAAAAGCCCACATCTTATACTGTTTCATTGCGGATAAGCAGAGACAGGCTACATTCCTCAAAGTAAGTTAATTTTAACTGAATCGAAGTTAACGAATTGTGACTATTATTACCCAGAAATGACTTTAAAACTCGGTATTTTTAAAAAGTGATTTCAAGAACAATTATTATCATGTTAGGTAATTGTTATGCATAATGTCAGCGTTCATTATCTGTGCAGATTAATAATGCCCGTGTACAAATACCAAAAGGCTGATATCATTGCTTGATTATCTTCAAACTAGATTCCCTACACTTTATCATAAACCAGAACGGAATTGCTGCTCCTCGTTAACGTCCACAAACCTGTGTACCTTACTTTGAAATTAAAAAATTACGAATGCAGCATAGGAACCATGTAGTTAGAGTGTCACCATATCGTTGTCAGTGTAACCCAATTAAACTGGTGAAGGCGCAGGTGAAATGGTATATTGCGGAAAGGAACAGCACATTTAGAATTAGAGATTTTGAGACTCACACACGAGGTAGTTGACAGAATATCAACTTCCTCATTGACAGATTGATTAAGAAACAAGGAATCAGCAGGTACTCTTTTATGTACACTCTTATTGTTAAGTCTTCGTGAATCGGATTCATCCAAACCAGACAGCGAAAGTGATTGTGTGCTGTATGGATTCCTTAGGATACAATTAGTAAATATGCGTTTTTGTTGTTACTATTATGTCGTACAGGTTTTGTTACAGCCATTCGCTTTAAGTCATTAAATCCTGAGGTTAGTGTGTGTGTGTGTGTGTGTGTGTGTGTGTGTGTGTGTGTGTGTGTGTGTGTGTGTGTGTGTGTGTGTGTGTGTGTGTGTGTGTGTGTGTGTGTGTGTGTGTGTGTGTGTGTGTGTGTGTGTGTGTGTGTGTGTGTGTGTGTGTGTGTGTGTGTGTGTGTGTAGTTTATTTCATAGCTCTGTTAATGTGACAGCCTAGTGTTTCCCAACCTTTCCCCTCTAGCGAACCACGAAAACGTTATTTTATCTAAAATAAAATTATCTATACTTAATGGGTATTAGCCTATAAATTAATTACTGAATTTAAACCGATTAAACAAGTATTACTACTAATAGTTTTAATCACAATCTTCTTTTTAACCTAACATAATAATAGTTTAAGAACTTTTAATAGTAATAATAATAAGAAGAAGAAGAAGAAGAAGAACACTCGTGGATAATAAATATAGAATGTAGTTGTTGTAACTTCCAATTCGGTGCGTATTGTATAACGGTGGTCGACTGTAAAATATTATCATTATTTGTTGTCTGCGGCAGCGTAAATTGGATGACATTATTTTGTGCGGTACTGCGTGTTTGGAAAGTCGCAAATTGTAAAGTTGGAAAATAGTTGTATACAACTGTTTTTTTAATATTATAGCTGTGCATAACGTTTCTCTGGTGTTTAATTTATTGTTTATTTCACTGTCTAAAGGCGACGACGATCAGTACGATCGTAGTAACAATATATATTTACCAACTGTCTTTCCTAAGTTCCAAATTGTTTACATCAAAACAATTTCATGAGACTGAGTCTGTTTTTGCATTGTACTATGCATAATACTGTAATAAAGTGTATAAGGGTAAGAAAAATAATGTTAATAATAATAGTATATACCATATACATTATTTATATTTTATTATAATGTAGCAATTAAGACGTTTTCCAGTAGAAAGCAAATTTAGTTTTTTGTAAAAATCAAAATTGAGAAGTATCAGCTTCAACTTAAGGTTGAGTTTTGTTATCTACGTCTCGAAAATGGCTCCCTTATTACATTTGATTAGTAAATGTGGAATTGGATATTATCTAAGATAGTAATAACTTCCAATTATCGAAGACATAATTTAGGATGAGATTTCAACATAGAATTTTCAGTTAACAGAGTTTTGATTAATTCTTTTTAGAAATAGTCTTGGTTGGAAAATATTTCTTAGTTCAGTGGTACTATTCCTGCAGCTCTTAACCCTTACCTTATCAGTAGGATTCTCGACGTTGGCTACTCTCCCAAACTCACCAGCAAAAACAGGCGCAATGAGTTTATATTCAATAGTTTTTTCCTCGGTTACGTTCAACATTTTTAGCGGTCCGAAAATGCTTAGGTCAAAGAGATGTAAACAATGCGGTAAAAGATACATCTATTTCGATACTTCGGTGCATGGTACTTCTATTTTGATATAAAAATTACAGGTCTCTAAGTTGTATTGGATATTGCATTTTGGGGGGTTAAAGTATTTGGAATTCTTTCGAAGCACTAGAGAAAATAAAAAAACTGTTTAAACATTTAAAAAAGAGAGTCCTGTAACTCCATAATCACTTATGTCATAATGAATATCCCTAGGTGCTATATACCTGAGGAAATTCGTGCAAAGAAAGTTTGTCGGTAAATTTGGATCTGAAAAACTTACTTCTACTATAAGGGCTTAAATTGATTTAGTCTCCTCTTCTCCGTTATCTCCGTTAACTAAATGCTCTACAGAACCGCTCTACTTTCTGGAGAGTAGCAAATCCCTTTGTTGATATTATAAATCCTTGCGGGAGGAGTGTTATTCTCTGTAAGAACCTCTATCCAATTATGTACAACTTCTCTTCTTTATTAAAACATATTACACGATTTAAACTGGTTGTACGGTCTGACGAATACTTAAAATAAAGGTAGCGCTTAAGGATGTTGTATAATCCACTCAGTTCCTGCTATTTGTTCTTTATAAATAGATGACGAAAGTAATTTTTTACAGGAAATTAAAATAAGTTTCCGGAAACTAGCTTGTAAATAACGTAATGGAGTAAATAACTTATTTGAATAATAATAATCATTCTGACTGCACAATATAAATTGCAATGGAAACACCTGCCTTGCGTGTCAGGACAGGGAGCATAAGCAGCTGATCTGTACATGTGTGTACACAAGTAAGTGTGTGTGTGTGAGTGATGACCAGTTCATTCATGAAAGGCGACACCCTTTCAGTAACGATATAAATTAATTGTATTTAATTGATTACTAGACTTGTGTGCATAGTAGAGAAAAACGGAGGACACCAAAATGTGTGTTAAAAATAACGCAAATACTTAGATAAAAGATAGTGCGAAACGAACAAAAAATGAAGTGGTAAGAAGTTAAAATTGAATAGTAAATAGAGTGATTTAAATAAATAAATACGGTTTGGTGCATGATGATCACCTAAAAATTAACGAGCGAAGGAATATCATAAAGTGTGTTAAAGACTTCGCAATTAGCGAAAATGAGCAAATAAAGTGTCAGTAATAAGCGGGATAGAAAGTGACGCGCTCGACAATTGCGAACAGGCAAAATATTGTCGAGACGTGATTTCGGCACCTCGGGTATAAATACGAGGACGCGCAATCATCGCTCTCTTACTTGTCAGACAATCAATGACGCCAGAGGCTATGCCGGACAACAGCTCTTACTTGTTCGACCACTAAAGACGCCGAAGGCTCTGCCGGACAACAGATCTAACCGGTTTCAATCATCAGGACTGCCGGATGCGATGTCCAACGGCTAGAGCATCTAGAGCAGAGTACGAGCAGCTAATGCAGCAGAGCCAGAGCAGCTAATGTAGAAGAGACAGAGCAGCTAAGGCAGCAGCGTACGAGCATCCAGTGATCCAGAAGAATAGAATCCAGGACGAGGGACTACCAGACCAGAAGAGTCATTCGTGTCCAGGACGAGGGACGACTTCAAATGCATCACACAAATTAACAAGGTGACAAATAGCCATGTATTAATAAGAAAAAGAGACCAAATCAAAAACACTTTTAATCTCTAAGAAAAGAGAAAAAGAATAGACAATTAAATTGTAAGATGATTATAATAATTGTATAATTATAAATAAGTTGTGTCTGTACATTAAGTACCATAACATGAGAAGACTGTTAAGCGATACAAGTTAGCACTAAAGGTAAATTCAAAATCAATAATTAATAATAATAGTAAGTGTCAACATCGTTAGAGGAAGTAACAGTAAATTAACGCATATGCAGTATAAAGAGAATTGAATAATTACAAAGAGAAAAAAAAAGAATTAGCTAATCAAAAGATTTAATAAAATAATAATTGAGCTAGCTGAGAGCAGTAGAAAGATTGATCATAAATATTAGATTAGAACATTAGATAATATGTTTGTATGTAAGGTAATATCAAGAATTAGGCGTAATAAGGACATAAACATTGTGGTAGTTTTGAATTGTAAATTAGAGAAGATAATTATTTGTAATATAAAAGTGCAAAGAGCACATAATAAGCAAGTAAAAAAAATAATGCATTTAAAACTGAAAACCAAATAAGTAATTATTAATAAAATTTACATGAATATTAGTAAACCTCTCTAGTGTTATTTATTACGATTACACGCTCAGTAAAGTACAAAGTTAAAGGAGGTTTTTATGTGTATAAATGGCTTCCATAAAAGTGGGCTAAAACACATTGTAATATATATGTGGTTGTGTGAGTGTGTGTATGTATGTATGTATATAATGTCCTTATATGTATGTATTCTTTAATATGTCAACTAATATGTATTCTTTAATAAGTATTCTTTAATATGTATACTCCTCAATATGTCAAGGATTCACAGTTTTAGTAGTGATAACGCCTTGTCTTTACAACTAAGAGGTTGCACAGTCGAATGTAACAACCAATGTAATATTAAATTACTTTTAATATTCTGTACGCCAAATATATTGTTTAAAATATTGTAACATTTAAGTATTTAACCTCGATTTATTACCTCGACGTATATTTCAACAAATGCCCAATGAAAAGAAGAGCCTACACAAAAATATTTTAATATAAAATAAACACGTTTTCTGAGATGACGGATAAATTATAAAGTTAGGAAAGAAAAAGAATGGACTCGTAGATATTACAGTAGTGTGAATATTTGTTTAAAGAGCGTTTAGGATGATTAACGACGAACACACAAACCGTAGAACCCACGACTATACTGAATATTCTGATGTATTAGGAGAGTACATGAAGTAAGTTGATTCTGAGTGTCTCGTCGAAGATTTCAAGTAAGCTCAAGGATTGTTACCTTGAATAACTGCAACACTTGATTTGCAGTTCCAGAACAGAAGCTAGAAGTGCTGATCTGCATTCATATTGTAGACAGAAACGCTAACAAGGCAACTACTCATTGCGCATTGCTGATGTTTAATTATAATGATTAGTGATTAACGGGTACCGTGAACTGTGACGACTAGGCAATACATTACGTTTCAATAGTCTCGTCCTTTCTAATTATTATACTTAGAAAATACATTTTTTTTTACCTGAAAATGTTTATTTGTACTACCAGACTACTCTCATGGTATTATTGTCAGCTACTTCTACATAAATATGTGAAATTTTCTTTTACTATATTTATTCCTCTTTTAACATTTTCACACGTCTTAAATCTCGCAACTGTAACCTATGCAGACCTATGCATAGGTCTATGTGTAGACCTATGCAGAGACCCAAATATTCTACAAAATCATTTAGACAATCTACATGCACAGCTAAAAAAAATGTAAATCAGATCAAAGCAATTAGATTTCACCTTACTCAAAGAACAGCCCACCAATATGCTTAAGGGACGAAATACCCATGCCTCCAGTATGAATACCTAGGTAACAGGTTGATTTAAAAGTCTAAGGCGAGTAATAGGATGGAACTCCAAATTGCCTTTGGGAAACTAATCATTATTGTAGAGGCAATCATAAACTCATCTGAACACATGCAATATAACTGTAGAAAGATGCTCCCAAATCAATTTTGTCCACAATACCAGAAGCCAATCTAAAATACGCCTTATGTTGGTGAACGTTCGCCCACTAAATGCAATAAAGGAGACCACTCTCTCGAAGACCCAGTATGATTTCAGGAAGGGCAGATCATGTTTAGATTGAATTTCCACAATAGATCAGGTCATTGAAAAACATAGAAAATATCAGTTGCTCACTTTCATCGACTTTAGAAAAGCTCCTAGTGTGGGCCTAATCAATTGTGGAAAACGACAGTGATATTATCGCCTTGTCTATTTTAATTTATATATAGACCATGTCATACACAATCAGCAGATAAACTTTTCGGAGCACTTTATGATTGGTAGCTCTGAAGTTTACACGTTGTTGTTTGCTGATGTCTAGGCTAGCCTGTCGATCTCGAAAAGCAGCTTGCAGATAGCTCATTAAACCGAATCTGCAAGGATTACTGATTCAAGGAAGGATTTCCACGTTGAAGACAAGGTGATGGCTTTTCATGAAGCGGAAAAAATTTGTTTCACATTCGAGAAAATATTGTTGTAGATGGTACTGTTCTGGAGCAGGTCAGTAGTTTTGAATATCTGGGATATAATGTGCCTTATACTATAAACAATGACATTGTGAATAAGTTACATAAGTTCAACCATATGTGTGGGACCAAATATATTCTAAAATTAACGAGTAGAGAAACACGCCTGAACTTCTACAAGACGATGGCCCTACCAACACTTCTATAAGGTTCTCACAATTGGTCTTTAGTTCGTATTCAAGCAGCCGAAATGAGGTTTCCGAGGCACGTGGCAGCGAATACTCTTCATGATCGCAAAATAAATGCAGTTATACGGCAGGAATTTAATATTATGAGCATATTGAATAGGATCGCCCAGTATCGGCTAAAACGGTTGCAGCCTTAAACTGCCGCATTCCCAAAAAACTATTGAATTATAAGTCGACAGGATGGCGAGGTGGTCGGGCGACTGAAAAGCGTTGGAGTGATCAGTTCTAGTCCGTCTGCTTGGGACCGAAACAAACATGTTTGCTTTAATCCCTGTTGAATGTTCTGATGTTGATGAAGAACTATTGAAAAATAAAATACTCTTAACAATATCGATTAACAATGGCGTCACAGCTTAGATGTAGATTTTAATATAAGAAAAAAAAACAAAAATAATTGGCTACTCATTAAAGAATAATATTGAAACTGCACTATAGCTGTATGGATTTTTACATTTTAACTTGAGGATTGCATGTCCTGTTATTCATTCTAGTACCGTACTAAGCAAGTGAGACGTGACTTGTAGTTTGTGAAACAGAACAGAATTATTTCTATGCACACCGCAGATACAAATAAATGAACAGTTTCCGTTGTGCTTACGTGCGGAACCAACTGCAGTCGACTAATTTGTCGACATGTTTCACTATAATACTTACTGCCTTTTTATGAACGGGGTAATACAACTAATGACCACGCTATTTAAAATTAATCGTACCAAACTATAATTGATAACAAAAAATATATTAGTAAGGAAACAGAAACGATTTTCTTCCCTTCATATAAACATAGAAAGAACGACGGGTTAAGTTGCGTTCTATTTACAGCAACAAGCGTTAAATGGAAATCCCATCTTAATTACGGCCCTCAGTTGAATACACAGTAGGCCTTCAAATTATAAAGAATTCCTTTCTCAGTCTGACTGATACTACTCAAAAACATTATATTGTTAGTAGGCCCGTTGATTCAAATGTAGGATACTACATTGACACCAAGACAATACAACAAATACAAGTTTGTTATGCTACATAGGAATATAAGCCTCCATGCAGAAAGTAATCGCTATGTGTAGGCCTGAATTTCCTACATTAATTCGTAAAAAAAAACTATATTTACTTAATGTGTAGTGTTTATAAAAATCAAATAATTTTAAATATATTGCTTTGTCTTTGACGTCTCATTACAATTAACGAAACCTTTGTGATTGAGGAATATTTGAAACTTCACTCTCATTGCCCTTTAATATAATTTGGTCAGTGAGACAATAAAGGTGATTAATTTTATTTACTTATTTTATAATTGATATTAATAGTTGTATCGACTATGTTATGAGGCTGGAAACACACATACATTTTATATTTTTTTACATTCTACACTGATGCTAAACGCCTAAAATTTATTTGTGTGTAGATAAAATAAATTCATAAAAAATGAAAAATGGGATAAATTTTCTTTTATAAAAACGAATATTTAGAGTTAAAGATGATTAATAATTTTTCTCATATTTACCAACATCTGAAAATTTAAACGTATGTACACAGTAATCTCTTTGACGAGTTTATTTCTTTGCAAGAAAAGTGGAGAAGAGCATGTTTAAAATTGAACCGTGTCAATGACTTACATTTGATTCACATACTTTCTACGATGAAGTCTGTTGACATGGTATCACTTCCCTCAGGCTAATACAGCACAAGTCAAATCAAACAACCTAAATGTTTCGTATTTGAGTAGCTACGTATTTACTCGTTTCAGATCACTTAGTAAAACAGTTTGTAAATCGAATCGCTTAAGTAACGATACTTTGAAATGAAAATTGACTTTAAATGTGAAAAGTATAAAAGTAGGATTCATTATGTTCATATGTTGTCAATGTTAGCCTATCAGTCGGTTTTTTCAATGTTTGCCTCTACTTCCATCGCACTACTCCGTCCCTTCTCTTGTCTTCTTCTTATACTTGCGTAAAATTTCTTTCTTCTCTCATATTTTCAGAACCCTCTCGTTTGTTACTTTTCCACCATATAACTACACTTTTCTCATACTTCCATTATTCGTCTGTCTGTACAATTAGATTTCCTTATAAGGATTTGCGTCTACATAGGGAGGTGCGACAGACACAAATTTAGAAATTTTTCCAATTCCTAATCTAGTATTAAAATATTTTTGGCTTGCTTTAGTCTGCCCATCTTTGTCATCCGTTGTGATAACGTTACTCAAACACGTGAAGTCAGCTACCTCTGTGCTATCATTCCAAATTTAAACGTTCCAGAATCCTTACTTTGGTTCCTAGAACATTTTATTGTTTTTGTTTACTTTTGATAATTTTTATGTTATATACTTTTCTAAATAGTCAGTCACATAATTATACTTTATGCAATATTTTCTCATTTTCTGCAATGAAAATAATATTATTGGCACATTTTTAATAGAGCTACTTTATTCTTAAAATCATTCTTATGTTGATATAGGCCTACAGACTCGAACATTCTTCTGTCCGTTATTTTCTGTTATAATTTTAAAAAGTTGATTTAATTTAACCTTGTAAAACCCATTTCTAAATTTATAAAGTCATATAAGTATGTTTTTCTCTTTCCCTTTATCTTTTTGTTTTCTTTTCTTTCTTTACTTTTTCTTTAATAGTGACGCGTTGTGTCAGAATTGCTTTCCGCATGCCCAATGTGCTTAATAAAACCAAATCTGTCTTCACTTAGCTCTTCCACCCGTCTATTCACTGTTGTTGTCTTTTCTTGTCCTTTCTATATAGATATTGATAATCTATATTGTCTGCTAAAATATCATTTCATAGCTCGTGACACGTCTCCTTTAATCAAACTTCTTTTGTGGTTTTATATTGTTTGTTTATTTAACTTTTAAAATATTTATACAGTTAAAGATTTTTAACATTTTTCGATTTTTGTATTTTCTACGTACATTTATTAGTGATTTTATAAGTCCTCGGTCACAGGATCAAAAGTGTCCCGTCCTGTAAAAGTTAATGCTCTTTTCAGCACATTTAGGCCATTTCCAATACTATATTCAAACATCTTTTTGACTGCAACTTCCTTTTATCTTTCTGTGACCAGCCTTTATGTTCTTTACCATTTCTGTAATCATTCGGACTGCAACATTGTAGTCCGAACAGATATCTCCTTTGGGGTATATACAGCAAACATCCTCCTTTGTTACACGCATCCACATAAATAAGTTCATATACAGAGTGGAGCAGGGAAACGGGAAAATTTAAAGTTGATGTTGGCAGCCCTGTAGATGTAGCAGAAGTGAATCTGTCTAGTAACGGACATTTAGTTACCATGGAGCAGTGGAGCGTTGCAGCGCGTGCGGTCTCCGTAAGGGCGTTTTACCGACATGGTGGCAGTTTGACAGCTGCACAACGAGAGTTTCGGCGCCAGTATCAGATCCCGCCCCGCGGTCAAGTTCCTTCGTTACACGCAATCGAAACGTGGGTTCGTAATTTTGAAGAGACTGGTTCAGCTTTTAAGAAAAAGCCTAGTGGGGGTGTACGATCTGTACGTACCCCAGAAGACATTGATGCCGTGCGAGCTGCCATCTTAAGGAGTCCTCGTCGTTCGGTGCGAAAAATTGCCTCGTCATTGCAGCTCGGAGGTCGGAGCGTTCAAATAATGCTCCATGAACTTCAATTTCATCCGTACAAACTTCAAATTGTGCAACAACTGAATCCTAGTGATTGTGTATTGCGCCTGGAAATTTGGGAACAATTGTTGGCTAAAATCAATGAGGATGCTAACTTCATTCAAAATCTTTGGATGTCTGATGAAGCCCATTTTCACTTAAGTGGATACGTGAATAAGCAGAACTTCCGTTACTGGGCTCAAGGAAACCCTGCTCAGCTTCACCAGACTCTATTACACAGTACCAAAGTTACCGTATGGTGTGCAGTGTCGTGTCATGGGGTGATAGGCCCTTACTTTTTTAAATATGAACGAGGCACTGCTGTCACTGTGACGTCTGAACGTTATGTCAACATGCTAGAGATATTTTTGGCTCCAAGACTCCATACTTTTCCAAATCTTGACATTCAGTACACCTGGTTTCAACAGGATGGAGCACCTCACACACTGCCAGACAGTCTATGGCAGCAGTGAAACGTTTGTTTGTGGATCGCATAATTTCAAGGAATGCTAACATGGTTTGGCCGCCCCGATCTCCAGACCTTTCAGTCTGTGACTTCTTTTTATGGGGACATCTGAAGAACATCGTGTACCAGACTAGACCAAGAACCCTTGCTCAGCTCAAGACACAAATTGAAGAGGAAATCGCCAAAATCCCAGGTGACACATTGCGCCGCGCTATGCAAAACCTACAGAAACGACTTACTGAATGTGTACGGCAAAATGGGCAGCATTTAACTGATGTAACTTTTAAAAAGTGATGCCTAATGTAATTTCCAGTCTTGAAGAACATATTTTGAGCCTCAGAAAAGTTTTGTAACGTTTCTTTATTGTTTTCTAATTATTTCAATTTTTCCCGTTTCCCTGCGCCACCCTGTATAATGTGCTTCCTATAACCAGCTTAAACATTTTACAAAATCCCCGTTAATTTATTATACCAAGTCCACATTCACTGAAATTCTTTTGCCCATGGTAGTATGGATGTGTAAATTCTTATTAGTATCAGTGTCTTATTAGAAAGTAATTCTGTTACGTTTATTAACCTATGTTTAACTATGTTTAATATTACCCATATACAGACTCAGACAGGAAGACAGAAGGACGAACACACACGCACACACACAATTAGCTGAATTATTACAAAATCGTGGCCAACTTTAATGTACGGAAGTAAAATATGGATATTAAAAACATTTTGGAAAACATGTTTAAAAAATACAGACCTCCGAAATTATTCTTAAGAATATTCTTAATATTCTTAAGAGCTGTGAAGGGATGTAGCTTAAGAGACATTTCAGAAACGAAGTTATCAGAAAACACGTTAACATTTTTCAAGTTCTAGGCTGAACAAAAGAAAAGTATACAAAACTGAATGTGCCATGTCGAACCACATGTCTAATGCCTCTGGCGGATATACAAGAAATTTAAACAAGTATTGAACTACCAGCGTCGCGTCGGTTAAAGGTTGTGGCTAAACTGTGAAAACGATTGTCAGAAACTTTGTTAGGTCGAACCCAAGAACAAGAAGAACAAGAACAAGAGAACAAAACGAGAACGAGAACGAGTAGAAAAACAAGAACGAGAATGAGAAGAAGAAAATGATGATGATGATGATGATGATGATGATGATGATGATGATGATGATGATGATGATGATGATGATGATGACACGAAGCCTGAATATAATGCAGATTATTACACATTGTCATGGGTTGGCATGCATTTTTATGCAAAAGCCATTATTAGATGATTAGTGATACATCTCGTACGAGAGTAATGATGACTCTCCTACATCTGTTACATGTACGTCATGTAAAAGTGATGGTGCTCAGGCGTAATGTAGTATTTTCTACCTTGTAATGTATGTTTATTCCTACTGTTAACTCTGTAAATCAGCTCTGATTTCAACATATTACGAGGTTTAATGCGTTTGACACCTATTACAAACAACAGTCAAAGCAAGTAGTATCCATATATTCACATAGCATATGGTGGAAGAACAAAAAGCACCATACACTCCACTCCCAACGGTTACCCGCAAGCATTATGGCTTTCTCAAGTATCACTTTAGACAGAAAATTTACTTAAACGTCAGAGCAACGCCACGTACTGTGTGTATTCGGTCTTGTAAACTGCAATATACGTTTAATGTCTATTCTGACCTACATACTTGTATAACGGCACACATATTGTTCTGCAGTCGTGATCTTACTTACTCTGACTATACAACTACTTAGAAATATATAAGGATAACATTTTGTGTGGCATATGTTATTAGTGTGTAAACAAACAAAAATAACTGAGACATTGAGAAATGAATTATTGTAATGTACATTAAGTGTAACAATTATTTTTTAATATTATTGAGTATGAAATGTTATATTTTTATGTTTATTTTATGTTAAATTTTGTTAATGTTAAACTGTTTCCTTACATTGCCAAAATCACCTATATTGTAATTAACCTTTGGAACCGCGATAAATATAGAAGATGTCTGCTCAGTACAAAGTTAAACTCACCAAATTAGTTTATATTGTTACGTAATACGGAACGTTCTACAAGTATCTTGGCTATCCCAGCAGAGGCCAGCTGTAATGTGTGTGTTCTTGCATATTGCTGCTACTTTGAGATGAAAGACAGTTACGTGACACTTATCATGCGTAAACAATCGAGGATATTCTAGACCGTACCGGTCGGCCTACTGTGTTCAAGGTCAGACAGTTTGCACGGTTTCTAGTGGATTCTAGAGCGCCTGTAATACGCAGTTTGCTCGACACGTCATCTAGAAAGTGACCAATTATTCTGGTATCTCAGTGGGGTATAAATACAAGCATCCAGCAACGAACAGTCAGTTTTACTTACTTAGTTTTACTCGGTGCGTTTCAAGTGGCTATTAGTGAAAACTGATTATTGTGCGGGACTCTGTTAGTTGACATTATTATTGCATGTGAATAAGTTTAACTTAGATTATTGTACAAGCTGATTATAAATTGTTATTTGTGATAATTAAAGCTGGTTATTAGTGATTTCATTGGTGTCTTGTATTTTGGTTTTTACTGTACCATACGACGATCAGTTAGACCGTACTAACAATATGGTTCCTCTCTATTTTGAATTATAATTTTTTTTTAATGTACCAATGCTTAATAAACATAGTATATGAGTAACTAATGTATGAAACAAATTAAAACTTGTTTTAATAAAACAAAATTTATATTTAGATCGGTCTGTATCTATTTTAACATATTCATGTTAAACGTTTTGTTTTTTCTGTAGCATTCTCTGCTTGTTTTTATGGCAGACTTTATTTGTTTCTCCATCGTTTTGTCTTTTCGTCTTTCACTTCTTCCAACGACCTCTGTTGTTTTCAGGATAGCCGCTCTAGTGGCGTGTAAATCCGAACTGGTTTCGGCAGTTGTGTTTGTGACAGCGCTTCTAGATGTTATCGTCACTTTTCCTTTCATATTTTTGTTTTAATAATTATGCTATAAGCTATAATCTTTATGCTATACTGCTTATCCTTTATGGGTTGTTTTTTATTATCAAGAGTTGTCACCCCTTATTTTGGCAAATTTATTTAATTTTCTGAGCCCTGAATTTTACTTTCCGTCCTCGTTGCTGTCCACTTCAGTAAAACAACAAAGAACAGACATCTATTTTGTTATAATCTATCCTTTGTCATCATTTGCTCATTACATTATATTCAAATGTTGTTTTTGTGTACATAAAGGTTATTTAGAATTTTCGTAGCTTGTAATAGATATCGTGGGCTTGATAGTACCAGCTTTATTTTAGATGTGCATTTTATTTTCTGTTTAGTACAGACATCAGTATGAACTATATTACACGCGTCTATGTGTCTATGAGCCGCTGACAAAATGTCCGCGTATATGTATTTCTGGTAAGTAGCACGTAGATTTGGTAGATTCCTTTTTGGTGTTATTACCAACATGATATACTTAATTGCTAAATTAAAATGGTCAAAACAAAGATTAGGGTAGTGTGCATCCGGATAGTAGCAACATTAATTATAGTGTTGACAAATGCATGAATAATCTTAACTTACGTATGATGTATTCTGCTTATTACGTTTCGGTGCTTGATATAGCAGCTCTTAAGAATTGCTCACACTAAATGGCTTAAGTTAATAAAACATAAATGTATTAGGCCTACTACCTTAATGCAGTTGAATATGCCCGAATGTATGCTTACCTCTTCCTTTACCAAAATCACATTAAATAAAACCTCAAATCAGGCAACAACAAGAAAACAGAACGCAACATATAAAAGCTCTAAATTAAAATGAGTACTAATTAAATAGTCAACAAAACGAATCATTGCAATTAGCTTACAATTTCTCGTAACTTCGTGGAAAAGTTTCCTGAATATCATATTTGTCTGTCGGAAAATAAAGCTACTTATTACGATCACAATAAAAATATGTACCTATGTTTATATATTAAATAAGTAACAAGTATATTTATAGTAAAAATAGTAGCCTACAAAAAAAACATACTTAAATTTAAAAATTGAATACTTTATTATTTTGTGTACTAGGAAGACCTAGTGCCACGTAATTCAATTTCCAAATTACATAAACGCATGCATAAAAAAATTGTTACTTTACATAAGTTAACTAAATTTTAAATTTAATAGCGATTTTACAGTCATCACGAGGAACACAATCATCAAAGTCTTCCGGATATTTGAAGCTTGGAAATGTTGCTTGGAATATAACTGTACTTAGACATGTTGTTTACTACACTATAAGATGAGGCTCACTAGCTTCTAATGACATGTAATTTCGTCTGTTGAGTTCATGTATTTACATTAACGTCGAACATAATCATTGCACACGTACTTGGCGTTATAATGGTTTTGACTGTAGGGTACTGTTCAACCTCTGTTTTAAAATTAAATTTCAAAGATTCTCCACGGTTACTGAAATGGCTGATTCAGTAGAATACTGAATATCTTATCTATCTGCACACCAAAATAATAACGATAATGATTGAAGACTTATTGGGTACTTGGAGAAACGTATTACTACAAAGGTTTTTAAAAACACATATACACTTGGTACGTTTCATGATTTGTTCTTAACTTCCAATAATTATTGCAGCCTGATAGGCTATTCTCAAAGAGCATTTTGAGAATAGCCGCATAGGCTGAAACAGTGTCAGAAGTTAAGAATAAATGAACGTCCAGTTGGACATGATTTGAAATACTGTGTGTAACTATATCTTGTAAGCTTCTTGCAGATGTATTAAAATACTTCTACAAATAATACGATTTTAGCAACGACTACACAGGCAGCCTACCCTGCAAGGAACGTAAAATCGCAAGGATGATGATGATTTAAATGTTTTTAAATAAATATTAAATAATTATACATATTCTTTAATTTACTACCCTGCATAACACGGAAAGAACTTCTAAATTATTTGTATCTACTATTTTATAAAAAGAAATGAAGACAATGTCACATTAATTCTTTATTACGTTATCTTATTAACAAAAATTTTAAGGCCTACTACTTCATAAAATGGTTGATGCGAATCGACAGTATTAATGAATAGTTTCATAATACTTAGAATGCATGATGGAGTTCAACCACTGGCGGTTATGAAGCAGTAACGTTAGAAGAAGCTTCAAGAAGCTTAGCAGCGACACTCCGTACACTGTGTACATTTGTGCTTTTTCCTGTGGCCTACGACGTGTTCTGCTGTTAATACAATTGTAGACATCATAAGAAAACGTATATATATATATATATATATAATGTGTAATAATTACTCTTTGTCGGTACTCTAAAAGTCTTATTACGTTGTCGTCAATTTATAACGTATCTATCGCTGACGATGAAGATCGCGAACGCGCTAATAACCAGTACCGAGTCTTTCTTGTTCTTCTCCTTACATGTCCTTAATTGAAGTACTTATTTCCCGATAGGCGCCAAATTGTTTTACAAAAAAACAATTCAAAAGTTCTAATTGCGTCGTCTTCCTTTCGATGATAATAATTTCAGCCAACCTGTAATTCTGGTAAAGAATTTTCTTCACTGCTAAAGTACACATATATTACAATATATATATATATATATATCAAATAAAACAAAGGACGGTTATTAATGCTCAGTACTAATTTATTAGTGTCCAGATTCGCTAATCATTTATCATTTAAATACAAAAGATGTTATTATAAAAAGGTTTGCTCCGGCTATAAATACATTATACCTCAGGGGTTGGCTATGTTGACTGAACAGTTTAACGAAACCAGCATGGACGCTGACATTAATTATTTACACAATTCATTCAGTCAATGATTTCTTTGGATTACAAAAAAAATGAAACAAGATGTTATTAAAGTACACAACCTTACATCAATGTTACTTAAATACTGTGCAAGTTTACATACAATTCGGTTCTTAGTGTTTAAAAAGAGTGTCAACCTTTTAGGTCTCGCACATAGGTTAAGCTATAGTTTACATACAGTTTTAATAAATGTTTTCGATTAATCGTTGAAAGAATTTAGTATACCAAGTTCGGAGTGAGAGTTGTTGTGTTGTGAAAAAGTTAACTAGTTTAGTTCGCATTTACTGATAATTAATTTATGCTTAACAAAACCTTGTCGTTTCCTGTGATGGGTCACAGGTATTTCCTCCAGATTGTGTTGATATGTTAATTAATTCTTCATCATTTGGTTTTTCTCCTTTTTATGCTTTCGATTTTAATTATTCAAAGTTTTATTAATTTTAATTATTGAAATTTGTTTTTCTAGTTTCATCCTGGGTTTAATGGATCTAGGTTCAATTCTTGAGTTCATATTATTTTAATCTTGATTGCATTTCTCTCTTTTTTAACTTTTAATTGAGTCGAATTCAGTTTGGCATCTGTATCTCTTGATCATTAATAATGGACTCTTCGTTTTATAACTGTTTTCTATATAATAAAGTTTCGTTGTTATGGTAACCATCTCCTACCTTATTGGTGGTAAACATTTGTACCCATTGTTATAAATCCTGGGTTTTTGTTCAAAATGAATAAATATTTTATAATTGCTATTATTCCTTGGTGTTATTCCCAATGTGTGAGATATTAACATAAATGTCTCTATCTTCTTTCTAAGATTAATTTGGTATCCCATAAAGCTGGGCTTGGACATGTATTACTGTTTTGACAAATTTGCTAATGTTATGTTATTACATATTTCACTTATTTTTTCTGTTTAGTCTTTTTCTGACATACTATCATGCTTAGCTAATTGAAATAAATAAGTTACTTGGTCTTAATTTTCAAACACAATGGTTAATTGCTTCCAACTGTTTTTTCTGAATTTTGACAGTTAGGCATTTTATAGGCCTAAGCTGTAACTGTCTAGAATTTCTTATTTTACACAACTTAAATATTATTTATTACTTTCATATGTTCTGCTTACTGTCACTTAGTCCTTGTTTACTTTTGAATTACTTTGGGCTGTTTTACAATAAATGAATGTTATTATAATTTTACAAAATCATTCCTTGTCTAATATTCTTTTTTCTATCTTTACAATGATGAGTAATATTGGAATTGTTAAATTTATACAATTGCTTGCTTATACCTCCTACTATCTCTTACACACTTTTTTATCACTTAATCCTACTATGATAACATATAACATTAAAATTGGTTTATGGTCTGTTCATGATCCAGCCATATTCCTTCTTATAAAACACAACTCTTTTAAATAAACTAATAACAACTTTGGTGAATGGTGTCTTGACACCATCTATTATATTGTGATTATCATCCTTGTGATTATTTTGGTAATATAGGATGTTTTCTTCTTATTGCACTCATAACTACTTTGTTTCTTATTTTCTAACACAATGAAATTGGTTGTCTATCAACATTTTCATTATTGGTTCTGGTTTATTACCATTGTTCATTTCTTTTATTAAGATTATTAATTGTTTACCTTAATTCCTTCCTATCCTCTCTATCACTTTCACTGCTTATCATTAACACTTCCTACCTACCTCTCACTCTTGGTTTATATTATTTTTTACAACATAATTGTGAAGTCAGTTTTTTAACATTTTATGTTTACTTTTTATATCTCAATAAGGTTATTAAAAACACACATAATATACTGACAATTGGTTTACTTGTTTATTATTGGTAGTGTACTTCCTTTTTACATAACTTATATAATACTCGTTGCTAAATTTGATATACTATTTGTGTTTTTTATTAGTTTACATTTGTTTATTTTATAGTCTTTATCTGGCCAATCACTGGGGTTGGGTCATAGTCATTTGTCTGTCAGTCTAGTCTTTTCACTTATTTATTATTGTTTGTCTACTAGTTTTCTTTTCATTCCCTCAATACCATTTTATATTTTTGATCATTTTTTTTTTTAATTAGTTTACTTTTCTTCAGCTATATAATAATTGTGGATCCCCTATAGGGTCTGAGTTCTGCAACGTTATAATATATATATATATATATATATATATATCATTCCTAAAATATATAAAAGTTATAAATTATTAAACTTGTCTTACAAGTTTCAATAATCAAGTCATAGTTTTTTATATTATATTCAAGCGAGACGCTACTAACTTAAACCAATATGTTTCCTATACGAAATGGTTTCACTATAAAACTTTTAATATTTTATTCTCTGATGCTAGCTTACATAACGTTTATAGCTTATCTTCAAACAAATTGGCTATACATTCATATTATTATAATAAAATATCAAAATAAAATAGAACGATCTGTAATAGCGTTAGCTTTATATTCAGAAGACCAATTCGTATGTCTTTTTAATTGTTCTTAGCAAGTAGAAACTAGGGCTGACGCGTAATTTTATTAGGGGACGTATTTTGGTAATGACTGCTTTGAAACTGCAATACCTGAATCAGAAGACTCTTGTTGGTTGAGGAAGATTTTATTTTGTTGTTTACAAAACTTTCAGATTTTTTTCCATTGTATGTCTACTATTAATTAACGTACTCTCATCCGTTTCATTGTCATTTTATTACAGTATTACGGGAGGAGCATTGTGAGTGGAACTGCCAAGCACAGACCCACGTTATTGTTTACTTTCTTGACATATACAGCACGATTAGTTCTTTTAAACACCAAAATTACCATTATGAGCTTTAAGAGTGGAAAATGCTAATTCCGTTTGAAACATATTTTTGAAAACGTTTAATAATTATATATTGACGTAGAATACGTCTTACCTTTCAGGCCAGCAATAGGCACCCCCAACAAAAGATTCACGCTTATATGAGGTATCATTCGACAGATAAAGGAACAAAGATAATAAATAACACAATATAAGCGGGCTATTGCATCATCCAGCGAGGGGTGAGCGGGGGGAGAAATAGAAATATTTTGCGCCGCTCGGCGCGCACTAAAATTAGTATTTCTCCGGTTTCCGATGCGATAGAACGTTGAGTGAGGTGTAGTTAAAATTGTCTCATCGAGTACTATCTACATAGTGTACCGTAATAGCGGTGATATTATTAAGAGGTATGAATAATCGTAATTCAAGTTGTAAAAATCGTGTGTTCGGACAAAATGTCGCGGTATATGGATGCTAAACGTGCTCAAAAGTATCGTAAACGCATACAGGAGAGTAGAGAAAATCATGGGGAATTCAAAAAACCCAAAATGACGAATGCCGAACGTCAGAGGATTTACCGACAACGCTTAAGAAAACAAGGAAATAAATACTGAAATCGAGTCAACACCATGGAGACCAGAATTAATTACCATAGTAACAAGTAAATAAACAAATGATATTTAGCGGCATCGGAACTATACCTTTATCCGTTCCTGCAGTTTTTAATGTTTTTACTATGCGATTGTATTGATATATTTTGTATTTACTATGCGATTGTATTGATATATTTTGTAATTTTGTATTTACTATGCGATTGTATTCATATATTTTGTAATTTTTTATACAGATACATCTATATATTTTGTAATTGTCTTAAGCGATTATAAAATGTATGTTTATACGAATTTTTTATGATGCAATGAATAAGTAATGACATTTATTAAATACTACTACTAAATATGTCAACAAGACCAGAATTAATTACCATAGTAACAAGTAAATAAACAAATGATATTTAGCGGCATCGGAACTATACCTTTATCCGTTCCTGCAGTTTTTAATGTTTTTACTATGCGATTGTATTGATATATTTTGTATTTGCTATGCGATTGTATTGATATATTTTGTAATTTTTTATACAGATACGTCTATATATTTTGTAATTGTCTTAAGCGATTATAAAATGTATGTTTATACGTATTTTTGATGACGCAATGAATAAGTAATGAAATATATTAAATACTACTATTAAATATGTCAACTAGACCAGAATTAATTACCATAGTAACAAGTAAATAAACAAACGCTTTTTATTAATTTATACACTACCATTAATTTTGTACTTTGTAAAACTAAATATGTGTTTGTTTATTTTATTCATAACACATTAGCAACCCTAAAGCACACAGACGTAATCTACGCTCTGAAAATTTGCGGCCGTGGCTACGATACAGCACCCGCCGACTTTTTATTATAATATATAATATTGTTTATTTATATTATCGTTACATGCTTTTATTATTGTATATAGTATTATTATTAATATTATTATATTAATTTATTATTTATATAAATTTTGATGTTATTATTATTATTATTATTATTATAAACTGTATAATTTATTGTGCTTTTATTGCCAACGACTACTTGGTAGTGGTTTTAATATTTTAATAACATATATCAAACACACGCGCACGAACGCGTGCCACTTTCTCATATTTTTCTAGGATTCTTCTTTCTTCTATTCCTGTGTGCTCTGAAAGTATGCTCTCTTAGAACTTTCTTACTCTGGGCATATTCGAACCGTAAATCTTCATATGCGTACCGGCGTATCTCACACAGTTACATGTGTATTAGTATTAACTTCCTTTTCCCTGTATCTCCTTAGTCGTCCCACTCTCACTAACCTGCCACTTTTCTTCAGAACTAAATTTCAATTGTATTTCTTTTCTGTTATCTTCCATAGTTATTAACTCTGTTTTGGAGTGTATAATATCGTTCATTTTTTTATTTTAGTTGAAATACTTTACATAGTAGGCTAGTATCTAGCCGTATAGGCTATAGTGTTTTCCTTGTGTATTTCGTTCTCTGACTGCTCTCTTTTTTAACAAATACCCAAAACTAATAAATCTGACTTAATAAGAAAGTCAAAATTAATTAACATAGCTAAACTAATAATTACATCTTTTTCTTATAACGCAAATCAAATTATTAGAACATTTCAGTAGCCTCAGATTAATTAAATATGAAGGTAATACATTTTAATATAATCAACTAGAAAGCAATAAAGATTTTTAACTTCATCTTCACTTACGTAACAAAGATTTTTGTAGTCGTACTTCTTAGAAACACGTAGAAGCATGAAGAAACTCGTTTGCTTTATGTAGACAACAAAAGTTTTACGTATCCCTCATGTTGTACAGTACAACCATCAAGAGTAACATTTTGCTGAAAACGGCTAGCGGTAATGTTGCTTACGGGAAGCAATTATACTTAGGCTTGTCATAATGTACTGTAAGGGAGAATCGCATACCGCACTGACTAATTTAGAGATTTATATCCCGCTGGCACACATTATCACTACAAACATTAGGCTTGGGTGATGTTACAGTGGAATGTTGTTTGTTCTGTTTTAAAGCAAAGTTTTCAACTAGTCCCCATGCTGTTATTGTGGCTGGATCAGTTGAACAATAAGCATCTTGGTAAAGTAGCTTTAGACCAAAACAGTATTACCACTGAGATTTTCCTCTTCATGCCCCGTTGTGACATTAAATTATAACACTCACCTGCCTGCCCAGCGCTATATACAGTGAGTCTCGCTAAAAGCAGTGTTATACTTTTATGCTTTTGGTGTTAGCCAGCAGACTTAAAATATACGTTCGGTAGGCTATCATCAAATGTACAAAATTCTGTTTCTTTAAATAATATAGTGTCAGGTATATTAACATATAATTCGTCAGTAAACCGAAACTTATTTTCTCTCTTTTTCTCTGCCACCGTATCTCTTTATGTGTCTTCGTTTAATGTATGTACTTATCAACCCCCCCCAAAACACATACACATACAAAGTACTGCTGTTCATCACAAACCTTTGTGTTTTTTATTTTCTATTTAGAAATAAAAACTCACTTTTACATACAAAATTTTACTACTGTTTTATTCAAGAATAATTTTATATTTATAAATTTATTTATAACTAGTTTTTACAGTATGAATATTTTCAGGGCCGAAAATAAAATTTACGTCTAAAACTCTTTTATCCACAAATATTAATAAAAACTAAAAATATTAATATAAATATTAACTTATAATAAATGACAAAAGTAGAAAAATAATTACCGTATAAATCTGTTACCTTAGAGACACAACTAATTTTCCTCCAAGTAAAACAGTGATTGATAATCTTATTCTAATTTGAAAAAACAACAATATTATCACACCAGAATAGCACTAAACATTTTAAATGAATAGCGTAGATAGTAATCTTAGAATGGTGAAACCACATTAAAAATCAGAGAAATTAACAGTTACATGTTTCCTTAACAGCTCTGTAAAAACAATCACACTCTCATTACGATAATTAATTATCCTACGTTAATTTAAGACTAATTAAAAATGTAGAATCACTCGGTAACTGACCCTGTTCTTTTTCTTCCGCCATTTTATACGAAGCCGGCAAGGTAGACAAAAGCATAATAACCCAGAAGGCAATGTAACTCTTTACTCTTTTTAATTCTTTAATGACGTTCCGTAATATTTTGTCGATTCTAGAAAGTCTGCTCTATAACGTATTTACGCACCTCGCACTTATAACGCAGTTACGTCCTCAGAGGACAAGAAGAAGAAGAATATCATATTTATAGCCTCTCAGTTAATCAGCGTCGACTATTAAACCTGTAACATTGGTTTTTCAATACTTGATTTGCGTCAAGGACTAATCCGAAAATAGTTTTGCGGCTTCAAGAAAGTTAAGAATAGTGGAATCCAGACACATATAAACACGATACTTGCGGATAAATCAAGTTTACACTTAGTCAACTTGAGCAGTTTCCAAACTTTATTAATTTCCATTCTGATGATAGAAAAAAAACATCCGAGAAAGGAAACATAATTTAAGTAACAAAACAAAAAATTCTTTCATGTCAAAATTGTACAGTAACTGTCACATTTTACCTGAATAGGATATTAACTTGTTCAGTAAAACTATTAAAAATGGTAAAACTAATATAAAGATAATTAGAATTAGATACTAAATGGTGGCATGAAGAAACGTTTGTCTGAAAGCTTGAAGGCACATAGTAATAGGTCACAGTGCTCCATGTTATTGCATTTTCACAAGTACGATAAGCCAGAGAAACGTTTGAAACTGCCAAGGCTGTTACCAACTCTGGCTTATTCGTAAGGAAAGAATGATGACAAATGATCATTTTTGTCTGTCAGTCTCCTTTATTTTACAATAATTTTCCCTTTATCTCTTTCCTATTAATAATTATCTAACATGTATGATAACATTGCAAATCTGAATTTACAAATGCTAAATGCTTTAATAGTTAAACGTAATCAAACCTCAGTTGTCAGAACATAATGTTATCAAGGAAGTATACTACAGGATTCACGATTTACGAATTCGTGGACTATGAAAAGGTGTTTGACTTTATGTGTTAAGATTACTTTTTCAAGGCTCCTTCAAATATCGAATTTGTCCAGTGGAGACAAATCATTAGTTGCTATATGAGTGCTTTCAAAAGAACTTGGCAAAGACAATTTTAAGGTCAAAAACGGGATGTGACAGGAAGTCGTAATTTTGCGTGACTGTTCCAGAAGGAACTGATTGTACCACTGGATGCAAATATCGATTACAAACGTATTGAACAATAGTTGAAATAACAATGTGGACAAATTAAGTTGATATGCTTTATTGATTTCTAGTATATTAATGGACAATAATACAACTTCTGCCAATTATAATGTTAAAGATACTTCCATGAAGTGTCACTTTTACGTAATGAGCAAGGTTTATAATCAATGTCTCGTATAAGATTAAATACAAAGAATACAATTTTGATAAAAGTTGACAAACACAATTAACAGCGACTTTTTGACAGGAAATTTTTAAATTATAATCGCTTTATTCACAATAGTGTGATAAATTCAATGGTTGTGGTAAAACAGCAAAAACCGTAATATCTGACATGAATCGCTCCAATTTAAATCAATTAAAAATTTTAAAAACATGATACTGGATGAGCTGTTTTAAAAATGAAGAGGGGAGTTTAAGTGACGTATTTATTTATTATTTATCAGAGGTATTCCAAACTTCAGAATTTAGGGACTTACTTTCTTTGAACGTCAACACACGGACTAATTTTCGACCTAGTCTCGAAGCAGTAAATCTTCAATATTGCAGAATTCTGTATGCAGGCTACAAGTGTTGAATAACCCGTGAAAATCATTTCAAACAGATCATTACTTCTGCAATAAAAAATTCGCTGCAATAATTAAATACTCACGTGAGAATATCGCTTTCTTTACTGCAAGCTGCCAATGATGAGAAATTTTAATCCAAAGTTTTTATTTTCGGTTTTTGTTAAATAACATAATATACGACACGTACATGATTATTATTACATATTCGACGTAAGACATATAGGTCTATAGGTTATACTTTATCATTGTAGCCTACATAGAAGTTCCCTATGGCAGTTTTACTGATATTAGTCGTGCTCAAAAGCTTTGCTTCTCTTTTCCTCTGGTTAAAAAAAACGGTTAAATAAAACACTAATCAAAGAAGCTCTTGCCAAGTTTAAGAAAATACATTTTTTACTACTGATTGAGGAAAAGAATTCAGCCTCAAGGGTTTTTAGACCTCTTATTTACACTTTTAGACGTATTTTTATTATATTTAATAAAAAAATTAAAACAATTTTAGTAATTGCTAAAACTTTTGGTTATTAATCGAAAACTATTTTCGAAGGTTATAAAATAGAAGAAGGAAAAGTGGTCGCCATACAATCCAATAGAAAGAAGGGGACCTATTCACAACCAATTCAAAACGTTTCTAACAATTAAGAATAAAGTAAAGCCTCTTGACAAAATACAAAAAGAGTGGCCGTAGAAGTACCGTCATACATATAAAACTCTTCAAAATTGTTTTACAAATTCATATAAAATAACGTAGCATATAAAAAGTGCTCCATCTTGAAAAGTTTTTTTTTCTTCGTTTGATTTGAATAAGGGCTTGAAATCTACTGATGACAGATGTTCACTATAGAAACGCTTTTTAAAATAACTGTTACCTATACGTACATGACATACATGTAAAGACGCGCGTATGTTTTACAAATGACTCAGCTATACAGTGCACAAAGAGTCATTTGACAGCGCCAATCGTTTTTTTGTAAATGTTTTTCCTGTCTTGTCCTCTGTGTGTGTGTGTGTGTGTGTGTGTGTGTGTGTGTGTGTGTGTGTGTGTGTGTGTGTGTGTGTGTGTGTGTGTGTGTGTGTGTGTGTGTGTGTGACATTGTTTCTAACAAACCGGCAGTGTTACATTTTTTTATCTGTAACTCTCATGTTTGTCGTAGATGTATAGTGGCGGCAGCAAACAGTAGTATGTAGAGAAATCTAATAAAACATGAGAAACACAAGGCAATAGTCATAGCTGTGTCAATACGTTGCTGTTACACAGTACCCTTGACGTGATTTACATGTAACGCCAGAAAAAAGGATCAATCTAACAGAATTTACGTACACCTCAGATATCCGTCCTAAATTAGTTTCATCGCGCGCGCGCGCGCGCACACACACACACACACACACACAAACGTCCCAGATGTCTTGTAACACAGGACTAACATCGGAGAACCTACTTAATTTCATTATCGTACTCTTCTAGAGTAATTATTTCAATACCTGGCAACACTTAATTTCTGCCGTAGGCCTATCCTTTTGTTTCTGCTTCGCTCCGACACAAGCCTTAGAGTTACTCTCTTTATCTGTCCATCTGTGTACCTACCGACCTGTGTAATTTATCTTTTCTTCTTTAAAACGCCAAAGATGTGAATATGGTAATCACCTTTTACAGATTAAAGTAGACTTGTAAGGTCTAATTACTTATGATTGTTCTTACCCCAGTCTTGGGCCTATATAACACAAGCTGACTCTCTTAGACCTTATTGTTTGACACTTTATTAGGTCATTAAAAAATTATAAATTCTATTCTTTCCTTGTGGTAGGAAAAGTTTCATAATACTAGGATATTACATGGAAGCAGAACGTTCCATACCATAAAATGACATATGTGGTAGACCATAGAAGAACACACCTTTGATGAAAAAACTCAGGAAAGTCACAAACAGGTGGTAGTTAGTGCAGCCCTCTAATGGACTAAATAGATTTTATATAAACAAAAATCGGAACTAAATGCTATAAAGAATAGAACAAACAATGCATATTACACTTCGCTGTAATTCAGTTAAAAGAGAATAAAAGCAACGCATACTCGCATGTAAAACGTATACCCGATTAAATATTTTCACATAACGTGTATAAAAAAAAAAATGTTTTTCTGTGCTTCCTATCTTTGTTGAAAATTAAAATAATTTGTTAATTAACGTGCATCCTTTGTTTAAATTTTGGCGCATTAAGTTAATTTTAATCAATTTTCCTTTGATGTCTTCTCAAAATAATAAATGAGAATTGCTAAGAGGTTTGTGCGCGTTGTTATTACCGCTCGTTACCGCAAGTGCCACCACATCGTAATTGTTACTCTACATTATTAAGTGTTCCACAGGAGAATATAACGAATAAAAAAACGTAAACACAAAGCCATCATTTTTACCACCTCTCACTATATTACCATCACAGTTAGACTAATTATTTGATAAAGGCGTCGTTCTTATCAATTTTTTTCTTTTTGCGTAGCTAGGCCTATATATTTTGTATCTGCATAATAATAGTAAAAAATATAAGTTTTGATAAAAGTATTTGCTTGTAATATTTTTAAAGGAGAGATGGAAGTAATTTTTAAATACCAATGAAAGGATGGTATAAAATTTACAAAGCTTGTAACACGAAATCACATGCTTAAATGTGTTATATAATTATAGATTTTATTCAATAATTTACCGCACACGTAGCATTATATAATTCTAACCATATGCTACTCCTAAAATTATAAGAGTATAATGCATTAACTGACTTAAGACTTGACAGAAATTTATTTTATACAAAGTTAAAATTATTATGCAATTAAGTTTGCTTCAAGCTGCTAACTGGTAATATCGTGCTGCTAAATTATTTGGTTGACTGAATATAGGACTCACTGACACATGATAACGGTTAATGTCATAAAAAATGGAAAATATTTTTCATCCAGTCATTGTAGTAATTAAAGTAACTTTTACATTCAAGATCTGAATTGCTTTTGTAAAAATTTAAAAATAGTCTCTCTCTTCACAACACGGAATATTCCACATCTCTTTAGACAAATAGCAACCAAAACAGAAATTTCAAACATTATTAGGCACACAAATTTTGTGAATTTTGTGTAACGAAATATAGGCCTACTTATTGTACAAATTGCTTGACTCACTTTTTGACTACCGATGCATATAATTAAAGACAGTGGTTTTTCCGTTACTTGCAAAAAGCAAAAGTGAATAAAATAAAGTTGCAGTGCATGCAAAGCAACATACTTACATCTAATTCTTTCTTATTTTTCTAAAACAATAAAAATAGATGGAAATTTTACTTATATTTATTATATTGTAATTACAATATTTTTTAATCTGAGAAGAAGTATCACTGTAGGTTCAGATACCGGAGATATACGGGTAAGCAGAGTCATTTTGTACACGAAATGCTAGAGGAATGCTATTAGTAAAAAAACTTAAGAATCCACTAAAATTGTTAATGATTTGTAAATAAAACTTAGTAATTACTTTACTAAGTTAATAACTTGGACTTAGTATTTGAAGGCTATGTTTGCAATACCATTCTTATCCTAAACAATTGACGACCCTCACATTTCATTCAACAGTATTGTGTGGATATGAAATTGTCTATTTTGGTTAATAAGGTGATTAAGTAGTAAGGTAAATTTACTATTCATATCTAGAAATTAGTAACAGTATTTAGTATTTCTATTTATTTAGTCTTCAGAGCATTGGAACTTTCATTCGAAAAACGAAATATGTTTGAATAGTTTACATAATCAAAACTACACTTTGTTATACGCAGTATTTACAAAACAAATTACAGCATACATCTTCGTGCTATAATTTTATTAAAATGATGCCAAGTACATGCCTATGCAGCTTAATTAACATCTAGAAGCTGTGCACTCTTATCATTTTAATTTTAATTCGCAGATAAGAGACTGCTAACCTATGATTACGAAGAAAGGTATTAAAGCTTCACATGACTCATTTTATAATATAAGAAAAAAGTAAGCAGAACACTTTTAATTGAAATTTTGCAGGACTAAACTGCCAAAATAAAATAAAACGGATTTAGAGAAATTTCTACCAGACTCTGACATCGAGAATACAGTTTGGAAATTTTTGAATGTGCTCAAATGATGTGAGCCTTAATTTCATTTAAGAAAAACAATGTTCTATCAACTGTAAATAACGTGGTAATAACCATAATGGTGGGTTTTTTAAATGTCAAAAAGGGTCTTATTTTAACGGAATTCAGTACATGATATGAGGGTTGTGAATCTCTGTATACAAGAGATGAAAGGCGCATCGTGTACCTCGTTTCAAATCTAAGCAGTAGAAACTCATGGAAAAGTATTAGAAAAAGGCTTACAATTCCAACAAAAATGTTTAATGTTATGTGTTACACACGAGTTAACTTACGATTTTATAATACCTGTGTAACACATACTTACAGAGCTAGAACAGAAAATCAAACAAGAGAATAAATTGAAGTTTTTTTGTACAAATTCCAAGATATGATAGTTTAACAATAGAAAGAGAATCTATAATGCAATATTACACTTTGGAGTTGCACTAAAAAAGAAAACATGTCACGCTCATTGAATGCATTAAGAAATTTTAAAAGCAGAGCGGCTGTTATGGTTATAGTACGGATTTTGATATTTCATCTGTTGTTAAGCGAGGACGCTTTTACTACCACTTTGGTGTCTTATCTTTAATTCCATTATGGTGTGAATATAAATATTTAGGTAAAGGTCCTTTCCTCTTTTGCGTATGATGTGTTATTTCCAAGAAATATGAATAACCTATATTAATATATATACATATACACACACACTAGAGTCTCGTTTAACCGAATTTGATGGGACCCAGAGTGATTCAGTTAAAACGGAAGTATTGTACTTTACTGAGAAAAAACGCTAAAGAACAACAAGCGCCTTTAATCGTTTTTAGGAAAACTAGCAGTACTCATGCGCCGTTATTACATACTTCTATTAAACTGCAGCCGTCTTTAAAATCCACGCGATTTAAATAGACTACTCTAATTAAATCATACAATATTGCTGTACACAAATTTAAAAGAAAAACTTTATTTTACTCAAACTAAAAACTATTTTCAAACGACATTTTCAAATAGGCTACAGTAGTACGTATATAAGTCATAAACGCTGTAAAATTTAAAACATGCAAACTTTTTGAAAAAAGAAAATTTATTTTGCTTTCCTCTACTATTGGGGAGTCAAAACTGGAACCCTTGCGCTGCCAGCTCTTATCGCAATGTGGACTGTGTAAATACCCGCTTACGCTACGCAATTACTGTACGCAATAATTTTCCCATCTATATTTTTATCGTCAGTAATTAGGACCAACTGTCTGGGGAGGTGTGGTTTGTATTAGTTTACTTGCGAACAGATTTTAATACTAAACAAAATAAATGTATTTAATTATGGCAAGGAAAAAACAAAATCGTTTTAATTTTTTCCAAACCTAATGTCTATTAATCCCAAAATTGGTGGAACAGGGAAATGAAGAAACAGATCAACGATACATGGGATCTAGTCGGCGAAATAACTGACCTTTTTTCCTTTCGTTGTAAACAGAACGAAAACGTTATAGGCCTAACATACTGTTACGACATTGCAGAACAATCTACGTGTTTCTCGGCTATTCCAGTGGAATCCGGCTGTAATGCGTATGTGCGTACACATTGCTGCTACTTTGAGATGGACAATTACGTGGCACGTGTCATGAATCCGCAACGAGACCATACCGATCCGCGCGTGCTGTGTTCAAGGCCACAATCAATTACGTTCTAGTGTTTTGTAGTAGACGCCTATTAGCGAATATTCTGGAACCTTATCGGGTACTCAGCGACGCTCAGTTCAGTTTGAGTTGCGATTGAATCGAGTGCTGTTCGAAGTAATTGTAGCGAAGTGTTTTATAATTGTGCGGGACAATTGTAATACAATACAGTAATTGTCTTTTATATTAGTTGACATTTTTATTGCGTGTGAACAATTTTTAATTGATTTGTTGCAAGAGACTATCTTGTTGATTACAAACTGTATAATTGTGATAATTTAAGCTGGTGATTAGTGATTTAATTGGTGTCTTGTATTGTGTTTTCCACTGTACCATACGACGATCAGTAGACCGTCGTAACAATACGATGTTCAATATTCTACATTTAATTTTTAGGCTGTACTTTTTTTACTTGTACTTACAATTACTTTCTATTTTTAGTAGGACCAAGAAAACGCTGATAATAGCACAAGCTGGACTGAGATAATAATATTAACACTTTAATTACCAACGAAACTAAAACGCGACATTTATGTTGCCAACACCTTAAGTTGACGCGACACCAGCAGTGATTACATGTTAACAGCTGATTTTTCATTTCCTTCCCCCCGCTCAGAATTTCAAAGTAGACGTGCCCTTAGCTCTTAATACTACTATACCTAAATCGATAAATGGAGAAATTAAACATATGGTACTAGAAGAGCATGACCCCACGCGTCGAAGACGAAACATGATATAAATACACCTTGATTATTATTATTATTATTACGTATTATATAGTAGTATTAGATATTATATGGGAGAAATTAACAAAGTGCGAGGGGGCAGATAAAGGACAGTGAAGGATTGTGTGTAACACTGAAATTGTTGACAAGAAAAAGAAGAAACTGTACGAGTTGGCGCGCGTGCGTGTGCGCGCGAGAGAGAGAGAGAGTGAGTGAGTGAGAGGACTGAAAGAGAGAAACATGGGCAGAGGTAAAAAAAATCTGTCGCATTAAATTCACGCCAACAACATTCTTAATGTCGTAATGACACAACAGTCTATGTTTACAAAAATTACTACCGTTGTGACGACACAAATATACAGATCTAATGTGTGTTGGCAGGCTGACGCGTTCGTACTACTAATTCATTCGAAGGCTGTATTCACTCCTGTCTGTATTAAAATAATACAAATGTTGTTTTATAGTAATAATATAATAATAATAATAACAACTATCACGATTTGTAGGCTTAAGCATTCATAACATAAACAGTTTTCTAACGTTCCCTCCTCTCAAGACTTCTACGAACTTTTTTTAACCTATTCATTTTACTCCATTTTTAATAATTCACCAATCCCTTCAGTTTATAACTTACTGCTTACATGTCGGAGTCATGTGATAGTATGAAACTTTTATTGAGCAGAATTCAGTATGACGGATATTCGTGGCATACCTACGGAGATGTGAAAGTAACGTAGTTTTACTTCGATTGCAGCTTGGATTCACTAAATTCTGTTGCCTTCTGTACGAGTGGGTAAATTCTATGCAGGAATGGGAAAATTATTATGTAAAAAAAAGCAGTAATCATTAAAGACAGAGGCACTGAGTGTAGGAGATCAGACCGTTGTAGGTCAAGTACTAGTAAAACCTGGAAAAGCTTATCGTCCACTACTACATATTAAGTAGGTTTAATGAAAATTATGTAAATGGAACGGATGTAATTTCGAAACTGTTAATTTCCTTCAAGTGTGTACTAAAGTAAAGAATGTTACAATTTATAAGTTGGTAATTACACCAGGTAGGCTTAAACAGGTAATGCTAACAACCAGTAGCCTACTGATTCGAATGTGTGTGTGAAGAGGGCTTTTGAGTCGATAATAACGCTATTACCTACTTGACACAGAAATTCCCGTGTCACCTGCATTTTGTATTATGCAAACGTTCGGAGGATGTAAATTTTTCAACAACATTGTTGGAGTGCCAACCTTTAGAATGAACCGTTGTGGCGGAATGCAAGATTGATTTAAAGAATTCAAAAATTCTTGGAGATAGTACACTATATTTTCAATATTAAATACGGTGTTAATAGATTCTTCGGACTTTTTATTATCCCCAGAAAATTTTTCCAAACTTGTATCATTATTTTCCTTCATAGATTCGATTCTTTGGGAATAACCACTTGTAATTTTTATCAAGTAAACACTTGACGTTTTGCACAGAATTTAGCAATTAATACAGTGTTGTACTATTTACTATGTCCCAGTTTTTCGTCAATTTCTGTGAAGCTATCGTCATTAGGAACACTACCGTCACCGAGGTGCAGTAAGTTTGTAGAAAAATCACCATCTCCTCCTCCTCCTAAATGGGCTCTCATATTGCTTTGCAAATTTAGTCTGAATAGCATTCCACATCACCGAGGACTTTAAACACACTGAGACAATATCAGCGCGGGTTCCTCTTGCAGTTACCGGTAATCTCTAGCTAGAATCCTCTGAAATAACAAATGTTACGCTACCCACTAATTTGTTACAATTTCTTAAGTCTTGGAGAGTTTGATTGACCGTTTCTATACAGTCCACAAATCGCCTTCGTTTTACCGTTCATGATTAGTTTCCGTTTTGATCGCTCTTTCTTTTGTCATGCCTCCTCTTCAATACGAATTGCTTTTTTAATAGTAGTCAGTGAGAATACTTGACTTTTTCTTCTTGGTGCATTTTTATTTTATTTTTGCAGTCGCTTTCGGATAAGGGCGAATTTATTCTGGTGTCAATTGTGATAAGGTATTAGCAAATGTCTCGTTTATTCCCGACGTGGGAGGTCCGGCTACTGTGGTCTCTTGACAATCTTTTGTTGGTGTTAATCTTCCTTCATAATTACTTTTGTCTCCTATCTCTCTGTCAATTACAGGTGAACACAGAAACTCTTCGATACTGAATATATTTTCATTTAATGGCCAAATTCCAGTTGAACTAAAACCTGCTGTCAGTTAGATGGTGTAGCTGCCTTTGAAAGAGTATCTTTTGCTAGCCCAGGTATGTCATGGATTTACCTGGGTTTATTGTCATCCAGCTCTCAGCGGCTGCACCGAAACAGACCATATAAACACTTACCTAATGGCTGAAGTCAGATTGTAACGGGTATGAGGTATAAACTGTTTCATAAATAGTAAAAAAAGAGAGGCTGTAATTTATTTTGATGGATGTGCTACTCCAATACAACCTGCTGGTCCATAAATAATCAAAGTGATATCTACATAACACTCTGTGGATATAACGATAAGTGGTGGTTTCCAGCTGCCATCTATGAAAATACCACTGGTTTCATCCTTTTCCAAAGGGGTAACCCTGCTGACTTGTTTATTTCCCTTCAAACTGACAACTTTGTTAGGACAGTGCACTGTTGTTATGCTGCCTGGTTTCCTTCACATTCCAAATATTGTGACAATAAAAATGAAGGCGACTTATCACAGAATTCCAATATTGAAGAAAGTTTTATGTTATGTTTATTAAAACTAAATGCTATTGCAAAACTTGTTGCTTCAGCCTCTCTAAAAGACAACCTTGAATGTCGCTGCATGAAGCCAGTAAAACAATCTTTTACCGGCCCAGTTCACCAGAAAATCGACATTATTTGCAAACACGTATTCGGAGGCTAACATACGAATATTCTTAGGGTACAAACCATAATAACTAACAGAATAGTGCAGATCATAACACAGAAATCTGATTTTTCTTTTTGTTCTTTCCTAAATACAAGTTGTGGAAAACGCTGAGTCTTTGTAGGGTTTGTGAGCTACATCGCCCCAGAAAGTTTTTCACTTGTACGTTTGAACCAAATATGAAAAAAAGAAAACAGAACAAAATGTTTTACTTACATTGTACCAACATACCACTTTCCTTCTGGTGAAATTGAAGGTACACCTTAAATTTTAAAATTAGTGGCTGAAGTGTAGTGCTGCTGGCCACTCTACCTTTAGTGCGTGTGTCGAACACTCACTTTAGGCAACCTATTCTACCTCCTAAATTTCCTAGGCGGCATAAAAAGGAGCCATTATTACTATTATCATTTTAAAAATTTTAGTTTTTTAGGATTTAATAAACACGTAATCTTCATTATAGGATCACAAGTAACTGACACATAATTAATTCTGAGATCTGTTAGGTTATGAATTAATTTTCTTTTAAAAGTTATAGAGAAACATAACTTGCCCTCATGTTGCCACATTGCTTTTGTATTAGTATGATTCAATTGTACACTTACCATGGATCCAACAAAGTACGTAGCTGTAAACACCCATAGCAAATTAGTGACAAAAAGGTTGCTTTACACGTTCTAAAATACAAAAGGGAACAAAGACTCATTTTACTGTACACTGCTATAATCAGACTGGAGGAGCATGTACTACAAGTTTTAACAAAAACGTTATACAGTTGCTGAGGTGCTGCGACTAAGGGACACTTGAAGAAGTACAAAGTATCAACTTATGTCTCTCTGCTCTCCCCTATATGGTAATACTGTCTTATAACGACTGTTAAACAAATCAAATGTATTGTATACCTTTATATGTGTATTTATACACAATATATCATAAACGTTTTTTGTGGCAAAAATACCTTTATATGTGTATTTATACACAATATATCATAAAAGTTTTTTGCGACAAAAATATCTGTCAAATTTTTGTATGTTGTAATGGTACATATAACACTACCAACACCAGCGTACCACAAATAAGTTGAAAGCCACTACAATTAAGAATACCTACAAGGTCAAGCATACGATCATGGATAAAAAAGGAAGTATCATAAGCCAAAACCAAGTGAATTAAAATGAAGAAGGAATTACCAGTAAATGTGCAACTAAAGAAGATAAAGCAAGACTAACGACGAGACGACATACATAATTACCCAATAGATCAAACAGTGAGAAGGAAACCCATTAAAGACAAAATCAAGAAGAAACCTATTAACCGTGAGAAGGAAACCAGTGAAAACAACGCCATGAAGAAACTTATTAAGAGGGAGGAAGGAATCGGTGAAGAGAAGAAGAAAATATCCAGATCAAACACAAAAAAGGGAGATAACATGAATTATAATGAACTAACATATGGCAATAAATGGAATAAACAACATGATTTAAACCCCTAAGCTGCAAAACAAATTGACACTGACCAAAACGTATTAAGTGAATACCTTCCTTGACAATGTAATACAAACAATAATCAATAAGAATGAATTATTGAACATAAAAAGTAACAAAGAGAATGAATAATAATAAGTTCTTAGCTAAATTATGTGTAGACATGAAAAGAGGGCTATGTCCAAAACACCAATGACCAATTGTAAAGTGGAATTGATATTAGAAATAACCACTAATAAATACTGTAAAGACTGTAAAAGATAAACAAAATGTAATCTAATAATAAACAATAGATATACCAGTACTACATAAAGTCAAATAAATCAAATGTAATACAGAAACACAAAACCGACAATAATCCATTGTTGTATATTATAACTATATGCTTGCCATAGAATGGATGCATGATGAACAAAATTATCTTGTAAACTTATCATAAAAGAGTAGGAACTAAACCAACAACATTGAATGAGGCAGAATACTATTCGAATAAGTAAATTCAAGGATTATAGCCACCCAAATACTAATAATAACAATAATAATAAATAAACCATGTTGACAGCTAGATGCAAGTAATCTTGGTTACTTTAAACCAAAGAAATTTTCAGTATAAATGCAGAATGAACTACTGCACAATAATAACAGTGCTATCAAAACAATGATAAGAGATATTCAAGCAATAATGAGAATAATTTGATAGGATTACAACCCATATAAAAAGGTAACTTCCTAAAGTATAGTAAACTCACTTAACAAACTATAGTTAAGGTAATAAAACCACAAGATGAAGAAAAAGGACAATATCAGAAGTGACAATGACCAATGCAGTATGCATAGGCCATAATAAAATGTTATTAACTATTAATGTTAGTATAATAGTAAGTATCATGTACATGTTGTGTTTATGTTAGTGTCTATACAGGAAAGTACAGAGCAACTCACCGCAGCTAATAATAGAAGAGTCAACGCAACTTCTTCAGAATCGAACTCATGAAATGGAACAAAAAACATTCTAAACTATTTAAACAAAATTAATAAACGATGTCAAAGAGTAAGTAAACCGATTTATTCATATCGGATTCAATAATAGATTGAATTGGGTAGAATAAATCAATAAACCAAAAATTAATAATAAAAACCAAAACGTTAAGAATAATAATAAAACAGACAATCTCGTCGTGCTAAAATGTTCATACACACTTTTTAAGAGAAAATTACTTAAAACTTCGAATCTAACAAGAAAAATATTGTGTCGAGTATTCATAATACAAACCCTTAGATATCAAATATGAAATGAAAATATAAGAACCAAGTAAAATGTATATTCTATAGCCGGCAGAATAAGGGAAGGACAAATAAAATAGAGGCAGGATATCAAGAGAATGGAAAACATGGGACTACCTAAACAAGTAATAAGATACAGACCTCAGGGAAGACGAGATATAGGTAGGGCAAGGAAAAGAGATGCCTTCAGTGAAGGCAAAACAGGCTGTAATCCTATACCTTGACATGGAGAAGATTCATAATACTTAATAGCACACTTAAGAACAAAATATTGGTATGGAGAATCATACACGACTTCCATGTTCTAAGATTTATATTTAAAATCATTTTCGAAATGAAATATTTCCATTGAAACTACTTCTTTCTACTTACTGCTTCAGCCACTTACTGTGCGCACTAACGTATACCACCTCACGTTATCTCACTTGATTTTCACTGATGATGGAAGTCGATGGCACTGGCGAAACGTCTGGTTTTGCAGAAAACATTGGTCTACGGCCAAACAGGCCGGGAAGGAATTTTAAAAACAAACTGCTTCTTTGTTGTCAATAACGTAGTACATATATACAAAAAATTATCAGGTAAACTATTACGTTACAACAAAAAAATGTTTCAGGTAAACTACCCTTTCCCCGTAACCGATCTTCACCAAAATCAATAGGCCTTGAGTCCTCTATAACTCGGGCACATATGTAAAAAAATATCTGATTCTGTTTGAATTTACGGCAGTTATCGTTCGTCATGAAAAAATTTCTCTTGTTACAACATAAAATATTGCAGGTAAACTACCCCTTTATCTTAACCGATCTTCACAAAAAACAATAGGCCTTGAATACTCTACAATTCAGGGCTGTATGCAAAAAATTATTTGATTCTGTTTGAATTTGCGGCTCTTATCGTTTGCCATAAAAAATCTAGACAGACACACAGACACTTTTCGAAAAATTACTTTTTTTCATGTTTTGAGGGTAGTATAATCAGAATCTGCAAAAATCTCTAACACGATTTTTTTTGCCATCACCATACTTCCATTTCCTTATGGAACATGAAAGTAAAATCAAAGTAAAATTCTGATGGCAACAAAAATCAAATATTCTATCAAAAATTGGGGATATACATTTTTGGTAGGTATTTGGTAGGCCTACTTGCATTGCACAAGGAATGTGTTATTTTCAATAGGTTATTGATAAAAAATGACTTACAAGTACATTGATTTTTATTACAAAATTTATACAAAACAGTTTCAATTCTAAGGTATCAATAATTAATAAATATTAAGGATAATGAACAAATTATTTCTTCAGAGAAGATACATAAAAACATTGCAAAAATAATACATATCAGACAAATATTATTACAACAAAAATACCACACAGACATTTGGGCTTTGTTACTTTATCAGTAACTATAAGATTACATTAATAAAGTACATAGAATATTTATTTACAAGAACATAATTACAAAAAGTGAAAACACCTTTGATGAAATAAACATTTTATTTATTACATCAAACATAACTAAACTCAGATGACAATATAAATGAACTAAATATAGGTTTTTCTGCGAGGGAGTGTAGGATTGATTAGGCGTTCAATTAGTTCAAATTATTAAAAAAAAAATAGCATAAACTATAAATAGAAAAACTAGACTGGTATGTTTACAACAAAATGAAAACTTCAAGTTACATTTAAGAGATATTCCGTGTCAAATCAACAAGTGCTACAACCTGACCCTCTTAGATTTATTTGAAATTAAGTATGCATGTAGTATTCATAAATAGTAACACAAATAAATTTTTTCACATTTTTCTGACGAAAGGTTACTGAGTAATGGGTGCTCAAAAATGAAAAAAAAAAAAAAATGTTTGACTTGCGCAACAATATTGATTTGTTCACAACTTGTTTTCTAATTAAGCTAGAACAATGACATCGAGTTCATTTGAAAGCTCTTTTAAAGGGCTTTCATATGATATAAAACATAATTAGTTGAAAATATATATATTTTTTATAAACACATCATTATTGCATTTACTGAATTTTGAAAAACTGTATTTTTAAAATTCTCAAAAAAATATATGTGAAAGATATTGTTTTCCTCTACATATTCTGAAAGTTTCAACTTGGGATGAGCATGGGATCACTATCAAAAGTAATTTTATGTTTATCACGATTCTGTAAAATGTCATTCAGATCGGTGAATTATTATTATTTTTATTTTCCTACCCGTGACAATTTTTCAGAATCATAGTTGGATTTATTACTTGGCCTACAAAATTGTACTTTTCTTTCATACAAATAACTGTGTTTTAAAGCTTAGCACTAGCTAAATTAATAGCTCAAAATTAATAAATTGACCTACATATCTAAAATATATATCTTAATACAGTGATCCAGGTTTTCCGTGTACAAGCAAAAAAATCTCATTTTAAAGACTATATACAAAATGGTTGTTTGGTGTGACTATCTCCCATCTGTTTAGTATTTTGTCATCGGATAATATTCAGTCAGCTGTTGTCAACTGTTGTTGAAAGTGACCTGTACATTTTCTTTTGGTGTGACATAGCCTATAAAGTGAAAAAAATGTGATTAATTCTGAAATGTTGTGTTTTGAAATTAGCTTAAAGGTACTTTTGTACAATTCTCACAACAGTGTATAAGTTTATATGCCTACAACCAGTTAATATTGTAACGAGACATATGAGCCCAAATATTTCAGTAACCCAAAATATTAACACATGTCAATAATTGAGTGAAAGAGACAAACCAAGTGTTTCTTCTAAAAGGCCAAGCATGAAACTACATGAGCTACTCATCACCAAGGATAAACTCACAACAATAAGAGTTAATAAAACTAATGGTAACTAACAAGTGAAATAACATTATAAAAAAAAGAAGATGCACCGAACAATGATTGTACCACAGGAACCAACAACCCAATAGTTTTCGGTCAGTAAGGAACCAATGAAGACAAGGAAGAAACATACTACGAGAAAGACAGCTAACAACCATGGCATAAAATATAGATTCCAAGAGCCAGTCAACTATAGAACATCTTACCCGTATATGCAATGACTGAACAACTTACAGATTGAAGAGATGGACAAGAACTGACTAACTGAGATGACCAATATTGTAACGCAACAGAAATGCTAGCATTCAAGTTACATAAAAACAAGGTTCACAGAATAATAAACAAGTCAATATTTAACCCCATGATAGAACAAAGATCTAATAATTATATTTATAATCATAGATAAAGGTAAATAAGGATGCAAGGTAATATTAACAAGAATAACCGAACCTGTATGTTAGACAATAGTTGATGATATATGTTTAATGAAAAACAAACAAAAAATGAAACAATAATTTACTAATAGCAAATAAGAATTTTGAGTTAAGAAGTATTATTTTGTGACAACAAATGTTATGATAAAGTTTATGTTATGTTATACCAAATATGTGTTGAGTTAATGAAAGATAATGAAACAAGATGTATTATTCAATGACTGTTGTAGAATGAAGTGTGAAGCAGCTAATTAACGTTAATAGATTTGAATTTTCTTATATGTGATCCATAGGTCAAGATAAAATTGTTATTAGATATGGAAAAAATAATTGTTTATGTAAATGTTAATAGTTAAGATTTAATTATATGTATGAATTTATGTAAAAGGGGCTATAGATGTGTACCAGTTATAAACACAGGTAGATCTTAGTGCGTAGGCTTTCACGGCCGGTGTCATTACGATTATTTACTAAAACTTCCGGGCTGAAAGGCCGTGGTCGATTGCTTAAGTTTCTGCTAAACGTTTCGGCCGCACCACCGGTGGCCATCTTCAGTAGCAAAAGAAAATAAAAGTGTTCGATAGATGATACGCCGAACACGTCTCCCAATGGACTGGGAACAAGCAACAGTGAGTACCTGCTACGAATGGACTGGGAACAAGCAACAGTGAGTAACTGCTACGAGCGTAGTGTCCGGACGCGCCTCTCTGAACATCGGAGATACTGCCGCCTGGGCCAGCCGGAGAAGTCCGCAGTTGCTGAACACGCTCTGTCCCACGACGATCACCGGGTGATGTTTGATGAAGCCCGCGTGTTGTCTTCTGTCCGGGGTTACTTCACTCGCCTGCATCTGGAGTCCATCCATATTCATAAGAATGCGTCCGTCGCTATGAACCGCCGAGGAGAAAGCATCTCCTTAAATAGTGTCTGGCATGGTCTATTTTCCATGGCCAATCAGAATTGAGTATGACGAGCTGGCTTCTCATTGGTCCGTGCGATACACCTGAAGCGGACAAAATGTTATAAATAGAGGCATCGTAGCAGGTACTCACTGTTGCTTGTTCCCAGTCCATTGGGAGACGTGTTCGGCGTATCATCTATCGAACACTTTTATTTTCTTTTGCTACTGAAGATGGCCACCGGTGGTGCGGCCGAAACGTTTAGCAGAAACTTAAGCAATCGACCACGGCCTTTCAGCCCGGAAGTTTTAGTAAATAATCGCACAGGTAGATCTGTTTACAATAAAAGGCCTAACAGCCAAAACCACTATATAACCACTCATAACATAAAGGTTAGGTACATCAATTAATAATAATTAATGAATACGATTTGAAGAGCTAGAAAAACCATTAAATTAATAATGATATATAATAAAATTTATACAAATTATGATAATACCATAATGCCATGATATCGATTAATAACATTTAATATCGAAAGTGGATTAAATATAAAAAAAGGAAAAAACCGGCTTATATCAAAAAACCAGCAGAATATGTGTAGAAAATAATAAACCAACTATCGGTAAAGTCACATTCCGATAGGATAGCAAATTGATAAGGAATAGACAAAAAATATATGAAATAAACACTATATTCAAAACATGTGGAAGGAAGAAGTCATGTGTTGCTAGGGACGACAGAAGAAGAGGAAGTTGTTAATTTGACAATAATTGCTTTGATGATCTGAATGTGATGAGATTAAAAAACCCAAGAATTATCTATTTAATCGGAATATTTTAAATCATCCGACACGATTATAAAACACAAAATCCTAATGACAATATTTATGACTATCACCAGTACAGTTTAATCCAAATAACACTACAGTATGAAATCACAATAGAGAATAAATAACTGGATTATACAAGGAAGAACTTGAACTGTCCCATATCCGAAGGGAATTGATGATATATTAAACCAAATAGAAAGAATTAACAGTATCACAATTAATAATATTCACTACACCAGAAGTTATAACCTTTCAAAAACACGGAACAACACTAATTGCTTCAACCAAGAGAAGAACGTATTTGGATCCTGGCGTTGCAGAAGAAGCATCAATCGGGCTGTAAACCAATCCCAGCTGTAATTCCGAAGTGGACAGGAGAAGAATTCCATTCTATTAAATCGAAGAAAGAAAATCGTACGGCATAATTGTCCAGAACAGTAAATTTATCAATCAACCGCCTACACGATTGGCTTCGTTCTAGTCTGGTAAATTATTATTATATTAATCATGCTAACTACACAACACTTTAAATTTGTAAATCTTGCATTCTTATCTATGTATTTTTAATCTTCCCCACAGTTACAAGAACCTTCACACCCTGAATTAAATAAATTACAAATTAAAACACACTATATAACTGAATTTAAATAAAGTATCAGAATAATCAACAATCGATTTATACAATCTTTAGCCCAAGCATATGTTAATTAGAACATATATTATTCAATGTTAAAGAAGTAAACAAATAAAGAACCTTTATATATTGGCAAAATCTTGTTATTTGGAGTATGGTTTAATGAGCTAGGTATAAAAAAGTAACTGAATAAGTATAGAATAATTGGTTAACATAAACATTGAAATAACCTATAAGTTTCGTTGAGCCGATACTACAGCGCTTATAGCGGAATTATCTGACACCAAAGAGAGAGCGTAAAAATACAAAATTAGACAGAATTCTCTTCAAGGTATAATAGGGTTGAACGGAATTATAAAATAACTCATTAATTATTTAAGTTACAGGTACACAAACACTGATAGTTTTTAGAGAGCTAAGTTAATAATTAATTACTTACATCAATACATCCCACAACTCCAAATATCTCCGAGATTTATATAATTAAAATAATTCAAAACACATTGGCATAGGTGTATGTACAAATTGACAAACACAACAGTGGGGTTTTAAGGAGAGGAAACCCATTCCTGTACAATATACAACAGATAATATTATAAATGTATAGGACAAGATATGTTATAAAAGAATGAAAGTAACTATACTGTTAACTGAATAGAAGCTGTGAATAAAAGCATAGTAACATGTTATGCATAGCACCCATGTAACATAAAGAAGTATTAAAATTGTCTCATAATAATAACAAATATTACTCAAATAGTCAAACAAGCATGTAAGATAAGAAAAGGCAATAACTAAAGAGTTATTAGTTATCATTAATAAAACCAAACTTGAGAAAAAAAGGTTAAAAGAATGTAAATTTGTATCAACCTAACATACACATTGTTGGTACAAATTTCACCTAAATTCACATCTATCAGTAGGAAAAGCCTACCTAAACCAAAATGTTTTGTGCCTTACACCAAGAAGAACTGATAAGCTTTCTACAGGTACCAATATAAGATACCGAAAATGGATTTTAAATAAGAATTTAAGTAAATAAAGTGAACCAAAACCGACCAAAAGGGGATTCACTAAGTAAAACGTGAACAAAACCACTTTATAATACCAAATAGAAGTAAAAGGTTAATGTCTATACCACAAGTAAGGTGTAATGCCACTATTGTAATAGTATAAGAATATTATAAGAAAGGACATAATGTATTATAATCGTAATTAAGAACACCTGTCATGTGACACCACATGTAAGTAATGTTAGTCAATGATATACACTAAGGGACAGACCAGTGTACAAAAAACACTAAACCAATTATAAAGAGACTACTATGATTAAACTATTGTAACTAAATAATAGTAGAAAGAGATAAAAGAATACCAAATAAGATTGGAAATAAGTGTACACCTCATAGTGCAAAATAGAGGTCAGAGAGAGATAACTATATAAGATACAGCAGTTCTATAAGGAGAAATTTACCACCAAACTTATAAATTTTGCACAATCATCTGGCGATATAAGAGCTTCTACAACAATGGACTCTGTAACAAAGAAAGAATTTTAGCTAACAGAGAAAAATAATTATCATTGCCAGTATCAACAAAAGTGCAAATTACTAAATGAAATAATTGCAATTTTATGGGAAATAATGTTATTAAACTAATTATGTACTTTATTAAGAACTTTTGTTTTCCAGCAGCTTCCAAAACTCTTTATATAAAAAATAATATAAACAAACTTATTTAGAGCTTCTAACAATACTTATCTTAAAATTATCATATGATTATACTTTCCAAAGGAAGCCCCTGATTTGAAAGCATTGACACATAATACTACTAATTAAAAATGATTCCAACTACTATGTTACTAAATTTTCTCATTTAAAATGTAAATGGGACTGTTAATAACTTTATATTGTTGTCATTAATAAGACAAAACAATCATTAATGGCTATTTTATCACAAACTTCAAAATCTCCTATAAAGCTTGCTCAATGAAATAGGACATTCCTGATGCAGAAAATTAACTTTGCCATAACACAAATTAAATAGGCTAACACCCAAACAAAAAAATGCTTTGAAAACAAAACATTAATGAAATATGGTATGAATTAATTGTGCTACATTCAAAGCTGATTTTCTTAATTGATTTAAAGTACCTATACAAGTCTAGTTTGTCAAGTAAAGATAATTTAGGTAAACCAAACACTACATATGAAACAAACATTAAATCAAATATGCTAATGTTACAAAATTCACAAACAGAAAAAAAAAATTTTAAATTATCTATAGGCTAAATTGCTTTGATTATATTACCTTCTCCACTTCATATGTTTTCCACATCAATATCATCTGATGTCGATACTACTGATGGTGCAATAATAGTCATTTTTTCCTAGTCAATTCTGGAAAGTTCAGGAGAAACCTGAAAGATCATTACAAAACTCATACATAATTTTTTACTAAGTTAATAATTATATAATATTAAGCTAATAATTAAGAGAATAATTTATTTTCTTAACCTAGCACAATATTTGTAGGTTAGCACTATGAATTTACAAAAAGTTAATGGATTTTGTGTAAATTTCTAAAAAAAATTAAATTTACAGCATAATCTAGTAGTTATTTTATAGTAATCTATTTTAATTTAAATGAACTCAAGTCACTATTGCTTGGTTACATCCCTGCACTGAAGATTCCTGAAAAAGATTTCTAATATAATCATACAAACTCGAAAAACAAAAACTGTTCAAATGATTAACATTGAATAATATAATCCTGATTATAACGGTATTATAACTAGCAAATACATTACGGATAATTCATCCATACTCTGTATCATTTAAATCTACTATTAAGTATAACACACACCATAAAATATTTTATAATATTAAGATACTAATTTTTTAAAATTTCATGTGATATTAGTTGAGTATCATTTAGAAGGTTAAACAATATAAATACAATTCTACACATTAAGTTACAGATTATAAATACAGATAATAAGAAATTAAATAAAAATAACACTATAGGCCTACATCAATTATCGGGTTTAAGAACCTGCTGCTGTAAGCAGTGATAATTTTAGTTTAGTGAGCTTTAATCAGACTTGCATGCAATAATAAATTTTACATAAGATAAAAGAACGATGCTTTCTTTAGTCACCAGCAAAACCTTTTCTGTCTGCAAGTTAATATTATAAAATTTAAAAACAGCACAATTTTATTAAAAAATTTAATCGAGATTAAAATGCATGTTTAAGTCAAAAATTAAAGAAGTCACAGTTCATATTCTCTTTTCACTTTTTCTTTTACCTGAAAAATGTTAGCCCTTAATTTTTAAAGCAGAGCTGTGTTAAAACAAAATTTTTATGACAAATATATTACAATTTAATGGACTCAATGGTATGAAAGTAACTATGTGTACAAAAAATTACAACAGTTTGCTTCAGTGAGGATACAGTAGCCATAGGCCTATATTATAAATTTTGTTATATTAGGTCTTAAAATTAACCTTAACTTACTAAGTCATATCTTATTAAGTAATTACGTTTCTCTGTAAAATGCTGAATTTGAAAGTATATTTAGAGTAATATAGCTGGACTGAAGAATTAAATAAAATTTGTAACTAGTTAAATACGAGCAGAGTTCAAATTAAATATATTATAGTAAGGCGTACCATCTTGTGTTAGGTAGGACCACATTTTACGAATAAAATGATTTACAAATTGGATACATTACACATACATAGGTAGGCTAGAGTAGACAAAATAATTGTCAGACTTACAGGAGTATCTATAATAAAGAAAAATTATTTAATTAAATTGCATTCAGTGCCTTACAGGGACTTTTTTTTAAAATTAGTTAATTACCCCTTGGGTAATTATGAAGATTCTCATCAATGCTGATATTGCGCTGATATATTTTTATTATATTCTTCTATGTTATATAAACACGAGAAAAATAATTTTAAACGGCGGTCGAACCTATTTACGGAGAAAAAAAATTAAATTTTTACTCCCATAAGAACGCATGGTGTTAGCCTAGGTATATTGTATTAATTAAATTAGAATGCTAATGTGCTCCATTATTAAATTTTGGACAGAACACAGTGATATTATGTATAGTTGGGTCTATAACAACCGGTAGGCCTAGTGTTACAACCCAAAGCTATCGAGACATTCATACATAACCTAACAGCTAATTTCCTACAAACAACGGACAACATACACTAAATAAATGATCATCTTACCTTTCATTATTATTCCTAGCGCCTCCAACATATTTTTACTTCGACTTGCAATCACAAACACTTCATATGTATTTGGACATTTGAAAGGTGTTTAATAAGTTTTGGCACACAGATATTCTTTATATACGCCTAAACTAAGAGTAGAACGTGCAGGTGATAAACTTTTGTTTTTAAATTTAATTGAATACACTTCTCTTTGTTAATTTAACACATTTAAGGAATTCATGATTCATTTTTCTTATCTGTTTACTTTAAATTGTTTACATATTACATGATAATTACATTGATTTAATGATTTTCTGTCTACGATCAGTTGTCCTAGATCCACATATTTTAAAATTTTTCCCAATGATTTGTGTTCTGTCTGTAAGATGCCTTCATCATTTAAAACAATATCGTTTTTGTCACATTCATTATCTTCCTACTATATTTCATTTTATGCACGTTTTTCATACATTTTTCCTAGCCATTTTACATTTTTCCTATTTGGTAAGGTCGTTTCATTCTCTGAAAAAATAATTCAGAAATTCGTCGTTCAAGAACAAAAATATTCCTTTCATTAACCACATTTTAAATACATATTCTTGACCAAGTACAATTAGTTTTTGTGGCAAATATACAGGATATAAAACGTATCTTCTATTATCGCGGTCAGCACAGCATTTGACAGACTTTAAATAACAAAAATGACGGTTCTTTGCAAGGTGAAGTGATGAATTATGAAGTTCCGTAGGACACTGAACTAGGAAAAACTTGGTACCAGCATTTCCTTTGGCAATCAAAATGACACCCATATTCATGGTAATTATAATAGTGATAACTGTGTATACTTCTGCATATTCTTTCATACACACACAAACACAATAGGTCATTTATTAAATTATAAAGTACTGTATTTTTTAGTCTTCTGAAAATAATGATATCTGTATAGAAAATGAAGAAATTTAATAAATTACTGCTTGTTAAAATTATAATGAAGAGTGTAGTAGCTTCAAAGATTTTATAAATTTCACTTTTCAAGGATATAACATTAATAGATAGTAACTTGTGGCAAGGAACTGATGACAATACATGCCAAATCGTATGCTCACGATGCTGCTACTGTTGCAGAATATGGAAAACAATTTAGTTGGTCCTGTAGGAAAACTGGTAATCGAAGTAAGGGATTGGAAATAACTTGATAGAAGATTAAAATTCGAACAAGCTCAGAAAAATAGAAATAATAAGATAAAATAAAATAGATGTAGTAATATTGGGGACAAAGAGAAATAGATAGATAAATAGATAGACAGAGAGATAGACAGACAGAGAGAGTGAGAGAGCCGGGTGTACCATTTTCACCAAGCCAACATCTGGTTGTCACATTTACTTGTTTAATACAAAGTTTATTCAGCAGTTAGTCAGAGACATGACATGACCTTAAACTTAATTCTTATTAAATTCAACAGAGTTGTGATTAAATACATGTGTAAATGTTTAGGTCGTCTGTCACGTATACTGTGCATATGTGTATAATGAAATTTCTACTACTGCCCCAGGTGAGCACGTACCGAATAAACAGAGACCACATGACAAAGTACAGACGTCACTCATAAACAGCATGGCTGCCGCAGGTAAGTTCTCAGAATTTAAATTAAATTAAGTCAAAATGGATTAGGGTGGTTCCTGTGTGGCGCTTCACATGCGTACAATGTAGTATTTGGTATATTCTTACCTCTGATATATTCAGCGAATTAGGTTCTGTTTGACAGTTTATTCTCCATTTTAGCCATCGAGTCCTTCGCAATTTCCCATATACCTGCGCTTTCTCTTCTAGTGCACACATTCAACTCATTCAGTAAGATCGCACTTCTTAACCTATCTCTTTTACACATCCTTCAATTCTTCTGAGGAATGTTATATCTTATGTTCGAGTACATCCTCGTTTTGTTTCATTACTTGAATGTGCTGTTTTGCTTTTTTTATTAATTTAGAGTTCAGCGAAATGTGACATAAGTTCCTATTTCTCGCTCTTTTACCGCAAGTATCGAATTTGTCCAACTGTTGTGAAGTAAGTACACGTTACAAAAAATTTGCTGAAAATAAATTTTGTTTTACGCAGTGTGTCAAGTTTTTATTCTTCTGAAACAAACAGTCAGAAGAAGTTCATTTTTTAAAACATCTGCTATTTTCGTAAAGGCTACACTTTAAGAAAAATTGTTTCCCTATAATATTCAAAACATTCTATTATTGACGTGTAGTGCAAAATCAGTGGAGGGAGTGCCAACATACTCTTTGTACTTAACTTTACTCTATTAATATGTAACAAATAAATTAAATACGATTATCGTCGTGTACACACACGTGCACTCGTGAGCGGCGATTAGATTCAGATCTACTGTTGTACAATACGCGTAACTGAAACGCCTGGCTGATGTTTATAAATATATCGTGCTCATTGTATACATAACGTCGTAGTACACATTATTGAGCTCAATTCATACTCTTACCGATTTTCAATTTTTTAATAGTGCTCGGCTGACCGAGAAACATGTAGAACGACACTCACCATTGTTCGAGAACATTCCGTCGTTGCAGTGCCTTTCCTTAAGCCTGTTCGTCCCGAATTGGCAAACCGTCTCTGAAGTAATGAGACTTCATTACTTCATTATTGGTCAGTCGATCTAGACAGTTGGTCTACTTGCGAAGAATAATTCTCCGGCTCTTCGAATTCAGGCTTGCGGGATCCGAACATCAACTTCCCAGGAAGACGAATCTTCCCCTCAACAACTAGTTTTGCTGGAATCACTCACGTTGCGTCGTGTACTGATAACTTATATGCCATTAGCTGCTGCTGCTGGTCCAAGTCTGTTTGGTTCTCGTCAACAATCTCTTGCGTAACTCCCCCCGAGCGCTTCCATTAATTCAGGAACAAGCAAGAGCCTTTCCTTGACACTTTTAGTTGGCTTTACAATCACCTCTTTTGTCGTTACACACATTGGTACTTCCTTTGCTAGTTCTTCCATTTCCACCTGAAATAGGAAGGGTTCCTCTTGACCGCACCTGTTGACTTCTTCTTCGGCCAATACCACTCGTTTCATCGAATGGTTGACGGATCCTGTCACTTTAGCCATGCAAAGTTTTATCTGCTCTTGGCCAAATTTCAAGACATTCTCTCTTTAAGTCCACAACAAATGCGTAGGCAATCATAATGTGCGTGCCAAGTATCACTTGATCGACCATGTCTCCAACGAGCATTTGGTGGCTAAAGACGAGGAGACCCAGGTGTACACGTACATCTACCTTTCCTAATACTTTGACAGGGCTTTCAGTTATAGTCTGTATTGTACAAGAGCTAAATTGAGGCTGGCGGTTGCTGATTAAGTCAGGGCGCACAATACACACTTCTGATTAAACGTGGACAAGTAAAAACTAGAAACTTTACAATATATCTATGCGGGTGTACACACACACACACACACACACACACACACACACCACCACTTCTTACACTATTTGTTATTTTACAATCTTCTGGGCACTCTGGTATTGATTTCACCAACAGGAAACAATTTTCAGAGAGATACACTATTTAGATGTACAGTAACAGACTATGGTGTTATCAGTGGAGAAGACAAAGTCAACGGCTTACTGGGGAAGGACGCGGTTCGAACATAAATGTTTCTAAGAGATAAATATGTTGAACAGATTTCGCAATTTTAGTATCTTGGCTCTACTGTCATGTATGAATAAAACGGTGATATTGACCTAAAATTTAATATAAATTTTTGTGTGGAATACTAACAAAGACATTTAGAAATAAAGATAAAATGGAAACACAAGTCCGCTGATACAGGGTTTTCTTTCTTGGAGATAAATGTAAGAAGAGACAAAACTTACCTGTGCTAAATAATGAGGAAAATAAGCTAAAATGTAAGAAACATTCTTGAATAATTGAGAGATATATTGATACAAACTATGGCTATATTAAAGGAAAGCTTGTCAAGTAGAACCTAACTCTCAGAATATAGGCCTATCAAAGTGGAGAATATATCAGCTACTATTTTGTACGTATGTGAAGCGTCACACAGGAACCACCTTAATCCACGTAGACTTAATTTAATTTAAATTCTGAAAACTTACCCTGCGGCAGCCATGTTGTTTATGAGTGACGTCCGTACTTTTTAATTTGGTTTGTTTCTTCGGTACTGCTCACATGTGGCTGTGATAGGATTTTCATTACAAATATATAAATATATATTTAACATTTATATTTACCTCAAAATGTTATTTTTCCCTTATTTGGAACATGTTTCGGGCCCCTTTGTGTTCCCATCATCAGCCTTCCTAATTTTGAATCTTGTGAAGTACCGGTGTGCTGGTTGGCTGTTGTTACGGCTTCCGGTTAGTTTTGGTTTCTTAAATTGTTATTATTGTGTGTGATTGTGGTGTATCTATTAGTATTTTGTGTATTTACGACGTTGAGTGCTTTAAAAATTGTATCATATTTTGTATTGACTTGTATTTGTTTAGGTATTAGTTTGTTTTGTGTTTGTATATTTTTAAATCCGTTTGTATGTAAACAAAAAACTAATTTTGTGTTTGTATATTTTTAAATGCGTTTGTATGTATTTGTAAATGTTCATAATAGTTGTGTGTTTCCAAAACACAAAACAAACTAATTTTGTGTTTGTATATTTTTAAATGCGTTTGTATGTCTTTGTAAATGTTCATAATAGTTGTGTGTTCCCAAAACACAAAACAAACTAATTTTGTGTTTGTATATTTTTAAATGCGTTTGTACGTATTTGTAAATGTTCATAATAGTTGTGTGTTTCCAAAACACAAAACAAACTATTTTTGTGTTTGTATATTTTTAAATGCGTTTGTATGTATTTGTAAATGTTCATAATAGTTGTGTGTTCCCAAAACACAAAACAAACTAATTTTGTGTTTGTATACTTTTAAATTCGTTTGTATGTATTTGTAAATGTTCATAATAGTTGTGTGTTCCCAAAACATAAAACAAACGACCTGAACAAATACAAATCAATACAAATTACGATACATTTTTCAAAGCACTCAACATCCAAAATACACAAAATACTAATATATACAACACAGTCACACACAATAATAACAATTTAAAAAACCAAAAACTAACGGGAAGCCGTAACAACAGCCAACCAGCGCACACAGTTGCTCCACAAGATTCAAAATTAGGAAGGCTGATGATGGGAACACAAAAGGTCCCGAAACATGTTCAAAATAAGGGAAAAATAACATCTTGAGGTAGTAAATACAAATTTTAAATATATCATATACATCAAGAAATAGACTGTAGCAAAAAATGATTGAATATAAATATATATAATGTTACAACGGTCTACTGGTCGTCGTATGGTACAGTGGAAAACATAATACAAAACACCAATTAAGTCACTAATCACCAGCTTTAATTATCACAATTAAACAGTTTGTAACTAACAAGATAGTCTCTTACAACAAATCAAATAAAAATTGTTCAATCGCAATAAAAATGACCACAAATAGAGTACTGCACAATTATAAAACACATAATACTTCTTCACAATACTTCAAACCGCACTGTGTAAATCGCCACTTAAACTCACTATGTAATCGCCCAACAATGCCCGACTGAGCGTCGCTGAGTACCTGTATTTATTCCCCGCTGAGGTTCCAGAATATTCGCTAATAGGCGTCTACTAGAAAACACTAGAACGTAATTCATTAGGGCATTGAACACAGCACGCGCGGACCGGTATGGTCTGGTATAGACCCGATAGTTTACGCGTATTTGTCTTTCACCGCAAAGTAGCAGCATTATGTACGCACACACACATTACAGCTTGAATATTCTAAAAGCATGTAGAACGTTCCGTATTACGTAATATTTTGTTGTTGTGTAGTGTACTGATGATCTATACGCTTTGAGGAATAGTGGTATAAGTTGGTCCCACTGTGTTTGCTTCTCGTCAACAACCTTCGAAAGATGCTGCTCAAGTGTCCTATTGAATCTCTCAACCATTCCGTCCGACTTAGGATGCAGAGGCATTGTTCTGGTCTTTCAAATTCCGAGTAGACGGCATAATTCTTTAAACACTCCTGATACGAAATTTCTTCCTTGATCCGTATGGATCTCCATAGTGGCTCCATAACGGCAACAGAAGTTGTGACCTAACATCTTTGCCAAAATGGTAACCTCCTGGTTTGGAATTGCGTAGGCTTACACCCATTTAGTAAAATAGTCACCTACAACCATGATGTACCGGTTTCCACCGTCAGTAACTGGGAATGGTCCAGCTATGTTTATGCCAATTCTTTCGAAAGGCAGTCCAACGTTATACTGTCTCATTTTTCCCCTGCTTCTGGTTTTTAGGCCCTTGCTTGCAGCACATATTTCACATGTCCGAACCCATTCCTCCAGGTTGTGGCGAAGATGAAGCCAATAGAATCGCTTCCGTATTTTGTCAAGGGTTTTGTTAACGCCAAGATGGCCTCCAGACGTTCCATCAGGCATCTCCTTCAAAACAGACTGCACATTACTTCGGCGAAATATCAACTGCATGACAACGTCTCGTTCATCTCCAATTTCCCAAGACCTTTTCAGCAATCCGTTCTCTAAGGTAAGCAATTCCTATTGCGGCCAGTAGCTCTTCAGCACTTCCGAACCATGGCGGATATTGCCAATCTTGGGGGCGACCTTCCTCTTTTGCTGTCACGATCGGTCCAATGTCTTCATCAGTCTTCGTTCTTGTCGACAATCTTGTGTCGTCCAGGCGTCTGCCCGGAAATTTACAGTGATGGCTTGAACATGTTCGCTGGCGTTTATTCTTCTTTTCTGTGGCAATATCGGCAGTCTTCTGGGCATGGTCTTCGTGATAAGCCATCCGCATTACCATGCAGGCGCCCCCGCCGATGTTCTGCCTTAACGTTGTACTCTTGCAAACGTTCGAGCCACCTTGCCAACTGCCCTTCAGGACTTTTAAATCTCAAGACCCATGAAAGCGCGGCATGGTCGGTGCGTAGTAAAAACTCCCTTCCATTGAGGTACTTATAGAAGTTCTGCAAAGCTTGGACGATTGCCAGCAACTCTCTCCTTGTAACGTAAAAATTTCTTTCTGATTTAGAAAGCGTCTTGCTGTAATACGCTATTACTCATTCTTCACCGTTTTGCATCTGTGTCCACGATGTACTTTCCTTCAGAAGCTGGGAAAACGAGAATGGGCTGTAAACATAATGCAATTTTCAAAGTCGTAACTGCTTGATCATACTCACTCGACTACTGGAAGTTTCGTTTATTTTCCGTTAGCTCATGTAGTGGTTTAGCAATAGTAGCGAAGCATCTCACAAAAAGTCTGTAATATGAGCATAATCACAAGGAACGCCGAACTTCGTGTTTACTCTTCTGAACCGACGAGTCTTTTACGGTGTCTACTTTGTTAGGATCTATACTGACACCCGCTGTCGAGACCAGATGGCGCAGATACTGTACTTCCTTCTGGAATAGAGAATACTTCTTCGGGCTCAGCTTCAGTTGGGTACCGTGAATTCTAGTTAGAACCTCCTTAAGGGTTTCCAAATGGCCTTTGAAAGTCTTCCCGATCACTACGACATCGTCTAAAAAAACAAGGCAAGTTTTCCATGTCAGGCCTCGGAGTACCAGGTCCATCAATCTTTCAAATGTTGCCGGTGCATTACAGAGTCCAAATGGCATGATGTTAAATTGGAATAAGCCACTGGGGGTCGAGAAAGCGGTCTTTCCCTTGTCTTCTTGATGAAGACCCACTTGCCAATATCCACTTTTCAGGTTCAATGTAGAAAACCACTGTGCTCCAGACAGCGTGTCCAGCGTATTGTCAACGTGAGGTAATGGATAACAGTCTTTCTTTGTAACGTCATTCAACCTCCGGTAGTCTACAAAGAAGCGCAATCCACCATCCTGCTTCGCTACCAGCACTACCGGAGAAGACCAAGCACTTGACTAAGGCTCTATTACTCCCTCTGTCAACATGTCCTGTACTAACCGAGACATTTCCTCTTGGTTAAATAATGGAGGCCTTTGACGAGCTTGGCGTATCATTGTTGTGTCCCCGGTATTGATGCGATGTTCTACAAGAGAGGTTCTTCCCAATGACTGGCCCAGAACAGCAAAAGATTCTTTAAATTCGTGTAAAATCCATCTGAGTTCTTTTACCTCATCACTTGAGAGGTCATTAGAAGATCTGGTATAGACCCGATAGTTTACGCGTAATTGTCTTTCACCGCAAAGTAGCAGCATTATGTACGCACACACACATTACAGCTTGAATATTCTAGAAGCATGTAAAACGTTCCGTATTACGTAGCATTTTGTTGTTGTGTAGTGTACTGGTGATCTATACGCTATGAGGAATAGTGGTATACGTTGGTCCCAGTCTGTTTGGTTCTCGTCAACAACCTTCGAAAGATGCTGCTCAAGTGTCCTATTGAATCTCTCAACCATTCCGTCCGACTTAGGATGCAGAGGCATTGTTCTGGTCTTTCAAATTCCGAGTAGACGGCATAATTCTTTAAACACTCCTGATAAGAAATTTCTTCCTTGATACGTATGGATCTCCATAGTGGCTCCATAACGGCAACAGAAGTTGTGACCTAACATCTTTGCCAAAGTGGTAACCTCCTGGTTTGGAATTGCGTAGGCTTACACCCACTTAGTAAAATAGTCACCTACAACCATGATGTACCGATTTCCACCGTCAGTAACTGGGAATGGTCCAGCTATGTTTATGCCAATTCTTTCGAAAGGCAGTCCAACGTTATACTGTCTCATTTTTCCCCTGCTTCTGGTTTTTAGGCCCTTGCTTGCAGCACATATTTCACATGTCCCAACCCATTCCACCAGGTTGTGGCGAAGATGAAGCCAATAGAATCGCTTCCGTATTTTGTCAAGGGTTTTGTTAACGCCAAGATGGCCTCCAGACGTTCCATCAGGCATCTCCTTCAAAACAGACTGCACATTACTTCGGCGAACTATCAACTGCATGACCACGTCTGGTTCATCTCCAATTTCCCCCGACCTTTTCAGCAATCCGTTCTCTAAGGTAAGCAATTCCTATTGCGGCCAGTAGCTCTTCAGCACTTCCGAACCATGGCGGATATTGCCAATCTTGGGGGCGACCTTCCTCTTTTGCTGTCACGAACGGTCCAATGTCTTCATCAGTCTTCGTTCTTGTCGACAATCTTGTGTCGTCCAGCCGTCTGCCAGGAAATTTACAGTGATGGCTTGAACATGTTCGCTGGCGTTTTGTTCTTCTTTTCTGTGGCAACATCGGCAGCCTTCTGGGCATGGTCTTCGTGATAAGCCATCCGCATTACCATGCAGGCGCCCCCGCCGATGTTCTGCCTTAACGTTGTACTCTTGCAAACGTTCGAGCCACCTTGCCAAATGACCTTCAGGACTTTTAAATCTCAAGACCCATGAAAGCGCGGCATGGTCGGTGCGTAGTAAAAACTCCCTTCAATTGAGATATTTATAGATGTTCTGCAAAGCTTGGACGATTGCCAGCAACTCTCTCCTTGTAACGTAATAATTTCTTTCTGATTTAGAAAGCGTCTTGCTGTAATACGCTATTACTCATTCTTCACCGTTTTGCATCTGTGTCCACGATGTACTTTCCTTCGGAAGCTGGGAAAACGAGAATGGGCTGTAAAAATAATGCAATTTTCAAAGTCCTAAATGCTAGATCATACTCACTCGACTACTGGAAGTTTCGTTTATTTTCCGTTAGCTCATGTAGTGGTTTAGCAATAGTAGCGAAGCATCTCACAAAATGTCTGTAATATGAGCATAATCCCAAGGAACGCCGAACTTCGTGTTTACTCTTCTGAACAGACGAGTCTTTTATGGTGTCTACTTTGTTAGGATCTATACTGACACCCGCTGTCGAGACCAGATGGCCCAGATACTGTACTTCCTTCTGGAATAGAGAACACTTCTTCGGGCTCAGCTTCAGTTGGGTACCGTGAATTCTAGTTAGAACCTCCTTAAGGTTTTCCAAATGGCCTTTGAAAGTCTTCCCGATCACTATGACATCGTCTAAATAAACAAGGCAAGTTTTCCATGTCAGGCCTCGGAGTACCAGGTCCATCAATCTTTCAAATGTTGCCCCTTCTGAAATAGAGAACACTTCTTCGGACTCAGCTTCAGTTGGGTACCGTGAATTCTAGTTAGAACCTACTTAAGGTTTTCCAAATGGCCTTTGAAAGTCTTCCCGATCACTATGACATCGTCTAAATAAACAAGGCACATGTCAGGCCTCGGAGTACCAGGTCCATCAATCTTTCAAATGTTGCCGGTGCATTACAGAGTCTAAAAGGCATGACGTTAAATTGGAATAAGCCACTGGGGGTCGAGAAAGCGGTCTTTCCCTTGTCTTCTTGATGAAGACCCACTTGCCAATATCCACTCTTCAGGTTCAATGTGGAAAACCACTGTGCTCCAGACAGCGTGTCGAGCGTATTGTCAACGTGAGGTAATGGATAACAGTCTTTCTTTGTAACGTCATTCAACCTCCGGTAGTCTACAAAGAAGCGCAATCCACCATCCTGCTTCGCTACCAGCACTACCGGAGAAGACCAAGCACTTGACTAAGGCTCTATTACTCCCTCTGTCAACATGTCCTGTACTAACCGAGACATTTCCTCTTGGTTAAATAATGGAGGCCTTTGACGAGCTTGGCGTATCATTGTTGTGTCCCCGGTATTGATGCGATGTTCTACAAGAGAGGTTCTTCCCAATGACTGGCCCAGAACAGCAAAAGATTCTTTAAATTCGTGTAAAATCCATCTGAGTTCTTTTACCTCATCACTTGAGAGGTCATTAGAAGATCTGGTATAGACCCGATAGTTTACGCGTAATTGTCTTTCACCGCAAAGTAGCAGCATTATGTACGCACACACACATTACAGCTTGAATATTCTAGAAGCATGTAAAACGTTCCGTATTACGTAGCATTTTGTTGTTGTGTAGTGTACTGGTGATCTATACGCTATGAGGAATAGTGGTATACGTTGGTCCCAGTCTGTTTGGTTCTCGTCAACAACCTTCGAAAGATGCTGCTCAAGTGTCCTATTGAATCTCCCAACCATTCCGTTCGACTTAGGATGCAGAGGCATTGTTCTGGTCTTTCAAATCCCGAGTAGACGGCATAATTCTTTAGACACTCCTGATACGAAATTTCTTCCTTGATCCGTATGGATCTCCATAGTGGCTCCATAACGGCAACAGAAGTTGTGACCTAACATCTTTGCCAAAGTGGTAACCTCCTGGTTTGGAATTGCGTAGGCTTACACCCACTTAGTAAAATAGTCACCTACAAACATGATGTACCGGTTTCCACCGTCAGTAACTGGGAATGGTCCAGCTATGTCTATGCCAATTCTTTCGAAAGGCAGTCCAACGTTATACTGTCTCATTTTTCCCCTGCTTCTGGTTTTTAGGCCCTTGCTTGCAGCACATATTTCACATGTCCGAACGCATTCCTCCAGGTTGTGGCGAAGATGAAGCCAATAGAATCGCTTCCGTATTTTGTCAAGGGTTTTGTTAACGCCAAGATGGCCTCCGGACGTTCCATCATGCATCTCCTTCAAAACAGACTGCACATTACTTCGGCGAACTATCAACTGCATGACCACGTCTCGTTCATCTCCAATTTCCCCCGACCTTTTCAGCAATCCGTTCTCTAAGGTAAGCAATTCCTATTGCGGCCAGTAGCTCTTCAGCCCTTCCGAACCATGGCGGATATTGCCAATCTTGGGGGCGACCTTCCTCTTTTGCTGTCACGAACGGTCCAATGTCTTCATCAGTCTTCGTTCTTGTCGACAATCTTGTGTCGTCCAGCCGTCTGCCAGGAAATTTACAGTGATGGCATGAACATGTTCGCTGGCGTTTTGTTCTTCTTTTCTGTGGCAATATCGGCAGTCTTCTGGGCATGGTCTTCATGATAAGCCATCCGCATTACCATGCAGTCGCCCCCGCCGATGTTCTGCCTTAACGTTGTACTCTTGCAAACGTTCGAGCCACCTTGCCAAATGCCCTTCAGGACTTTTAAATCTCAAGACCCATGAAAGCGCGGCATTGTCGGTGCGTAGTAAAAACTCCCTTCCATTGAGGTATTTATGGAAGTTCTGCAAAGCTTGGACGATTGCCAGCAACTCTCTCCTTGTAACGTAATAACTTCTTTCTGATTTAGAAAGCGTCTTGCTGTAATACGCTATTACTCATTCTTCACCGTTTTGCATCTGTGTCCACGATGTACTTTCCTTCGGAAGCTGGGAAAACGAGAATGGGCTGTAAACATAATGCAATTTTCAAAGTCCTAAATGCTTGATCATACTCACTCGACTACTGGAAGTTTCGTTTATTTTCCGTTAGCTCATGTAGTGGTTTAGCAATAGTAGCGAAGCATCTCACAAAATGTCTGTAATATGAGCATAATCCCAAGGAACGCCGAACTTCGTGTTTACTCTTCTGAACAGACGAGTCTTTTACGGTGTCTACTTTGTTAGGATCTATACTGACACCCGCTGTCGAGACCAGATGGCCCAGATACTGTACTTCCTTCTGGAATAGAGAACACTTCTTCGGGCTCAGCTTCAGTTGGGTACCGTGAATTCTAGTTAGAACCTCCTTAAGGTTTTCCAAATGGCCTTTGAAAGTCTTCCCGATCACTATGACATCGTCTAAATAAACAAGGCAAGTTTTCCATGTCAGGCCTCGGAGTACCAGGTCCATCAATCTTTCAAATGTTGCCCCTTCTGAAATAGAGAACACTTCTTCGGACTCAGCTTCAGTTGGGTACCGTGAATTCTAGTTAGAACCTACTTAAGGTTTTCCAAATGGCCTTTGAAAGTCTTCCCGATCACTATGACATCGTCTAAATAAACAAGGCACATGTCAGGCCTCGGAGTACCAGGTCCATCAATCTTTCAAATGTTGCCGGTGCATTACAGAGTCTAAAAGGCATGACGTTAAATTGGAATAAGCCACTGGGGGTCGAGAAAGCGGTCTTTCCCTTGTCTTCTTGATGAAGACCCACTTGCCAATATCCACTCTTCAGGTTCAATGTGGAAAACCACTGTGCTCCAGACAGCGTGTCGAGCGTATTGTCAACGTGAGGTAATGGATAACAGTCTTTCTTTGTAACGTCATTCAACCTCCGGTAGTCTACAAAGAAGCGCAATCCACCATCCTGCTTCGCTACCAGCACTACCGGAGAAGACCAAGCACTTGACTAAGGCTCTATTACTCCCTCTGTCAACATGTCCTGTACTAACCGAGACATTTCCTCTTGGTTAAATAATGGAGGCCTTTGACGAGCTTGGCGTATCATTGTTGTGTCCCCGGTATTGATGCGATGTTCTACAAGAGAGGTTCTTCCCAATGACTGGCCCAGAACAGCAAAAGATTCTTTAAATTCGTGTAAAATCCATCTGAGTTCTTTTACCTCATCACTTGAGAGGTCATTAGAAGATCTGGTATAGACCCGATAGTTTACGCGTAATTGTCTTTCACCGCAAAGTAGCAGCATTATGTACGCACACACACATTACAGCTTGAATATTCTAGAAGCATGTAAAACGTTCCGTATTACGTAGCATTTTGTTGTTGTGTAGTGTACTGGTGATCTATACGCTATGAGGAATAGTGGTATACGTTGGTCCCAGTCTGTTTGGTTCTCGTCAACAACCTTCGAAAGATGCTGCTCAAGTGTCCTATTGAATCTCCCAACCATTCCGTTCGACTTAGGATGCAGAGGCATTGTTCTGGTCTTTCAAATCCCGAGTAGACGGCATAATTCTTTAAACACTCCTGATACGAAATTTCTTCCTTGATCCGTATGGATCTCCATAGTGGCTCCATAACGGCAACAGAAGTTGTGACCTAACATCTTTGCCAAAGTGGTAACCTCCTGGTTTGGAATTGCGTAGGCTTACACCCACTTAGTAAAATAGTCACCTACAAACATGATGTACCGGTTTCCACCGTCAGTAACTGGGAATGGTCCAGCTATGTCTATGCCAATTCTTTCGAAAGGCAGTCCAACGTTATACTGTCTCATTTTTCCCCTGCTTCTGGTTTTTAGGCCCTTGCTTGCAGCACATATTTCACATGTCCGAACGCATTCCTCCAGGTTGTGGCGAAGATGAAGCCAATAGAATCGCTTCCGTATTTTGTCAAGGGTTTTGTTAACGCCAAGATGGCCTCCGGACGTTCCATCATGCATCTCCTTCAAAACAGACTGCACATTACTTCGGCGAACTATCAACTGCATGACCACGTCTCGTTCATCTCCAATTTCCCCCGACCTTTTCAGCAAACCGTTCTCTAAGGTAAGCAATTCCTATTGCGGCCAGTAGCTCTTCAGCACTTCCGAACCATGGCGGATATTGCCAACCTTGGGGGCGACCTTCCTCTTTTGCTGTCACGATCGGTCCAATGTCTTCATCAGTCTTCGTTCTTGTCGACAATCTTGTGTCGTCCAGCCGTCTGCCAGGAAATATACAGTGATGGCTTGAACATGTTCGCTGGCGTTTTGTTCTTCTTTTCTGTGGCAACATCGGCAGTCTTCTGGGCATGGTCTTCGTGATAAGCCATCCGCATTACCATGCAGGCGCCCCCGCCGATGTTCTGCCTTAACCTTGTACTCTTTCAAACGTTCGAGCCACCTTGCCAAATGCCCTTCAAGACTTTTAAATCTCAAGACCCATGAAAGCGCGGCATGGTCGGTGCGTAGTAAAAACTCCCTTCAATTGAGGTATTTATAGAAGTTCTGCAAAGCTTGGACGATTGCCAGCAACTCTCTCCTTGTAACGTAATAATTTCTTTCTGATTTAGAAAGCGTCTTGCTGTAATACGCTATTACTCATTCTTCACCGTTTTGCATTTGTGTCCACGATGTACTTTCCTTCGGAAGCTGGGAAAACGAGAATAGGCTGTAAACATAATGCAATTTACAAAGTCCTAAATGCTTGATCATACTCACTCGACTACTGGAAGTTTCGTTTATTTTCCGTTAGCTCATGTAGTGGTTTAGCAATAGTAGCGAAGCATCTCACAAAATGTCTGTAATATGAGCATAATCCCAAGGAACGCCGAACTTCGTGTTTACTCTTCTGAACAGACGAGTCTTTTATGGTGTCTACTTTGTTAGGATCTATACTGACACCCGCTGTCGAGACCAGATGGCACAGATACTGTACTTCCTTCTGGACTAGAGAACACTTCTTCGGGCTCAGCTTCAGTTGGGTACCGTGAATTCTAGTTAGATCCTCCTTAAGGTTTTCCAAATGGCCTTTGAAATACTTCCCGATCACTATGACATCGTCTAAATAAACAAGGCACATGTCAGGCCTCGGAGTACCAGGTCCATCAATCTTTCAAATGTTGCCGGTGCTTTACAGAGTCTAAAAGGCATGACGTTAAATTGGAATAAGCCACTGGGGGTCGAGAAAGCGGTCTTTCCCTTGTCTTCTTGATGAAGACCCACTTGCCAATATCCACTCTTCAGTTTCAATGTGGAAAACCACTGTGCTCCAGACAGCGTGTCGAGCGTATTGTCAACGTGAGGTAATGGATAACAGTCTTTCTTTGTAACGTCATTCAACCTCCGGTAGTCTACAAAGAAGCGCAATCCACCATCCTGCTTCGCTACCAGCACTACCGGAGAAGACCAAGCACTTGACTAAGGCTCTATTACTCCCTCTGTCAACATGTCCTGTACTAACCGAGACATTTCCTCTTGGTTAAATAATGGAGGCCTTTGACGAGCTTGGCGTATCAGTGTTGTGTCCCCGGTATTGATGCGATGTTGTACAAGAGAGGTTCTTCCCAATGACTGGCCCAGAACAGCAAAAGATTCTTTAAATTCGTGTAAAATCCATCTGAGTTCTTTTACCTCATCACTTGAGAGGTCATTAGAAGATCTGGTATAGACCCGATAGTTTACGCGTAATTGTCTTTCACCGCAAAGTAGCAGCATTATCACACACACATTACAGCTTGAATATTCTAGAAGCATGTAAAACGTTCCGTATTACGTAGCATTTTGTTGTTGTGTAGTGTACTGATGATCTATACGCTATGAGGAATAGTGGTATACGTTGGTCCCAGTCTGTTTGTTTCTCGTCAACAACCTTCGAAAGATGATGCTCAAGTGTCCTATTGAAACCCCCAACCATTCCGTCCGACTTAGGATGCAGAGGCATTGTTCTGGTCTTTCAAATTCCGAGTAGACGGCATAATTCTTTAATCACTCCTGATACGAAATTTCTTCCTTGATCCGTATCGATCTCCATAGTGGCTCCATAACGGCAACAGAAGTTGTGACCTAACATCTTTGCCAAAGTGGTAACCTCCTGGTTTGGAATTGCGTAGGCTTACACCCACTTAGTAAAATAGTCACCTACAACCATGATGTACCGGTTTCCACCGTCAGTAACTGGGAATGGTCCAGCTATGTCTATGCCAATTCTTTCGAAAGGCAGTCCAACGTTATACTGTCTCATTTTTCCCCTGCTTCTGGTTTTTAGGCCCTTGCTTGCAGCACATATTTCACATGTCCGAACCCATTCCTCCAGGTTGTGGCGAAGATGAAGCCAATAGAATCGCTTCCGTATTTTGTCAAGGGTTTTGTTAACGCCAAGATGGCCTCCGGACGTTCCATCATGCATCTCCTTCAAAACAGACTGCACATTACTTCGGCGAACTATCAACTGCATGACCAAGTCTCGTTAATCTCCATTTTCCCCCGACCTTTTCAGCAATCCGTTCTCTAAGGTAAGCAATTCCTATTGCGGCCAGTAGCTCTTCAGCACTTCCGAACCATGGCGGATATTGCCAATCTTGTGGGCGACCTTCCTCTTTTGCTGTCACGATCGGTCCAAAGTCTTCATCAGTCTTCGTTCTTGTCGACAATCTTGTGTCGTCCAGCCGTCTGCCAGGAAATATACAGTGATGGCTTGAACATGTTCGCTGGCGTTTTGTTCTTCTTTTCTGTGGCAACATCGGCAGTCTTCTGGGCATGGTCTTCGTGATAAGCCATCCGCATTACCATGCAGGCGCCCCCGCCGATGTTCTGCCTTAACGTTTTACTCTTGCAAACGTTCGAGCCACCTTGCCAAATGCCCTTCAGGACTTTTAAATCTCAAGACCCATGAAAGCGCGGCATGGTCGGTGCGTAGTAAAAACTCCCTTCAATTGAGGTATTTATAGAAGTTCTGCAAAGCTTGGACGATTGCCAGCAACTCTCTCCTTGTAACGTAATAATTTCTTTCTGATTTAGAAAGCGTCTTGCTGTAATACGCTATTACTCATTCTTCACCGTTTTGCATCTGTGTCCACGATGTACTTTCCTTCGGAAGCTGGGAAAACGAGAATGGGCTGTAAAAATAATGCAATTTTCAAAGTCCTAAATGCTTGATCATACTCACTCGACTACTGGAAGTTTCGTTTATTTTCCGTTAGCTCATGTAGTGGTTTAGCAATTGTAGCGAAGCATCTCACAAAAAGTCTGTAATATGAGCATAATCCCAAGGAACGCCGAACTTCGTGTTTACTCTTCTGAACAGACGAGTCTTTTACGGTGTCTACTTTGTTAGGATCTATACTGACACCCGCTGTCGAGACCAGATGGCCCAGATACTGTACTTCCTTCTGGAATAGAGAACACTTCTTCGGGCTCAGCTTCAGTTGGGTACCGTGAATTCTAGTTAGAACCTCCTTAAGGTTTTCCAAATGGCCTTTGAAATTCTTCCCGATCACTACGACATCGTATAAATAAACAAGGCAAGTTTTCCATGTCAGGCCTCGGAGTACCAGGTCCATCAATCTTTCAAATGTTGCCCCTTCTAAAATAGAGAACACTTCTTCGGACTCAGCTTCAGTTGGGTACCGTGAATTCTAGTTAGAACCTCCTTAAGGTTTCCCAAATGGCCTTTGAAAGTCTTCCCGATCACTATGACATCGTCTAAATAAACAAGGCACATGTCAGGCCTCGGAGTACCAGGTCCATCAATCTTTCAAATGTTGCCGGTGCATTACAGAGTCCAAATGGCATGACGTTAAATTGGAATAAGCCACTGGGGGTCGAGAAAGCGGTCTTTCACTTGTCTTCTTGATGAAGACCGACTTGCCAATATCCACTCTTCAGTTTCAATGTGGAAAACCACTGTGCTACAGACAGAGTGTAGAGAGTATTGTCAACGTGAGGTAATGGATAACAGTCTTTCTTTGTAACGTCATTCAACCTCCGGTAGTCTACAATGAAGCGCAATCCACCATCCTGCTTCGCTACCAGCACTACCGGAGAAGACCAAGCACTTTATAACCTCTTCTCTTGAGTTATAACCTAGGGAACCAGTAATAATTGGATGTGCCAATTATACCGGCTGCCTTCGTTGTGAAGCACTGAAAATAATCACAACAAATAAACAATTTATAGCAGGATATTAGGAAGGGGAGACTGTTGATTTATGCACTCATTTTACTCGGTACTTAGATGACATCTCTTTATTACATTTGATGATTATCTTCTCTATTGAAAGTTCTCAAACAATATAGTTTACTATATGATTAAATATATAAATTACTACTTTACAAAGGGGCCTCAAAATATGATGTACATCTTATTGATTAATTCCACGGATCCGGGATTAAATATATTAAATAAATTATGGTCACCTTGCCATGTACAATATTGAAACTCTAACCATTTGAAGAATGGTTTTTTATTAATCTTCTAAAACAACAAAACTTTTAGTTTAAACTTTACCTTTTTGCTATAACTAGCGTTATTAGATTTTATACTACATGTTACTTAAAATGTCATGTTTCTAAAATCTTTAATGTTATTACATTTAAACATAAGTTTTAAAAGTCTTTAATGTGATAATTTAAATTGTCTTTTGGGGTTTATAATTTTGTAACTCTTAACCATGGAAGACAAGCCTCCATGTCACCTGTGTTTTTCCTGAAGTTGCTGCAGAATTAGTTCTTCGGTCCTCCTGATGTTTCTTGAAGTTCAGTCGTTACCTTATCATACTGTGATGGTGAAGTTCTTGAAGTATGTGAAATCTTTCCTGGTGTGGTACATTCAACTCCGGCGACTGTAGTTACTCTTGATAATTCTTGTAGTTAGAATACATAGATAGAATGTTTGTTTCACTGTTACACACTTCACATGATGATAGATTAGTTTACTATCACCTTCTTGGTTGTAATACTGTATTATTTACATAGTCCGTTATTTTATAATATAGAGAGATGTCATCACCACACAATTACTTATTTAAATAGTCATAGTATCAACCCTTTCACATTTTTATTTATATACGTAGCGAAACAACGCTTTACGCTGCTTACGGCGTGAGCGCTCCATTACAAGTCAAAGAAAATAGTTAAGGGGAGCGTAGTAATCTCAAGACAATTACTAGGCAACATAAAAGTAGTTCCGTGTTTCTAATTTTAATTAAAGGACTACGGTTGATTAAATAATTAAATCGTGATATTCTTAGTTGCAGAAGTTATCAAAATACGTAACAATGGTCTTAATTAATTATTTAAATAATAACAAATTTACAATAATACTTAGTTTATTTAGGGGTCAGAAAACAAGTTAATTCTGGTCAGTTCTTGTTTATGCAGGATAAATTAATAAGCTTTACCCTTTCTGTACAATTCCATTCCCTTTTAATTTTATTATTATTAAATGATTGCCATAAGATTTAGTTTACAATGTGAGATTTTATTAAGAATTTAAAATTTCTTCGCTTATATATTATCAACTTAAATAATTAACATATTTTTATTAATGAAATCGTCACATACTCCGCCGCTTTAGCCACAGACGCCGGTATAATTTTTTTTGAATATACCGAGAGTATGTTTAGGGATTTCTGTGTGTAATTTCTCTCACCCGTTTCTCTCTGTATGTAATTATGAGTTACACACGTCATTCTCGAATTGATTCTTCTTACTATCTACATACCATACCTTACAGACTAATTCTAATACTACATAAAATTCACACATTATAAAACATATAGTTAACATTCTAATTTTCTTAACACTACTACTTATGACTACTACCGGGTTTTTCTTTAGTTGGGAGTTATTCTAGTGATAGAATTACTCATTAAGTAATTTGTTACTTAATTATTTCTCATATTTGCTGTCAGCTGACTTCTTACTTTGCTCTACTTTTGAAGAATAGGATTCAAGGGTGATCAGGCCTCGTACCTATCTATACCATTAGCTAGCTAAACGTTACTCTGGTACTCCTTTGCAGTTGAGTATAAAACATATACCTTTCTTTTTTCTTTACATTTATTTAACTTGCACTCTACCATTACCTTCTTCGTGATAATGTTTTATCTGAGAAATATGTGTCCTTCGTACATATTTTTGAGTAGAGGGTTCATACAGTGCTACGGTTACTGGAGTTAAATATTTGTGAATTTGATAAGGACCGCACCATCGGTATGATAGCTTGGAAGTGGTCTTATCGATTGCACTCCTCGTAGGATGTGTTTTACACATAACTAAGTTACCGATTTGGTACTTTACTTCATTATTTTTATTTCGCTCGTGATATTTCCCTGATTTCGCTAAGTTTGTTCGCAAATTAGCGCGCGCTTCATTCCATAATTTTCTAATATTTTTATCCCTAATTTCAAGGGGTAACAATTCATGTATTTTCCACTTAGTGGATAATGGGTGGTTGGGTTTATATTTGAACAATAATTCAAATGGGGTCGACTTATGTCCTTCATGATATGCAGAATTAAAAGCGAACTGTATCCAGGATAAGTTCTGGTCCCAAGAAGTATGGTCGTTAGCATGGTAGGCAATCAAAGCAGATTTTAGGTTTCGCAAATACCTCTCAGCTATATTACCTTGCGGACGATACTCTGTAGTGGTAATATGGTTTATACCTAGTTTGAAACACATGTTCCTGAATTCCTTGGACTTAAACTGTGGTCCGTTATCCGACACTAGATGGACAGGAATACCGAATTCTTGAAATAATCTATGCTGTAAAATATTTACTGTGGTTGTAGCTAAGGCTCGCCGCATGGGGTACATCCAGACGAATTTGCTAAAAGAGTCTACACAAATTAGTAACATTGTATTTCCTGATTTGGAACGCGGATAGGGTCCTGAAAAGTCTAAATAAATTTTGGAGAACGGGGTAGCAGGAATCTCTGAGATTAACTGACTTATTTGGCTGTTTCTAGCGGGTTTGCTGAGTGCACACAACTTACACTTTTTTACAAAATTGGCGATCTCACTGTTCATATTTTCCCAGTGATATTCTTTACGAATTCGGTGTATAGTTTTATTTATTCCCATATGTGCTCCAATGGTGGAAGAGTGATAATATTTCATCAGCATAGGTTTAATAATATCAGGGGCAATTATTCGTAGATATTTTCCGTTCGCTATTTTACAACATAATACTCTCCTACTTAATATGTATTTCTCTGATTTATTTCCTTTTTCAAGTTGTTCAATAATTGGACTCAAACGTGGGTCTTGTATTTGATACTGGGCTAAATCCGTAAATGCAAGAGGAAATTCGGTAATTAAAGTATTAATAATCGGCGTTTCTCTACTCTTGTTTTCGTAATTATTACTACTAGGCTGGAACATACGTGACAGTGTATCGGCAACTACGTTTTGGGTGCCTCTAATATGTTGTACTTTGAATTTAAAACAATTTAATCTTAATACCCATCTTCCGATACGGCCTAACTGTTTTGGGTGATTTAGTAGCCAAGATAACGCTTGATTATCTGTTTCTAATAAAAACTCCTTATGTTCTAAAAATGGTTTGAACTTCTCAAAAGCGAAAACTATAGCTAAACATTCTAATTCGTATGCGGAGTATTTCTTTTCTTGCTCAGTTAGGGTGCGAGAAGCGTAACTAATAGGTAACCTTGAGTTATCTACTTCCTGATATATTACTGCACCTAGTGCGACACTAGAACTGTCTGTCTGCACTACAAATGGTTTTGTAAAGTCGGCTAATTGTAGTACGGGGGGTGATATTATGCTTTCTTTTAATTTCTCGAATGCGGTTTGGTGTTGCTCATTCCATTCAAATTTAATTCCCTTCTTTCTTAAGGTATTTAGCGGTGCTGCAATTTCGGCTAGATGTGGGATGTACTTATGGAAATAATTTATCATTCCTAAAAATCGGGCTATTCCTTTCGCATCCCGCGGCGGTAAAAATTCTCTGATGGCACGGGTTCGCTCTGGGTCTATGCTTACCTTTCCGTTTGCTTTTACGATGTGACCTAAAAATGAGAATTGTGTCACAGCAAAAATTTACTTTACTGGGATTTACGGTTAATCCAGCTTTCTCCAATCGGGTTAGTACTTAACGTAGATGATTAAGATGTTGCTCAATTGACTCGCTGTAGATAACAATGTCATCTAAGTAGTGATACACATATTTAAATTTTATGTCATGAAATAACTTTTCTAATAATCTGCTACATACAGAACTACCTTGGGATATACCAAAAGGTACCCTTGTAAATTGGTACAGGTTGAAAGGGACGGCAAAGGCGGTAAGACGTTTTGATTCTTCCGAAAGAGGTATCTGATGAAATGCCTGATTTAAATCCATAATGGTAAAAATTTTTGCTTTAGTAAAATAATGAAATGCACTGTGGATGTCGGGAAGTGGTATAGATTCAAATTCTATCCGTTTATTTAGTTGTCTGTAGTCCACCACTAATCTATGTTTGTCGTTACTTTTGGGTACTAAAAACGCGGGTGATGAATAAGATGACGTAGAGGGTTCGATGACTCCTTGTTCTAACAATTTATTAATTTGGTTCCTCATCACTTCCATTTTCGGTGGTGATAATTTGTATGGGGCTAAACGAATTACTTTGTTGTCACTCAAATTTATTTTGTACTCTATCAGATCCGTCAGTCCTAACTTTGGGGTGAGGACGTTGGAGAATTGTTTTATTAACGTCTGTATGTTCCGTCTATCTTTACTTCCTAGATGACTTAATTCAGGTTCGTGATGCTTTATATGTGTAGAAGTGGTGATAGTACTTTCTCTGTTATTTGCATTATCATGAAAGTTATATTTCCGTGAACGATCGAATCCAAAGTAAAATATCTTCTCGTGAATGTCTAAAATTATTCCTGTTTTACTGATAAAATCAGCTCCCAATATTAATTCGGGACCTAATTCGTCGCATACCAACATTGGAAAATACCACGTTAGATTTTTAATTTTTATTTTAAACGTGATGATAAGCTTTATCATTAAGTTTTGCTTATTAGCTGTAGCGCATCTAATATTTACGGATTGACTGCGTTTAACTAAATTGTGTTTAAATAATTGATTGGCTAGCTCTTGACTAATTAAACTTCGCGTGGATCCGGAATCAATTAATCCGAGGGTGGATGTAACACCAATGTCAACTTGTATATACGGTAATTCACACCTATTGTAATCACATTTACTAATAGAGTTACATTTATCGATAAATTTCCTAACATAGGGGTCTAATTTTCTTTTGTTATTATTATTAGTATTTTGTTTTAATTTGTGGTCTCTCAGGGGTTTACCTGTTTTCACGATGCTGCGGAAGACACAGGGTTTCGGATCTCCCTGCCTTACATGTTTTTTGGATAATGAGTTTTCTGATGATACTGTTTCCGTTTACAGTTTCTACTGAGGTGTCCAGGTTTTCCGCAGTTATAGCATATATATTCTTTACGCGGGGTCTCACTGGTTTCGTGTCTAGGTGGTGGCTCTTTGGACTTACCGTGGCCATGAACATAGGTTGGTCGCCGAAATGGGCGTCGTTCTCGTAGACTTCTTGTATCAGAGGATAGGGCTCGCGTTTCCTTTCTATGTGGTGTTGTGGATACCGGTGCATGTCGATGCTGATCTGCATACCACACATTTGAAGAGTGCACACTACATTGTTCAAGGTCAGCGAAAGTAAGAGGTCTACTTATTAGAGCTAAACGGGAGCGTTCTTCAGGAGATAAGCCTACCAATATAGTGTCGACCAATTGTTTTTCAGTCCAGTCGACTTGCAGTAGACGTGAAGATTCTCTGATGTCTGCGATATAGTGGGCCAGTCTTTCTTGAGCTCTTTGTACTCGAAGTACAGTATTTCTTTTTATCTCCTCATATATTCCAGTGGGAATAAAATATTTGATTATATTTGTATGAAGTTCTTCTACCGGAAGATTCGAGTTTAATGATTCGAGCACGCGATCTCGTAAAGGTGGTTTACATTTGGGTAAGATGACCTGCAGTATTTGCCAATCGCTCAATAGTTGTAGATCTTTTATTTGCAGTAGATATCTGATAAAAGTCAATAGAGTCGTGATGCTTAAGCCATCGGTGTAAGGAATATCATTAATTATTTTCTCTACTGGGTGGGAAATCTTTCCGTAGAGGTCAACATTAAAACATACGTTAGGTATACTTTTCGAAAGATTGGTGTTTGCATTGGGATTTGTAATAGCATATTTACTAGTGCGAGTATGCTGAACATTTGGAGGTGGGGGTTCTGACATAGTGTGGGTATTTAATTCTCTACTAGGTAATTGTTCATGACTCTGTGGTATCTTTGATACGGTGGGTGATTCGGGGTTCGAGGTGGAGGGAGGGTGTTCTAAAGTAGGGGATTGAACTGGGGAGATATATAATTTTTGTAAGTCGTGCTCAATTTCCTCCATTCTCGATGAGTCTGATTTTTGTCGTAAGTCGTTGATAATTATAGGTAATTGGCTTAATGCCTCCTCCGCAAATTTCTGCACATCGGGGGGGATTATGGTGACGTCCGGCCAGCTTAATAAATTATTTAACCGGCGGGTTAAATGTTCTATACGTTGCGTAACGCGCAAAAATCCCGTAGGTGATTTCTTGTCCTCAAGGTTTTGAGATAATACTATCAATTCCCTATATTTCGCATAACAGGTTTCTCGTTCGCCGTCATAATCGAGTTCACGCAATTTATCTAACTGCGAGGGTGTATCTGATCCGGTTTGGCGTAATGATTTACGTAACTCCGACACGATTACATTTACGTGTTTTAGGCCTCGTAAAAGTGCCTCGTAGCATAGCTCATCTTTTAATAACAGATCAGGATTAAATTCTGCCATTTTTGTAACGTGAGCGGCTATAACTAATTATTCTACTATTTGCATTAATTGTTATACAACGCTTCCTTTTTCTTTTTTACACAAAAATATAAAACTATAAATCAATCGTGTTCTTACTCCTTTTTCTTTTTTACAAATAACACTTAAAATGTTATGACAACCTTTATCGTTTTACTTTGAGAGAGAGAGAGAAATTTCACACATGCATGAATATGCGCACGACAAAAGATTCCCCCTTCGGTTACTAACACATGAACAGACACGCTTCTTATAACAATAGACCACACAAGGAGGGTGACTTATTGTCAACTCAACTAAACAATGACAATTTTAAACAAACAGCGGCAGGAAACTACACGCCCGAGATTGTCGAGAAGGTGGCACGTTTATGAATGGGACTTTTAACAAGTACCGACATGGTTTGTTTACATTGGATTATATGCTAACATTACGTTACACATATTATATTTACTAATAAAGTTATTTATACTATATTACTATAATATTAATTACTATTTTTATCTTATTAAAACTCTGACACATATTGAAATACATGAGTGTATAGATCAACAGCTTTTGTGCGTGGGATATCGGGACGCAATTACTTCTTTCTTTTCTCTTACGCAAAATTAGCAAATTCGCAAAATAGCAGTAGAATAGCAAAAACAACAGCACAACAGCAGAGTGGCGCAAATTATAACCTCTTCTCTTGAGTTATAACCTAGGGAACCAGTAATAATTGGATGTGCCAATTATACCGGCTGCCTTCGTTGTGAAGCACTGAAAATAATCACAACAAATAAACAATTTATAGCAGGATATTAGGAAGGGGAGACTGTTGATTTATGCACTCATTTTACTCGGTACTTAGATGACATCTCTTTATTACATTTGGTGATTATCTTCTCTATTGAAAGTTCTCAAACAATATAGTTTACTATATGATTAAATATATAAATTACTACTTTACAAAGGGGCCTCAAAATATGATGTACATCTTATTGATTAATTCCACGGATCCGGGATTAAATATATTAAATAAATTATGGTCACCTTGCCATGTACAATATTGAAACTCTAACCATTTGAAGAATGGTTTTTTATTAATCTTCTAAAACAACAAAACTTTTAGTTTAAACTTTACCTTTTTGCTATAACTAGCGTTATTAGATTTTATACTACATGTTACTTAAAATGTCATGTTTCTAAAATCTTTAATGTTATTACATTTAAACATAAGTTTTAAAAGTCTTTAATGTGATAATTTAAATTGTCTTTTGGGGTTTATAATTTTGTAACTCTTAACCATGGAAGACAAGCCTCCATGTCACCTGTGTTTTTCCTGAAGTTGCTGCAGAATTAGTTCTTCGGTCCTCCTGATGTTTCTTGAAGTTCAGTCGTTACCTTATCATACTGTGATGGTGAAGTTCTTGAAGTATGTGAAATCTTTCCTGGTGTGGTACATTCAACTCCGGCGACTGTAGTTACTCTTGATAATTCTTGTAGTTAGAATACATAGATAGAATGTTTGTTTCACTGTTACACACTTCACATGATGATAGATTAGTTTACTATCACCTTCTTGGTTGTAATACTGTATTATTTACATAGTCCGTTATTTTATAATATAGAGAGATGTCATCACCACACAATTACTTATTTAAATAGTCATAGTATCAACCCTTTCACATTTTTATTTATATACGTAGCGAAACAACGCTTTACGCTGCTTACGGCGTGAGCGCTCCATTACAAGTCAAAGAAAATAGTTAAGGGGAGCGTAGTAATCTCAAGACAATTACTAGGCAACATAAAAGTAGTTCCGTGTTTCTAATTTTAATTAAAGGACTACGGTTGATTAAATAATTAAATCGTGATATTCTTAGTTGCAGAAGTTATCAAAATACGTAACAATGGTCTTAATTAATTATTTAAATAATAACAAATTTACAATAATACTTAGTTTATTTAGGGGTCAGAAAACAAGTTAATTCTGGTCAGTTCTTGTTTATGCAGGATAAATTAATAAGCTTTACCCTTTCTGTACAATTCCATTCCCTTTTAATTTTATTATTATTAAATGATTGCAATAAGATTTAGTTTACAATGTGAGATTTTATTAAGAATTTAAAATTTCTTCGCTTATATATTATCAACTTAAATAATTAACATATTTTTATTAATGAAATCGTCACAACTTGACTAAGGCTCTATTACTCCCTCTGTCAACATGTCCTGTACTAACCGAGACATTTCCTCTTGGTTAAATAATTGAGGCCTTTGACGAGCTTGGCGTATCAGTGTTGCGTCCCGGTATTGATGCGATGTTGTACAAGAGAGGTTCTTCCCAATGACTGGCCCAGAACAGCAAAAGATTCTTTAAATTCGTGTACAATCCATCTGAGTTCTTTTACCTCATCCCTTGAGAGGTCATTAGAAGATCTGGTATAGACCCGATAGTTTACGCGTAATTGTCTTTCACCGAAAAGTAGCAGCATTATGTACGCACACACACATTACAGCTTGAATATTCTAGAAGCATGTAAAACGTTCCGTATTACGTAGCATTTTGTTGTTGTGTAGTGTACTGATGATCTATACGCTATGAGGAATAGTGGTATACGTTGGTCCCAGTCTGTTTGGTTCTCGTCAACAACCTTCGAAAGATGCTGCTCAAGTGTCCTATTGAATCTCTCAACCATTCCGTCCGACTTAGGATGCAGAGGCATTGTTCTGGTCTTTCAAATTCCGAGTAGACGGCATAATTCTTTAAACACTCCTGATACGAAATTTCTACCTTGATCCGTATGGATCTCCATAGTGGCTCCATAACGACAACAGAAGTTGTGACCTAACATCTTTGCCAAGGTGGTAACCTCCTGGTTTGGAATTACGTAGGCTTACGCCCACTTAGTAAAATAGTCACCTACAACCATGATGTACCGGTATCCACCGTCAGTAACTGGGAATGGTCCAGCTATGTCTATGCCAATTCTTTCGAAAGGCAGTCCAACGTTATACTGTCTCATTTTTCCCCTGCTTCTGGTTTTTAGGCCCTTGCTTGCAGCACATATTTCACATGTCCGAACCCATTCCTCCAGGTTGTGACGAAGATGAAGCCAATAGAATCGCTTCCGTCTTTTCTCAAGGGTTTTGTTAACGCCAAGATGACCTCCAGACGTTCCATCATGCATTTCCTTCAAAACAGACTGCACTTTACTTCCGCGAACTATCAACTGCATGACCACGTCTCGTTCATCTCCAATTTCCCAAGATCTTTTCAGCAATCCGTTCTCTAAGGTAAGCAATTCCTATTGCGGCCAGTAGCTCTTCAGCACTTCCGAACCATGGCGGATATTGCCAATCTTGGGGGCGACCTTCCGCTTTTGCTGTCACGATCGGTCTAATGTCTTCATCAGTCTTCGTTCTTGTCGACAATCTTGTGTCGTCCAGCCGTCTGCCAGGAAATTTACAGTGATGGCTTGAAAATGTTCGCTGGCGTTTTGTTCTTCTTTTCTGTGGCAATATCGGCAGTCTTCTGGGCATGGTCTTCGTGATAAGCCATCCGCATTACCATGCAGGCGCCCCCGCCTATGTTCTGCCTTAACGTTGTACTCTTGCAAACGTTCGAGGCTCCTTGCCAACTGCCCTTCCGGATTTTTAAATCTCAAACCCATGAAAGCGCGGCATTGTCGGTGCGTAGTAAAAACTCCCTTCCATTGAGGTATTTATGGAAGTTCTGCAAAGCTTGGACGATTGCCAGCAACTCTCTCCTTGTAACGTAATAATGTCTTTCTGATTTAGAAAGCGTCTTGCTGTAATACGCTATTACTCATTCTTCACCGTTTTGCATCTGTGTCCACGATGTACTTTCCTTCGGAAGCTGGGAAAACAAGAATGTGTTATAAACATAATGCAATTTTTTTCAAAGTCCTAAATGCTTGATCATACTCACTCGACTACTGGAAGTTTCGTTTATTTTCCGTTAGCTCATGTAGTGGTTTAGCAATAGTAGCGAAGCACCTCACAAACAGTCTGTAATATGAGCATAATACTAAGGAACGCCGAACTTCGTGTTTACTCTTCTGAACAGACGAGTGTTTTACGGTGTCTACTTTGTTAGGATTTATACTGACACCCGCTGTCGAGATCAGATGGCCCAGATACTGTACTTCCTTCTGGCATAGAGAACACTTCTTCGGACTCAGCTTCAGTTGGGTACCGTGAATTCTAGTTAGAACCTCCTTAAGGTTTTCCAAATGGCCTTTGAAAGTCTTCCCGATCACTATGACATCGTCCAAATAAACAAGGCAAGTTTTCCATGTCAGGCCTCGGAGTACCAGGTCCATCAATCTTTCAAATGTTGCCCCTTCTGAAATAGAGAACACTTCTTCGGACTCAGCTTCAGTTGGGTACCGTGAATTCTAGTTAGAACCTCCTTAAGGTTTTCCAAATGGGCCTTTGAAAGTCTTCCCGATCACTATGACATCGTCTAAATAAACAAGGCCCATGTCAGGCCCCGGAGTACCAGGTCCATCAATCTTTCAAATGTCGCCGGTGCATTGCAGGGTCCAAATGGCATGACGTTAAATTGGAATAAGCCACTGGGGGTCGAGAAAGCGGTCTTTCACTTGTCTTCTTGATGAAGACCCACTTGTCAATATCCACTCTTCAGGTTCAATGTGGAAAACCACTGTGTTCCAGACAGCGTGTCGAGCGTATTGTCAACGTGAAGTAATGGATAACAGTCTTTCTTTGTAACGTCATTCAACCTCCGGTAGTCTACAAAGAAGCGCAATCCACCATCCTGCTTCGCTACCAGCACTACCGGAGAAGACCAAGCACTTGACTAAGGCTCTATTACTCCCTCTGTCAACATGTCCTGTACTAACCGAGACATTTCCTCTTGGTTAAATAATGGAGGCCTTTGACGAGCTTGGCGTATCGGTGTTGTGTACCCGGTATTGATGCGATGTTGTACAAGAGAGGTTCTTCCCAATGACTGGCCAGAACAGCAAAAGATTCTTTAAATTCGTGTAAAATCCATCTGAGTTCTTTTACCTCATCACTTGAGAGGTCATTAGAAGATCTGGTATAGACCCGATAGTTTACGCGTAATTGTCTTTCACCGCAAAGTAGCAGCATTATGTACGCACACACACATTACAGCTTGAATATTCTAGAAGCATGTAAAACGTTCCGTATTACGTAGCATTTTGTTGTTGTGTAGTGTACTGATGATCTATACGCTATGAGGAATAGTGGTATACGTTGGTCCCAGTCTGTTTGGTTCTCGTCAACAACCTTCGAAAGATCCTGCTCAAGTGTCCTATTGAATCTCTCAACCATTCCGTCCGACTTAGGATGCAGAGGCATTGTTCTGGTCTTTCTAATTCCGAGTAGACGGCATAATTCTTTAAACACTCCTGATACGAAATTTCTTCCTTGATCCGTATGGATCTCCATAGTGGCTCCATAACGGCAACAGAAGTTGTGGCCTAACATCTTTGCCAAAGTGCTAACCTCCTGGTTTGGAATTACGTAGGCTTACGCCCACTTAGTAAAATAGTCACCTACAACCATGATGTACCGGTATCCACCGTCAGTAACTGGGAATGGTCCAGCTATGTCTATGCCAATTCTTTCGAAAGGCAGTCCAACGTTATACTGTCTCATTTTCCCCTGCTTCTGGTTTTTAGTCCCTTGCTTGCAGCACATATTTCACATGTCCGAACCCATTCCTCCAGGTTGTGGCGAAGATGAAGCCAATAGAATCGCTTCCGTCTTTTCTCAAGGGTTTTGTTAACGCCAAGATGACCTCCAGACGTTCCATCATGCAATTCCTTCAAAACAGACTGCACATTACTTCGGCGAACTATCAACTGCATGACCACGTCTCGTTCATCTCCAGTATCCCCCGACCTTTTCAGCAATCCGTTCTCTAAGGTAAGCAATTCCTATTGCGGCCAGTAGCTCTTCAGCACTTCCGAACCATGGCGGATATTGCCAATCTTTGGGGCGACCTTCCTCTTTTGCTGTCACGATCGGTCCAATGTCTTCATCAGTCTTCGTTCTTGTCGACAATCTTGTGTCGTCCAGCCGTCTGCCAGGAAATTTACAGTGATGGCTTGAACATGTTCGCTGGCGTTTTGTTCTTCTTTTCTGTGACAATATTGGCAGTCTTCTGGGCATGGTCTTCGTGATAAGCCATCCGCATTACCATGCAGGCGCCCCCGCCGATGTTCTGCCTTAACGTTGTACTCTTTCAAACGTTCGAGCCACCTTGCCAAATGCCCTTCAGGACTTTTAAATCTCAAGACCCATGAAAGCGCGGCATGGTCGGTGCGTAGTAAAAACTCCCTTCAATTGAGGTATTTATAGAAGTTCTGCAAAGCTTGGACGATTGCCAGCAACTCTCTCCTTGTAACGTAATAATTTCTTTCTGATTTAGAAAGCGTCTTGCTGTAATACGCTATTACTCATTCTTCACCGTTTTGCATCTGTGTCCACGATGTACTTTCCTTCGGAAGCTGGGAAAACGAGAATGGGCTGTAAAAATAATGCAATTTTCAAAGTCCTAAATGCTTGATCATACTCACTCGACTACTGGAAGTTTCGTTTATTTTCCGTTAGCTCATGTAGTGGTTTAGCAATAGTAGCGAAGCATCTCACAAAAAGTCTGTAATATGAGCATAATCCCAAGGAACGCCGAACTTCGTGTTTACTCTTCTGAACAGACGAGTCTTTTACGGTGTCTACATTGTTAGGATCTATACTGACACCCGCTGTCGAGACCAGATGGCCCAGATACTGTACTTCCTTCTGGAATAGAGAACACTTCTTCGGGCTCAGCTTCAGTTGGGTACCGTGAATTCTAGTTAGAACCTCCTTACGGTTTTCCAAATGGCCTTTGAAAGTCTTCCCGATCACTATGACATCGTCTAAATAAACAAGGCAAGTTTTCCATGTCAGGCCTCGGAGTACCAGGTCCATCAATCTTTCAAATGTTGCCCCTTCTGAAATAGAGAACACTTCTTCAGACTCAGCTTCAGTTGGGTACCGTGAATTCTAGTTAGAACCTCCTTAAGGTTTTCCAAATGGCCTTTGATAGTCTTCCCGATCACTATGACATCGTCTAAATAAACAAGGCACATGTCAGGCCCCGGAGTACCAGGTCCATCAATCTTTCAAATGTTGCCGGTGCATTGCAGGGTCCAAATGGCATGACGTTAAATTGGAATAAGCCACTGGGGGTCGAGAAAGCGGTCTTTCACTTGTCTTCTTGATGAAGAACCACTTGTCAATATCCATTCTTCAGGTTCAATGTGGAAAACCACTGTGCTCCAGACAGCGTGTCGAGCGTATTGTCAACGTGAAGTAATGGATAACAGTCTTTCTTTCTAACGTCATTCAACCTCCGGTAGTCTACAAAGAAGCGCAATCCACCATCCTGCTTCGCTACCAGCACTACCGGAGAAGACCAAGCACTTGACTAAGGCTCTATTACTCCCTCTGTCAACATGTCCTGTACTAACCGAGACATTTCCTCTTGGTTAAATAATGGAGGCCTTTGACGAGCTTGGCGTATCGGTGTTGTGTCCCCGGTATTGATGCGATGTTGTACAAGAGAGGTTCTTCCCAATGACTGGCCCAGAACAGCAAAAGATTCTTTAAATTCGTGTAAAATCCATCTGAGTTCTTTTACCTCATCCCTTGAGAGGTCATTAGAAGATCTGGTATAGACCCGATAGTTTACGCGTAATTGTCTTTCACCGCAAAGTAGCAGCATTATGTTCGCACACACACATTACAGCTTGAATATTCTAGAAGCATGTAAAACGTTCCGTATTACGTAGCATTTTGTTGTTGTGTAGTGTACTGATGATCTATACGCTATGAGGAATAGTGGTATACGTTGGTCCCAGTCTGTTTGGTTCTCGTCAACAACCTTCGAAAGATGCTGCTCAAGTGTCCTATTGAATCTCTCAACCATTCCGTCCGACTTAGGATGCAGAGGCATTGTTCTGGTCTTTCAAATTCCGAGTAGACGGCATAATTCTTTAAACACTCCTGATACGAAATTTCTTCCTTGATCCGTATGGATCTCCATAGTGGCTCCATAACGGCAACAGAAGTTGTGGCCTAACATCTTTGCCAAAGTGGTAACCTCCTGGTTTGGAATTACGTAGGCTTACGCCCACTTAGTAAAATAGTCACCTACAACCATGATGTACCGGTATCCACCGTCAGTAACTGGGAATGGTCCAGCTATGTCTATGCCAATTCTTTCGAAAGGCAGTCCAACGTTATACTGTCTCATTTTTCCCCTGCTTCTGGTTTTTAGGCCCTTGCTTGCAGCACATATTTCACATGTCCGAACCCATTCCTCCAGGTTGTGGCGAAGATGAAGCCAATAGAATCGCTTCCGTCTTTTCTCAAGGGTTTTGTTAACGCCAAGATGACCTCCAGACGTTCCATCATGCATTTCCTTCAAAACAGACTGCACTTTACTTCGGCGAACTATCAACTGCATGACCACGTCTCGTTCATCTCCAATTTCCCCCGACCTTTTCAGCAATCCGTTCTCTAAGGTAAGCAATTCCTATTGCGGCCAGTAGTTCTTCAGCACTTCCGAACCATGGCGGATATTGCCAATCTTGGGGGCGACCTTCCTCTTTTGCTGTCACGATCGGTCCAATGTCTTCATCAGTCTTCGTTCTTGTCGACAATCTTGTGTCGTCCAGGCGTCTGCCCGGAAATTTACAGTGATGGCTTGAACATGTTCGCTGGCGTTTATTCTTCTTTTCTGTGGCAATATCGGCAGTCTTCTGGGCATGGTCTTCGTGATAAGCCATCCGCATTACCATGCAGGCGCCCCCGCCTATGTTCTGCCTTAACGTTGTACTCTTGCAAACGTTCGAGGCTCCTTGCCAACTGCCCTTCCGGACTTTTAAATATCAAGACCCATGAAAGCGCGGCATGGTCGGTGCGTAGTAAAAACTCCCTTCCATTGAGGTATTTATGGAAGTTCTGCAAAGCTTGGACGATTGCCAGCAACTCTCTCCTTGTAACGTAATAATGTCTTTCTGATTTAGAAAGCGTCTTGCTGTAATACGCTATTACTCATTCTTCACCGTTTTGCATCTGTGTCCACGATGTACTTTCCTTCGGAAGCTGGGAAAACGAGAATGGGCTGTAAACATAATGCAATTTTCAAAGTCCTAAATGCTTGATCATACTCACTCGACTACTGGAAGTTTTGTTTATTTTCCGTTAGCTCATGTAGTGGTTTAGCAATAGTAGCGAAGCATCTCACAAAAAGTCTGTAATATGAGCATAATCCCAAGGAACGCCGAACTTCGTGTTTACTCTTCTGAACAGACGAGTCTTTTACGGTGTCTACTTTGTTAGGATCTATACTGACACCCGCTGTCGAGACCAGATGGCCCAGATACTGTACTTCCTTCTGGCATAGAGAACACTTCTTCGGGCTCAGCTTCAGTTGGGTACCGTGAATTCTAGTTATAACCTCCTTAAGGTTTTCCAAATGGCCTTTGAAAGTCTTCCCGATCACTATGACATCGTCTAAATAAGCAAGGCAAGTTTTCCATGTCAGGCCTCGGAGTACCAGGACCATCAATCTTTCAAATGTTGCCTCTTCTAAAATAGAGAACACTTCTTCGGACTCAGCTTCAGTTGGGTACCGTGAATTCTAGTTAGAACCTCCTTAAGGTTTCCCAAATGGCCTTTGAAAGTCTTCCCGATCACTATGACATCGTCTAAATAAACAAGGCACATGTCAGGCCTTGGAGTACCAGGTCCATCAATCTTTCAAATGTTGCCGGTGCATTAGAGAGTCCAAATGGCATGACGTTAAATTGGAATAAGCCACTTGGGGTCGAGAAAGCGGTCTTTCCCTTGTCTTCTTGATGAAGACCCACTTGCCAATATCCACTCTTCAGGTTCAATGTGGAAAACCACTGTGCTCCAGACAGCGTGTCGAGCGTATTGCCAACGTGAGGTAATTTATAACAGTCTTTCTTTGTAACGTCATTCAACCTCCGGTAGTCTACAAAGAAGCGCAATCCACCATCCTGCTTCGCTACCAGCACTACCGGAGAAGACCAAGCACTTGACTAAGGCTCTATTACTCCCTCTGTCAACATGTCCTGTACTAACCGAGACATTTCCTCTTGGTTAAATAATGGAGGCCTTTGACGAGCTTGGCGTATCGGTGTTGTGTCCCCGGTATTGATGCGATGTTGTACAAGAGAGGTTCTTCCCAATGACTGGCCCAGAACAGCAAAAGATTCTTTAAATTCGTGTAAAATCCATCTGAGTTCTTTTACCTCATCACTTGAGATGTCATTAGAAGATCTGGTATAGACCCGATAGTTTACGCGTAATTGTCTTTCACCGCAAAGTAGCAGCATTATGTACGCACACACACATTACAGCTTGAATATTCTAGAAGCATGTAAAACGTTCCGTATTACGTAGCATTTTGTTGTTGTGTAGTGTACTGATGATCTATACGCTATGAGGAATAGTGGTATACGTTGGTCCCAGTCTGTTTGGTTCTCGTCAACAACCTTCGAATGATGCTGCTCAAGTGTCCTATTGAATCTCTCAACCATTCCGTCCGACTTAGGATGCAGAGGCATTGTTCTGGTCTTTCAAATTCCGAGTAGACGGCATAATTCTTTAAACACTCCTGATACGAAATTTCTTCCTTGATCCGTATGGATCTCCATAGTGGCTCCATAACAGCAACAGAAGTTGTGACCTAACATCTTTGCCAAAGTGGTAACCTCCTGGTTTGGAATTGCGTAGGCTTACACCCACTTAGTAAAATAGTTACCTACAACCATAATGTACCGGTTTCCACCGTTAGTAACTGGGAATGGTCCAGCTATGTCTATGCCAATTCTTTCGAAAGGCAGTCCAACGTTATACTGTCTCATTTTTCCCCTGCTTCTGGTTTTTAGGCCCTTGCTTGCAGCACATATTTCACATGTCCGAACCCATTCCTCCAGGTTGTGGCGAAGATGAAGCCAATAGAATCGCTTCCGTCTTTTCTCAAGGGTTTTGTTAACGCCAAGATGACCTCCAGACGTTCCATCATGCATTTCCTTCAAAACAGACTGCACTTTACTTCGGCGAACTATCAACTGCATGACCACGTCTCGTTCATCTCCAATTTCCCCCGACCTTTTCAGCAATCCGTTCTCTAAGGTAAGCAATTCCTATTGCGGCCAGTAGTTCTTCAGCACTTCCGAACCATGGCGGATATTGCCAATCTTGGGGGCGACCTTCCTCTTTTGCTGTCACGATCGGTCCAATGTCTTCATCAGTCTTCGTTCTTGTCGACAATCTTGTGTCGTCCAGGCGTCTGCCCGGAAATTTACAGTGATGGCTTGAACATGTTCGCTGGCGTTTATTCTTCTTTTCTGTGGCAATATCGGCAGTCTTCTGGGCATGGTCTTCGTGATAAGCCATCCGCATTACCATGCAGGCGCCCCCGCCTATGTTCTGCCTTAACGTTGTACTCTTGCAAACGTTCGAGGCTCCTTGCCAACTGCCCTTCCGGACTTTTAAATATCAAGACCCATGAAAGCGCGGCATGGTCGGTGCGTAGTAAAAACTCCCTTCCATTGAGGTATTTATGGAAGTTCTGCAAAGCTTGGACGATTGCCAGCAACTCTCTCCTTGTAACGTAATAATGTCTTTCTGATTTAGAAAGCGTCTTGCTGTAATACGCTATTACTCATTCTTCACCGTTTTGCATCTGTGTCCACGATGTACTTTCCTTCGGAAGCTGGGAAAACGAGAATGGGCTGTAAACATAATGCAATTTTCAAAGTCCTAAATGCTTGATCATACTCACTCGACTACTGGAAGTTTTGTTTATTTTCCGTTAGCTCATGTAGTGGGTTAGCAATAGTAGCGAAGCATCTCACAAAAAGTCTGTAATATGAGCATAATCCCAAGGAACGCCGAACTTCGTGTTTACTCTTCTGAACAGACGAGTCTTTTACGGTGTCTACTTTGTTAGGATCTATACTGACACCCGCTGTCGAGACCAGATGGCCCAGATACTGTACTTCCTTCTGGCATAGAGAACACTTCTTCGGGCTCAGCTTCAGTTGGGTACCGTGAATTCTAGTTATAACCTCCTTAAGGTTTTCCAAATGGCCTTTGAAAGTCTTCCCGATCACTATGACATCGTCTAAATAAGCAAGGCAAGTTTTCCATGTCAGGCCTCGGAGTACCAGGACCATCAATCTTTCAAATGTTGCCTCTTCTAAAATAGAGAACACTTCTTCGGACTCAGCTTCAGTTGGGTACCGTGAATTCTAGTTAGAACCTCCTTAAGGTTTCCCAAATGGCCTTTGAAAGTCTTCCCGATCACTATGACATCGTCTAAATAAACAAGGCACATGTCAGGCCTTGGAGTACCAGGTCCATCAATCTTTCAAATGTTGCCGGTGCATTAGAGAGTCCAAATGGCATGACGTTAAATTGGAATAAGCCACTTGGGGTCGAGAAAGCGGTCTTTCCCTTGTCTTCTTGATGAAGACCCACTTGCCAATATCCACTCTTCAGGTTCAATGTGGAAAACCACTGTGCTCCAGACAGCGTGTCGAGCGTATTGTCAACGTGAGGTAATTTATAACAGTCTTTCTTTGTAACGTCATTCAACCTCCGGTAGTCTACAAAGAAGCGCAATCCACCATCCTGCTTCGCTACCAGCACTACCGGAGAAGACCAAGCACTTGACTAAGGCTCTATTACTCCCTCTGTCAACATGTCCTGTACTAACCGAGACATTTCCTCTTGGTTAAATAATGGAGGCCTTTGACGAGCTTGGCGTATCGGTGTTGTGTCCCCGGTATTGATGCGATGTTGTACAAGAGAGGTTCTTCCCAATGACTGGCCCAGAACAGCAAAAGATTCTTTAAATTCGTGTAAAATCCATCTGAGTTCTTTTACCTCATCACTTGAGATGTCATTAGAAGATCTGGTATAGACCCGATAGTTTACGCGTAATTGTCTTTCACCGCAAAGTAGCAGCATTATGTACGCACACACACATTACAGCTTGAATATTCTAGAAGCATGTAAAACGTTCCGTATTACGTAGCATTTTGTTGTTGTGTAGTGTACTGATGATCTATACGCTATGAGGAATAGTGGTATACGTTGGTCCCAGTCTGTTTGGTTCTCGTCAACAACCTTCGAATGATGCTGCTCAAGTGTCCTATTGAATCTCTCAACCATTCCGTCCGACTTAGGATGCAGAGGCATTGTTCTGGTCTTTCAAATTCCGAGTAGACGGCATAATTCTTTAAACACTCCTGATACGAAATTTCTTCCTTGATCCGTATGGATCTCCATAGTGGCTCCATAACAGCAACAGAAGTTGTGACCTAACATCTTTGCCAAAGTGGTAACCTCCTGGTTTGGAATTGCGTAGGCTTACACCCACTTAGTAAAATAGTTACCTACAACCATAATGTACCGGTTTCCACCGTTAGTAACTGGGAATGGTCCAGCTATGTCTATGCCAATTCTTTCGAAAGGCTGTCCAACGTTATACTGTCTCATTTTTCCCCTGTTTCTGGTTTTTAGGCCCTTGCTTGCAGCACATATTTCACATGTCCGAACACATTCCTCCAGGTTGTGGCGAAGATGAAGCCAATAGAATCGCTTCCGTATTTTGTCAAGGGTTTTGTTAACGCCAAGATGGCCTCCAGACGTTCCATCATGCATCTCCTTCAAAACAGACTGCACTTTACTTCGGCGAACTATCAACTGCATGACCACGTCTCGTTCATCTCCTGTTTCCCAAGACCTTTTCAGCAATCCGTTCTCTAACATTACAAAGTTACGCGTTCAATAGTTTGCGCGTAATTGTCTTTCACCGCAAAGTAGCAGCATTATGTACGCACACACACATTACAGCTGGCATATTCGAGAAACTTGTAAAACGTTCCGTATTACGTAACATTTTTACGAATTACGTAACAATAAATATATTTACAGTAATGTATGTCACACGCCCAAAACATTTACTAATGTATTTAATCACAACACTGTGTGTTTAATAAGAATTAAATTTAAGATTTCTCTGACTAACTGTTGAATAAACTTTGTATTAAACAAGTAAATTTAACAAACACAATTTTGCTTGTTGAAAATGGTAAGAGCTGCTCTCTGTCTCTCTCTCTCTCTCTCTCTTTCTCTCTCTCTCTCTCTCTTTCGCTTTCGCTTTCGTCCCCAATATCACTACGTCAAATTTTTATTTTCTTATATCTTTTTTTATAAGTTTTTTTTTTATTTTAGCTTTCTATCGATTTATTTCAAATTATGACCAATTTTCTTACTAAGCCAATTATGTTGGTTTCTATTTTCTACAAAAGTAGCAGCAACGTGAGCTTATGATTTAATTTCAAACTTTTTTCTGTTGTAGTTACCTGAAGTCTCATCGTTTATCAAATGTAATTTTAAAAATATTGCATTGAATGTTGTTAATAATTCCTAGCCTTATTTTACTGCCGTCTTAATTTTATATCCTTATAAAGTCGAATTTGGAAAATCTGTGAAGCTACAGATTATCTTTTTTATAATTTTAACAAGCATTATTATTTGTTATAGGCATATTCGTTTTCTTACATGGAATGACATGACAACTACCAGGAAGGGACAAAACGAATCAAATAGACCATATTTTGATTTGTAAAAAATAGATTAGTTCTATTGTTCCATGTTATAAATGTTTGATCATACCAAGAAGCATATTGTGATTTAGATCTCTATCTAGTTGGAGTAAAAATTAAACAAAAAATAGCTCTTGTAGCAAATGACGGGTTCAGCGGAAAAGAAGATGGAATGTAGACAGTTTTCGTAATCAACGTGTAAAAGAGGAATACTAAGCTGAACTAAATTTAAGATTGCAGGATCATGGCCGTTCAAATGATGGTGCTAAATTGGACTCAAGTAAAAACCTCGATTACTAAATTAGCGAACCATACTGTAGGTGAACATAGAAAGATTAGAATTTAAGAATAGTATGATAATGAATGCAGAATGATTGTAGAACAAAAAGGCAGGCTAGACTTAAATATTCAAAGGTTAGGTATAACTGAGTACATACGAGTTAAAACAACACAGGTGTGCGCCTACAGTGATGACATAACTATTATCAGAAGTAAGAAAAGAGGATTAGAGGAGTATTAGCTACACTATACAGTGAGATGCAAAAGAGGGTGCTGAAAGTAAATGAGTGTAAAACTAAATACATGGAAGTGCGAAGAAACGTATCAAGCAATAGTGCTAACCTGACAGTTGGAAATTATAAATTTGAACATGTTAAGAGCAGTTTTCTTAATGTTAAGAGCAGTTTTCACGTATTACCAATACTAGCTTTTGTAGTAATGAAATAAAATCCTGTATTGTACGTGGGAGTAGATGTTATTACTTCTATGAAAGTTGCTCTAATCTAGGATACTAAGCAAACAATAAAGCTAACCACATATAGAAGTTTTATTTGATCATACGTAGGCTATATAGTGACATATGGATGTGAGGCCTGGCCTGGCCTGGACTAATGCAGAAGAACAATATTTAAGGGATATTTGAATATTTAAGGAAAAGAAAATTTATAATACACTATGATAGGTCTTTGGGCTTTGGCAAACTAAAGTTGCAAAGTTGCGTCCTAGATCATAAGAACGAATTATGAACTTATACACGGTGCTGACATAGTCCGGTTCATCGAAAGAAGAAGATTGGAATGGCTGGGTCACCTAAGACTAATAGATAATAGCAAAATAAGTAAAAGAATCGCAGCCTGGAAACCAACATTAAGAATAATTTATTAAGATATATGGATAAGTGAAGTAGATGATGATTTGAAAAGTATGACTGTAAGAGGCTGGAGACGTTTACGTGTTGAGAGGATGGAATGGAAGAAAACCATTGAACAGGCTAAGACCGTCACTGGGTTGTCATACCACAAGGAGTAGCAGCATCGTGAACAGACGGTACAGCTTCAACAACTTTTCTGATGTATTTACAGATCAATATTTTTGTGAATATATGACTATAGTTATAAAACTTTTAACTAAAATTTTAACGAGAATGGCACCCATTTCTTCAACTGCATGGAGCAGATGTTTGCCTACTGGAAGATAAAACATACCCGCAGATGGGTTAAACCGCATAGATTTTTACACAGCTTCAAGTTTGACCCAGATCTACCTCAAGCACTTACCACCTGTTCATGAAGGTTGTGGAACATCTAATGAGAAATACGTTTGACGAACACAAAATTCAAGCAGTGGTTAGCAAAGCACAACAAAAACTCTATGGTATCGGAGACAAAACTCGTTTACTGGCTGACCAGTGCTTTGAGATTCGAGACAATTATTTTAGAAATTAAATAATCAATTATTAAAGCTTATTAAATCAATTATTAATATTTGCACATTAAAATACTTAAGAAATCTTTTCCGGACATTTGTTATTTTCTTTTGTAAATATGCATTACACTCGCATTTGACGTTAACAGTTTTACGGAGTATTCCTGTTCGCTGACGGTTAGTCTCTGCTTGTTATTAAACATTTCAGTCCCCAAAGAATCCACCTTATTAAGTTCACGGCAGCAAACCAGAAGTTATACTCATGCAAATGTAAACAAATGTTACAAGTTTTGCCCAGAGAACACAATTTTACCGAGGACTATTAACAACATAACGACACGGCGCTTCTCGTGTTGCTTTACCACGCTTAAGAGCCGTTGTATTTTCAGACAGATTTAAGGCTGCGTTTCTCTTCTCATACTATTACCAGTCTCATTAGGTCGTCCGCCTACTTTCCTTGTTTAACACACAGGATTTGCTCTCCCTCTTTAAGTAAAGTTTTCAGTGTAATATGTCATAGTAGTTTTCCCAGAGGAACAATAATTTCGCAAAATATTTGTAACTTCAACAGTTAAGCAGACATTTGAGGTCTCTTTGGGCCCATCAGGCCTACCACTTACACGCCTACTTCATTCGCAGCTATCGCAACATACGTTAATACGTATATATTATATTGTATTTATCACAAATGGATTGCAGACTTGGCACTGTTTAGAAATTTCTAAGCACAAAGACGAGAATATTGACGGAAATTGTAATTTTGTCGGACACCATTATAAAAATTATTGTACAGATGTCACACATTTTTTTAACGTTATTCGTGTATCATACACAACACTTAACGCTCTGAATTCGAGTAGTGCAGTGGATACTGAACTATTATAACAGAAATATAATTGAAGTTTATAAGGTCTCTATTATTCAATAATTGCAATACCCTTCCGTAGTATCTATTTTTTAATCATGTTAGTTTCTCCAAATTAAAAAAGTTATTTTGAAATATTCAAACGAATTATTTATTGATTAATTCAAAAGAAAACACTATGAAATTATTCAGGTGATTCACATATAAAAAAAAATATGTTCGTGTCATTGTTTCATTCATCATCATATTTCATCTTCAGTGATTTAAAAATTGCGTTTACTTTAGCTCAATTTAAAGATTATCGTTATAGCATGTGAAATTGCAGTAACCAACAAAAAAGAACAAGATTCTAGTTCTCTAGAATGATTAACTGGTTTACCGGTACTATTAAAGTTTAGTTGTAATTTTTATCCACTAAAAATAAAGACCATATTTCTAATGACTATTAGAAGTGTTGAACATCTATATAGGACTTCTTCAATTAAAGACTTGACCAGAGGATTGTGTTAAAGCACGTAGCCAAAGGTAAACCTATACCTGAACAAATTAAAATTTCCAAAACGTGAGTCTTACAAAAAGTAGATATTTAATTTAATTATTCCAGAGAAAGTATACATTATTTTCTGGTAGAATAAATTATAAATATAGTTTATGAACCTGAAAAGAGTAACACTAATTGAACACACTTTGCAGAAAGTGCAAATTACTGTGTGGTTCACTGTACAGTCCACAAATTCGTGTCTACATATAAACTCGTGAAATTGTAAGGATAAGCGCATTATCATTGGAAGCAAACATTCAGTACTAATTTTCTTTATTTCGTATCATATCGTATGGACTGTATTTGTGTTGATTGTTATTGTTGGGAATTGATTCCTTATTTCCGAATACGAACGCGCACTCACAGATTGAAGCTTCCTGTTTGTTCAAACAATTGCTTTCCCCTTGATTCCAGTGTTTGTTCAAGCAGCGTTGCCAAGGTGACGAATGTTCACTGCTATTGGCAAATAATAAAATAAGCGTATAAGAGAATACTTCTCTTATACTTTCCTCAGGGCATGTCCTTCATGTTCACCTACATTAATATGTAGTTCTCCTAATTTAAATATAATGATTTGACAACTGTACATACATACATGAGCGTCACCAGTGTCCAATTATTGGGGGGGGGGGGGTGACGGAACTATATGAATATTTGGTGTCTGAGCAAATTTCTGAAAGACTAGGGTCTTCTTTTATATTTTTATAAGTTTTAATCTTTTAATGATGGTAATATAATTGATATAAAATTGTAGAAATATATAATTTATTTTTACAAGTGTCAGGTAATTTAGACATTTGTAAGTTGAGTGTATTAGTTCACTAGAGTAAGTGCTGAAATTAAGATGACTCAAATAGAGAAAGCCAGTGATTATTTACAGTACGTATTAAACATTACATTAGTAATTTCTCTGTTAACTAAAATAAAACCATTAAACAGTTCGACAATTCAAAATATTCTTAGCATCGATTAAGTTCATTAGATCATCCTTAGTATCAAAATGTTCCAAACATATTTCTCCTAGCGCCAACATTAGAAAAAAATACTTTGGCTATCTTCTTATTGTCGTCCGATATCTTTTATGGACGTAGCATAGGCCTACATGGTTGAGCCTTGTCTGGGTCATAGTTGACCTAAGGTAAGTTTTTAGCTTTTAAAGACCACTGACGCTTGTTTCTGCCTCATAACTAGATGTACACAAGCAGAAGACAAACAAAACTTCCTACATTTCTGAAAAGATCTCTGACTTCTACATGGAGAAATGTTTATCTTCACATCGAGATAAACTTAAAAGATAAACATTGAGATCAAGATTATCTTTGCATGATTAAACATATCACCTTGTACCTTTGTAGAAACAGTTGTATTTCTATTTTAAACGACGATGCGTCAATTTCTGGATACGGAGCTAATGCTTCACATCCTTCCTTTTGCAAACGTCTGTTTTCTAACAAAACCTGTTTCTTCACACCAGGCTGATAAAGAATTCGAATTGAGAATTTGAAGCCCTGCCTACAGTTGCGTGTACGGCTTCAAAATACTCTTTTCGTAGTAATCATCATATTACTGACAATATACGTACAGGTCAGTTGTTCCACCCTTTTCTTTGGTATTTCCTTTAGTCTTGGAACTTTCAATTCTTCCAAACCAAGCTCAGAAATCGATAATTGCATTCTTTAAATACAAATGAAAACTTTGCATTCGTCCTCAGTGCATTCAATCTATCAATGATGCGTTCAACTAATTTATAAAGTCTTACCACAGTTCTATTATTTCCCTAGAATCACTGGTTTAAAATTTTCAGAAGTTCAATTATGTCTCACCCCATGATCAAATCGTGAGTATAGCTCCATTCTCAAATACACTAACGAGACCACTAGCTCCATCGTACCTTTGTTCTGTTAGTTCAGTCAGTGTTTTAATTGCTAATTTATATCTGTTCAAAATTTCCTTTATTTACGACCACCGACAAAGCCATCTTATGGGACACAGTCGTTTGATCTTGCAAATGTTACCTGTAGGACCCTCGACTACATTCTCATGGATATCCATAAACACAGATTTTTCTTTAGTGGCTGAAAACAAAATTCCTAATTGATGGGCTCATTCCATTGAGTTTTTTGTACTGTTCTAGATGACTCACAACTTCTTTCATGATAAATTACAGCAATAAGCTCCACAGTACGCATAATCAGCCAAAGGTTGCGTTCTGGATTATGATGGTCTGTATGCCTTTATTGAGGCCACTAATATTCCCAGCTCCGTTCACGAAGATTGATCAATGAGAAATGCAGTCTAAGGAGAGAGTCAGAAATGAGTGATGCTACGTATATCTGAACCAGAAATTTCGCCAGTTTTATACAAACCCATAAAACTTTCTTAAGGTTTCAGCTTACCATAACACCAGCAAACACAAATTTTCACTTCTTCATCTCCTGACATATCTTGTACACCAATACAAATTACTGAATAAATTAAAATATTTATTAGTAACTATTTCGCTTCCTATGATCTGGATGGTTTCGTTTTGTAGCGCAGGGTGTGTATATTCTTTTCACTTTGGAGCCCCTGCGTAGGAGATGAGTAAGAATCCTTACTGCAAACTTTCAGCAATTCCATGAAGTTTTCTTCAAAATTTGTGTAATTTATAATGTCACTACCTGTCACTGTCTAATGAATTATTTAAGAGTGCTAATAATAACCATTTACGACTCTAAAGTTACCTTTTGTTCCTCATCTTTGATCTTTTATAACTGCCTTTCAATAGGAGCTTTTTGAGCATTCCTAATTCAGTTTGGGCACGATTGTTATTCATTGGGTGTGAAACACTTTTTTCGTGGTTTCTATACCTTTAAATTGCTTTTTCCGAGTTTTTGAGGCCTTTTTCACTGAAAATCATGTCTGCGTTTAGCTGCAAGTGTTTCATCTGGACATATCGGAATATATTATATACAGAAAAAACTCCTTATCCCTTCAACCCCAGATAAATGCAGCCACGGCAATTTTTTGTACCAATTTTCTAGAAAACTTAAAACTTACTCTGTAGGATGCTGATGAACTGGAAAACTATCAGGTAGAATTTCAGGCTGGTATGGAAGACGTGCTGATTCAGTTTCAGGAGTAACTGGATCCTTTGCGCGGTCACTGGTGTCAGTGGTTGTGGTAAGCTCTAAGGAAATTTTGAAATTCAAAATTCATCGGCAGGATGTGGAAATCCTTCAAGGGCCCACGATCTAAATATAACAAATATTGAGCTTGTGGGCTTAAGAAAAAAAAATTCATTAGGAATCAATATTACGAGGTTACTCGTAATCTAACCTCCGACTGGCTCGCAAGAAAATGAAAAATGTTATATACTGTACACATCTATATTACAATTGATCATAGTTGATAGCACCCAAGTATAAGTTCAGGCGGTTATCATATTTCGGCATCAGCTGTTGCTTCGTCAAGTATTTGATGCCATCAGTGAGGTTTCAAATAAGCCGTAATTTTATTCTGATAACAAGAAATCATCCCTGCCGAGATCATCTCCGGCGGTGTACCGGCCTCGCTTCGGTCGCCAACAATGCACACAATAGATTGTAACTAAGTGTAACATTTCCTGAAGTACATGGAGCCGCAACTGTCAAGCCCGTGGCGGCGGGTTATCTGCAAAGGGGGGTCGACAGTCTGATGAAGACACATCGACGGCTCAAGAGTTATTCATCTGCCGTGTTTACATTTCTGTAGCTGAGCCAATGTGTCAACAAACTGTAACAACCGCGTTATAGCCGTCATTGTTACTTACGGGGATCTATCATCTCTATATACCGTATTTACTCGCGTAATTTACGCAGATTTGTTTGCCGTTTTTAACCACAAAAAACCATGGTGCGTAAATTACGAGGGATTTACTTACATCGACTGGTACTCTTCAGGTTACAAAATTATAACTAATTTTAATGAAATACGGTACATATTAAGAGAAACTGAAATATTATTTCAAAAAGTATTTTATACAATATAATTATACATTTCTTAAAATTAGGTCTGTTTAAGTATTAGATTTTTATGAATTTTCTGAATGCCTTCTAACCTATATTCAGTAGTATGACGCAAACAAAAGAACGAGAATATCCCTGTAAGAGAACAAGAATTTCAAATTACTTCACATTACCATAAATGTAATATGTATTTCCGTCTTTATTCTTTTTGTGTTAATGCGTATGTAATGTAACTTACCTTAACAGTCAACATCCAGTTCAGGGTCGCTGTCGTCGGTCTTTCAACACACGTCATCCAGTGTGTCGACACGCGCTTCCATCCACTGCGTTCACAATGCACATCTGGAAACGTTTTGCCATTGTATGAATAGATATCATATTTCAAAATTTCAGGAGGCAATGGCACCTGTGGTCATTTAATTCGCCGAGGTCGTTTAATTTTTCCGGTAGACACATCCACATCTGTAAAGGCTTATTGACACGCTAAGTGGTTGCAGTATTGAAGTCAGGCCTCCTGAAGTAACATCAGCCTTTGTTTCCTTCAAAACGTCCTTCACATTTTGCACAGAATTAACGTGGAAACTATCAAGAACAAGAAGAGATGGACGTCACAATAGTTCTCCAGGACGTCTCTTCCACACCGTTTCCACCTAGTCAATTACTAATTTGTTCTCTATCCGTTCTTTGTCTTGAACAACAATGTATATTGCTGACGAAAGTTTTATTCCTTTCGGTATTCTTTTGCGTTTCTGCCGTGATAGTAAGAACACCGGTGCAACGTAGCTTTTCTGCTCCTGAAATGGGGATTAATATGCTAGACGATCCCTTCTTGTCTATCGTTGTGTTCCGCGGTAATCGAAAAAAACGGGAGTTTGACCGCGTGGCCAATATGTCACAAATCGTAAAATCGTAATTTTTTATTTTTAATGGTACAGGAATGTACAATCATTTATGTATAACGTTGAAATGAAATTAATTTGTCCATGTAATCCTTTGGCAGTCTTTGGCAAAGTGACGTACGTCTTCTCAGCAAGAAGTTGTTATAAACCTTTCATAAACCTTGTAGTACAAACCTCTACGTACTATAAAATCTATTAAAATAAGTGTTAAAATTTCTGCGTATTTCTAAAACACGCACATAAGCATTATTTGAGTGACGGCACAGCAGTTGTTTCGGAGCTCGTGAACGTATTTAAATGTTACTTTTCTAAATCGCCACGTTATCTACACCTACACGATGTTACCACCAGTTTGGGTAGCAACGATACAACCTAATTCACATACCGAGATCTACACCGGACGACCGCACAAAACTCCATAGACATTCACAACCCTTGGTAGGGTGGGTTTCCCGGAAACACATTCTTCGTTTGTCTTAACTGAAATACTATTACTAAGAATGAATTTATATAATTAACTGTAAAGTACTTCCTAACTACAATTTTCGCTTAAGTACGAGGCGATTAATAACATGAGTACTTTCCATATAGCAACTAAGATAAAGCAGGAGTACAAAAACGTAATCACGAAAATTCCTCGTCAGGATTATCCATTTTGTTTTTCAGACTCTTAATTCTTACCTTTATTCCTAATAATCTAGACGATATTTTTTCTTAAATTTCTTCCCAGAATTCTTGGTGCGTAAATTACGAAAGTAAATAAGATAATAATACACAGAAAGTAAATCATTTGTCCTCAAATTGGTCTGCCAATGGTAATGAATTTAAGTTAATATTTTAATTCAAACAATAATTCGAGTAAAAAAACTGGAAAAATAATTTGAATACAAAATGATTAAGGATTTTAGCTTTTGGAAAAATATTGGGGAGGGGACGGATCCCCCTGTCACCCAGCCGTGGCGCCCGTGCATACACACACACACACGCAGAAACACACTTACACACGTTTAATATAATATTTAGTTACACTTTCACTAAGAATAAATTTATTCTTAAAACATTTTTTTTTTCTTTTCCTTTCCCTTTGCACATTCTACTTCTTATCTTTCGCCTGTTTTAGTCATTCGTTCATGATAAGTCTTATCAGAAATTTAATTATTTAATTAAGAAAGTTGTGTTAGTGGTTATAATCACAAACAGAATTATTACTGTTCCACACCAATATATAAAATTATTCCGATTAGCGTCTTCAAGTTTCACAGCTCATCGTCAGATCGGACAAATGGGAGTATGATGAAGTTGTTTGTCCTATTATAATTTCCGATCTGACGATGAGCTGTGAAGCTTGATGGCGCTAATCGGAATAATTTTTCTATAGTGGTGTGCAACAGTGATAATTATGTTTGTTCATGGTATGGACAATCCATTTCTTTACTCAAAACAACTATTTAACTTTGTTTAAACTAAATACAATTCGTTGACGCTCCAACTTTGTATCATAATGATTGACAACTCTTAACGAGTAGAACATTGGACATGTAAGTGTTTGTGAAGAGTGTTTGTTAATGCATTATTGTGCATTAAAACTTTTATAAAACCTGTTAAATTCATTGTTTGTATTGTGCCATAGCTTTATTATTTGATTTTTACTCTTGATGTGTTACAGCACTTCTTTATCTGATTCACAGAGAATTAAAGTTACTGCAGTATTTTTTAATTATAAGAAATGTTCTAATTGTTGTTTGCATTAAACATCAAATAAACAAAATTCATAATCTAATATATATTCTGCTGAATAAATTACAAAAATTCGTGATAGTTGATAGTTACAAGCAATGCATATATATTTTTTACTATTTATATGTCTGCATAGTTCAGAAGAGGACGCAGAACAACTTAAACATTTTATAAGCCGCTTTAAATTGTAGCATTAAGGTCAAATCTTGCATTTACATATACATGGATAATTTTGTTTGGATACAATAAATAAATTTGATTGACACTAGACTATACTATTACGCCCAAATAACAGTATTTTGTGTTTTAATACTTAATAATAAAGTATGACTCTGTGTTTTAGGCATTGAGAATTCCTAATTTAGGTACTAATACATTTACCAGTTATTGTGGTATATTTTAGTACTTCCTTCACTCAGTTCAAACAATATTTTAATCCTATTATATATATATATATATATATATATATATATATATATATATATATATTACAATATACACGTACATTCTGCGTACGTAAAAATATACAGTATTTTCTTCCGTTTACGTTTACATTTGCTACGACTGCTACACTTTTGGCACTCCTTGACATAGTCCTTCTTTAATACGCAACAAACTTCGTTATTTGTTTAGTATAGTTAGCGCAAAGAACAGTATATTTTTAGTTACATAGTTAGTATATATTTAAAGAACAGTTACTATAGTTTTGTTACAAAGAACTTTCCCACATTTCTCGTATAATCTTTAAATACAAATATATAAGTTTTGACTCTGTTTCACCGCCTAAAAGAATACACATTCTGCTGCCTGACACATTACATTCATTTGATTACAACGATAAAGATTTTCACAATAAACAACAATTCTCTTTATTTTTTTAAATAATAGTCATTTAGATTTGGGATATAATTACTGATTTACAGGTAACGATCATGAAGTAAGATATTTCTAGTTCCAAACCTTTTTTGAAAAAGAGATTCACTTTCCAAAATTAATAGTGCAATTGACTAATGTATTTCGTGTCCTTATATAATTAAGTAGTTAAGCTTACGAATCGTTAAGTTAGTGTGACTTAGAGGAGTCATATGTATGAATGCAAAATCTGGACCGGCGAATAGAAATTTATAGTTTTAAGGGTAAAAAGAAGGTAAAATTCGATTCTACTCAGGCCAACGTATTTAAAACAAAATTACATTTAGTATTATACTTTTGAGTCAGTTTCTTTTCCCTCAAGAAACCTATGGCCATCGTCAAAACACGAGTAGGATTTAATATCACCGTACACCGAATACGTGTGATTACAGGTGAATAACAGTAACAAAATGTAATATAAATACAAGCTGCAGATGGAGGAGTAGTTTCGCTTTGCGTTTTGCGATACGAACGGTTAGTGACTGTATGCATGTTAGCAACAGCTCCCTCACGGCTGAAGCAGTCATCTTCACTTGATTCAAGTGTTTGTTTAAGACGTGTCACCATGGAGACAGCAGAACTTGACTACGAAAGGAACAAGCAGTCTACATCTTATGTAGCACTTGATGGTATGCTCTGTTAAATTGTTGACAAAACACTGCACATGTCAAATGCATGAACGCCTCTTAGTTTAGGAAATTTAACGTTTGAGGCAAAGAGAACAAAGTAGTTTGTTTTAGCAAAGCGTTCTCTAAAGCAAATTTATTCAGTATGTATTCAATATGTAATCCGTTTTAAACTAGGCAAACTGTCTTCATAATCAGAAATATTACAAATCTTCTCAGGTACGAACAGTAAAGTTACTCTTTGTCTCAACAACGTCTTATTGTGTAATCTTTTCTGGGTCTCACTCTATAATATATTAATATACAATTTCGCGCTTATGTTTGCACTTTTCCTCCAGAAGGCACAAGTAGCGATATCAAATATTAGTTATAACTTAAAAAAGAATATTTTTAATGTATGTACACGGAATATTCCATTTTGTAAACGCAAGAGTCGGTAGTAAAAGCAAGGAAAAGAATATGGATGGAAACGTTATAATAGTAGTGTAATAGAAAACTATTTCGATTTAAATGGATTGGTAGAGTGATAAATTGGACAGGTTTTGAGAGAAAACCCATGTTTAAGGAATAATATTACTGAATGGAAAACACTCAGTTGAGTTGTTTTGAGACAAACGGGATTGCTACATACAGTCATGGAATGACAGTGAATGAGATGTGTCGTTTGTTTTAGATGAATATTTGTCGCAATCATAATTTATAATGCATGTAGATCTAAAGAACATGAGAACCTAAACGACGATAGCAGGTGTTTTTAATCCGTTTAGAGATTCACGGTGGAAGATAGATACTTTTTTTTATTGGCATCAGCAAAAGACTATACATCTATAGGGACCGTGACAATACATATGAGATACGACAAGTGATATTACATAATATTACAAATACAACTGTGCTACATGCTCGTAATACAAATTTCATATAAGCCTATAATACATATTAAAGAATGAACACCATAAAATAGAACTTGCGTATCTAAATATACACAAATAAAAGTAAACTTAACAAAATTTATTAAAATTTTACATTCATTTTCTCTACACAGTTCGAAATATTTTATATATGTTGGCATTGTTTCAGGCTAGAATTTGAAACAGGTTGAAAGGATTTTTGATATTGGAAGTAAGCCGTGCAAAAAAATTAGACAGTTCTCGTCTTACGCAATTACTATGCATGATGATGTGTTCTAGGTTTTCTTTTTCCACGCAGGTTTCACATCTACTCGATATCTCCACTCCTAGGCGACGCAGGTAAGATCTAGATAGCTCCAAAGTTGTAGACTTTTCCATGCACTGTTACTTGTCTAGCAGGCAATATTTCATTGCCTCTAATACTCACTTGGTTTCTACACACACATCCAGGAGAAATGTGTACATATTCTTTTAATCTACAAAGGCTTAACATTTTTTAAATTGGTGTATGCGCTAAGACAATCGATTATAACGATGGCTTCTTTACGTGGTGGTCTCTCTTCTGATACGTATTTAAACCTTGGAGGATTGCAGTCAACTTTGTCGTGTATATGATTGCGTGATCCCAAAGTCTATACATTTAATACGTGCTTCCGGTGGCATAATAAGAGGGACATCCAAGCGCTTTATTTAGAATAGACCCATCGGTATAACTATGAGCAGCCTTTGGGACTGTTCGTGGAGGTAGGCTGTAAGGAAACGTGGTCGCTCCGTTATACCTTATATGTAAGGAACAAGGTAGAAGGAGAATTGAGTAGTACGCTGTCTTCCAGTAAATATTTGACAGGTTTATCTGCCATGTATACAGAGGGTAAAAGGGTTGAGGGTTGAGGATAAAAGGAAGCTGTCGCACAGTAAGTGCGAGTGTTCTTTTGCGAGAATCTCCCTGTCAAATCATCAAGTGCCAATTTCCGGATTTTGCCAAACTGTGTTGCATGGCGGGAGTAAAGCAACACGAGAAAACGGCTGGCAAGCATTTTCCGGCGCAAGTTTAGTGGCGGCTCAACAGTTTCGGTATCAAAAATATTGAATGATTTCAAGTTCAAGGCGCATAAAACCAAGCGAAGAACTCTGTACTGATAGTTGTCCTGTAGTATAGCAAACCAGTTGAAGTATCTGCTCTCCAATATTACTGCTACACGCTCGTAACACATTAAGACGTAATTCCAGCTTGCAGATTGTTTGGTTTATATGCTAGTTCTCCAGCCAATGCCGAATTTACCACTAGCCCGACTAGACCACGGCCTAGGGCCGCGAGCTCAGAGGGGGTCGCAAGCTACAGATATTTTTTTTTAACCGAAGTATTTTTATAAAAGTACAAGGCACTTTTATTTATTTACGTATGATTTTATGAAATTGAATGATCAATTTTTTTTAATAATACAAATGGAAAACAGTTCTTATTTAAATATTGCGCGCTTATTTTTAAGACGTTAGCATCTTTGAAAACTAATCTGCGCATCAGAATTTTGAACGTCCGGTATATTGCTCCCAAATTTACAGGACCGTGGTACCACCCTTGTTTGTTATCATTGTTTATCTGCGTTGTTTACTGAACGGTTTGCGATTTGAGGTTATGTTTTTATTTTGTTTTGAATGTAAAGAAGGTTTTTAGCTTTGTGTGGTAGGCAGCGTGCTGTTTCGTTGATATTTATTAGTGTGAATACTTTATGAACATAGAATTGAATCCGTACACTAAACGTATTCATCATGAACATGAACATAAACATTCACACGACTAGTGGAGCCTACAAACGTAAACTAAAAAGAAATTAAGGGAAACTCAGTTGGAAACAATAAAAAAAATAAAAAACTAGGTCAATTTTTTAAAACGACGCCAGATTTAAATTTCATTAAGCTACATAGTCACTGAATATTAGCTTATCATTAGCTTGTTGTGTCTTTAGTCAAATAATAAAAAAAATGTATAAAATTTTTTTAATTTATAAAAATTATAAGAAAAAAATGCATGTGTTATACCTAGACAATAAAAAAGAAATTTTTTATGTTAAATTTCTGAATAAGGTTAGTTAAATTCTTCTACATAAAAAATTAATTAATTTGCTCAATTATCTTGCATAGTTCTTAGTATTGTGAAAAAGTTTGCTAAGTGAAAGCTCGCTTTTTTTATAGTAGCCTACTGGTTTCAATTTTGATAGTATTTGTAGTATTCTGTAGTACATAGTTTACTTTAGAAAGTCACAGCAGGGGGGGAGGGCGCTTAGAAAACTTGGCCATTAGAAAACATCTTAAATTCGGTACTGGTTCCAGCTCATGCGTGTATTAAAATGAATAACTAAAAAATTGTTATTGATGTTCAGATTCATAAGCCTATGTTGTCAAGTAATACTTTTAGACCTCCAAGAGCCGCTGAAAGAGATTGTGTGCACGCATTCCAAGAGCCATCAGAAGGATTGGAGATTTATTAATGATACTTTACCTATAAGAAAGGCCGCGAATGATAAAAACAATGATGTGAAAGGTATGTTAGTTATTCCATATGTTCGGTGGACTTGTGGGATATATAACTGTCATACCTCTTCTACACAGTTCACGAAATTTCGATACGTGAGATCCATTAAGTGTAACATTGTTGTTTCGAATTCGATAAATTGCTGAAATTTGTACCAGTCCGCCTCATTGAGTTTCCATTTCCTTGTGAGACGTGTTAATATCTTCTTGGTAATCTGTAGTAATAAGCGCAGGCAACTGATTAGAGCCCATTGAATCCGAAACCACCTTCCAGCAGGCTCTTGTGGCCAGATGAGATGAAATAAAGGTTATGTCCACAGCAGAAGGTATCATTTGCGTTATTTAAGGTAGGAGCGTTATGAGGAGACTGACTACTGCTCTTCCGTCCGATCTGTCACACCTTAATATGTTGATTCCTCAATCGACTTCCTGAAAGTACGTTTCTGAAACAGCGACTTCCACAATGTTGGCACATTTGATAAATAATATTTTAATTGAGTTTATTGTTAAGTGAAGAACTTGAATTCCATTGAAGAAAACGATTAGGCCACATGACAATGCGTCTGTTTTAAGATCGATTAACAATAACAGTGGAAAAGAGACAAGAAATTAGAAGGTTAAAGACGGAGAAATTTTGTATGTCGTAATCAGATTATTGATAGACAGTTCAAATAATTCTTACATTTGTTCTAATGGTATGTTTCCAGAGGTTAGAATCTGTTGAACTAAATGAATTACTTTGTTTACTGTTTGAGACTTAATAGCTTCCTGGTCTGAATCGTCTACGTACAATGAAAACACGATAGGAAGTGGAATGCGCCTTCTTTCGACTTTGGGAGGCCAAGTATGGGAAGTGTTTGTTTTCCAGACCTCGCATCACAAAGAAAAACAATCTATGTCAACGATTGTGTTGGTGCATACCCTGCTGAATTACGTGGAAGTTCTAGTCGCTTGCAATTTAGTAAAAGAGTAACTAGTTTTAATTTTATTATTGAACTGGTGTTAAAACTTTGAATTGTTTAGTTGTCCTTGTCGTAATTAGGTTCTTTGTTTTTTAGCAAGCTAAATCTGTTTCTTGTAACAGTGGCGCAGGAGTCAACCACGAATAGTTCTCTTTTTTTCTTCAGTTTCAGCAAATGCATTGAACAAAGTTTGCTATCTGCTTCATGATCAAGTGCCTTGTAATTAATACATACTGTGCCCAGGTCTCTCAGTTATCAGATACTGTGTGTGTGTGTGTGTGTGTGTGCGCGCGCGCGCGCGTGTGTTCATTATTATAATACAATATATATTATAATATATAATAAATAAACACGATCATATAACTTACGTAAATTGTATATTACGTTATATTTACAGAAGAGTGTACGTTCTGTAGTAAAGAAAAGATGTGCCTATGTACTCTGATTTACCTAAACATTACTACCAACAATCACCTTACAGAATCGCAGAATTTGAGAGAAGTTTTAATTTTAAAGAATTTTCTCATCGAATTTTCTAACGAAAGACTCTACCGGCGTACAATAACAATAATATTTTACAGCTATACGCTCTATATGGAATTTTGCGTTATTCTACCAGAATTAATATGACCGTAGGCTACCAACTAGTGCCACTGAACTACATTCATATTATGTCTCTGAGAGTCATGTACAGTGGTAACACCACCTTAAAAAATATTCAGTGGGTAATCAAAATTAATATTACATAATTACATAGTTATTTTGATTAGTATGTTATAGTTTGGAGTTCAATGTCCTGTTTGATTTATCCAAACTACGCCACAAATGAATTAGCAACAGGATTAAACCATAAACTTAAAAATTTAGAAATTTTTTATTGTCATGTTTTTATTTTCAATAAAGACTATAATTAGACTTACAACTCACAATCATACGTTCAAACAATGGAGGAATCAAGATTCTTGGTTTTACTAAAATTTATGCTGTTATATACCATCAATTTACGCAGGGCCTTGAAAATTTTACTATATACTTAAACTTAGTTAGTTTTATAGTAATCTTATTTAGTCTTTAAATAGTTTATGAAGTAAAATTTACGTTCATCATATACAATTCATGATTGGTGTCTTTCCCTATAAACGAATTAAACTTTTCTATGCCAATAAAACAAATCAGCATTTTATATTAAGTAACCCATAATGTAGATTAAAAGACTTGCTACTAGGATGTAATTGTGAGCTTACCGGCCTGATTTCAATCTCAGCTTTTATCCTAGCTTTCCGGACGCTATGCTGAACGTTTCTCAGTCTAAGAACTTATCTACATCTGCGGTAGTAGTTCTTCAGTCAATGTCTCATCGTTGCCAAAGACTGTGGTAAATGAATGGGGTTAGTTGTAATTTCAAAAACTTACCGCGGATGTAACGCATTATTATTGTAACAGAATGAATTTAACATTACTAAGGAATCATTATTAAGGAACCAACGCCTCTGTACAGGGTGAAACATTCGTATTCAACATTAGACATAACACAATATGCTAGTAGGTGGATTGCATAAATTAATTCAATTTTACACAAACGGAAATGCAGCTCTTCGTACTCATATTTACTTTTTCATAACTGTTTTCAGAAATTGTGTACAACGAACGAGGGCTGAAGGTAACATTAACATAGTGATTGGCGCATAACACGGAAAACGTTTTAAGGCTTAAGAAGGAACAAATGAAGAATGACAGTAGGGGTTCTCAAGTCTGAACACACCGATTCGTTTTAGCGAAATAAATAAAGTGCATCAAGATGGTGAACACTAAACTGTCACACAGAACATTAGTGTAAATGCACTTATTTGATATTGGTATATTTAATAACTTTAGTGCAGGTATCTGACCGGTTGAACATGTAAGACGATACTTAGACTGAAGATAATTGTTAACTACACAGCCAAAATATTATACTATTTCTTTTATGAATTTGCTAACTGCTATAATTGTTTACTGTTCGACTAAGCTTTTCGTCATTACTGACATCTTCAGGTCTTAAACAACGTTGTTTAACGTTCATAAAATTCATAAAAGAAATAGTAAGGATGGCTGCTAATTTAAACAATACGAAGAACAAAATATTATAGTCAAGATAAATTTAAAATACACCACTACATACATTTAATTTCTATAAAACTCAACTATTCTTATGTTTTTCTTTATTTAAACTCCTTGTAAAAGGAAAAGACGGTTCTTAAGTTTCTTAAATTTCCTTTATTTTTTCTGGAACTTTTTCTAAATTATCCCTTAGAACGTTTCATTGTTACTAAATATTTTGAAAGACGTAACGTCCAGCAGTTAATATACATAATGAAATTAAGAATTCAGTTACTATACCTTTATTTCAACTTATAAATTTGATATTATGATAATATATAAATTACTGAATAACTACTTAACAACAATAAGTAATCAACACGTTCTTAAAATATTTTATATTTTATTATATGTCGCTTAATTATATTTTATTCAACATATTTGCAGATAAGGAACTCAATTAGTTTCTAGATTATACAGTTTGATTTGATTCCATAAATTTTCTTGTTTTTAGTAGCAAGCAACATTAGCTTACAATATAAAATAATCTGTTAAGTTTTCTATACATTTGTACATAGGCTACAGTATCTATTATTAAAATACTCGTTTAGTTTTCTCCCTTTTACTTTTAATTTTCTAATGTCTGTGTAAAGGTCTCCATTATTGTGTAGAATATTAGTTACTTTTACTATTAATTTTTGTTCAGGAGTTTTCAGCATTCTTATCTGCTTTTATTTCTTTTTGTACTAAACCTTATGCTTTTGCACCAAAATTTAAAGTGTTAAACAAATATTTACTTATTTACATACTTATATTTGACTAATTCTTGTAGTTGTTACATCTTAAATGTTATCTAGCTAAATAACAATATCACAAACATGTTTTTACGCCTGAAATCCTGAAGCGTCTTTCTACGTTGCTTTCCTTTTAACGCTTAAAACGCTATCTCTGTAGCTGTCCATCGTTCCACTCATCTGTCTTTCTTTAGCCCTACTATCCCCCTCACCACTTCTGGAATAGTATTAGCAATGTATTATTCTATAAATTTGCTGTGCATAGAAATGTTTTCGTTAATTTATTAACGAAACAGAAATCAATCTAAAATAAAACGTTCTTAGACACATTTCCATTCATGAATATGCTTGTTATTAGTATTAGTATTATTAGTACTTATAATTTCTTGACGTAACATCCAAATTTCAACTAAACATACCAGATCTTCATCAAAACTAACCAGACTTGTTTGTTTCTTTGGAAATTTACACATTCTTTTAAACTAATTTACTTAATAGTTAAGTCAAAATTTACTGAACGAGCTATGCAAGTTCAGTTGTAAATCGACCGTTTCAGATTTGCCTGTCTGTGTATCTGTCTATCTGTCTGTCTGTTTGAGGTATGCCTCACTATTACTTTTGAACACATCAACCGATGTTAATGAAGCTTGGTATGCATGTCCGTACTGTTATCCTATAGAACCCTTTTGTTTTTGAGATTGATCCTATCAAAAAAAGTGAGGAGATCAAAAATTTGAAAAAATCGTGGAGAATCAATATAAATAAAATTTTAACAAAAACATGATATTAGTGAAATTGCACTATTTTTTTTTTTTACTCCAAGCCCCAAAAATTGAATCACAAATTTTAAAAATTTTTAAATTTTTTAAATTTAAAAAATTGTAAAAATCTACATTGGTGCCAGATTTAAGAGAATCTCAACACAATTCCAGATGCTTGGAATTTTATTGTTTATTGTTTGCTTGAGCTACAATTAATTGTAACTTTACTAAACAAAAAATAGACGGGTAATCGGGATTTTCATAATTTTTCTGAGACTTGATAAAGTAACTAGCACCAAAGTTTATCCATAAATAAATCTAATTCGTTCAAAATATTGAGCAAGTTCTGCGGCTCAGAGACCAAATTAGTACACTTAGGCTATGTAAACGTTGGCACTAACCTGTCATTGGAAAAGTAGCCCTAAACAAAGAATAATATTACAGAAAACTACATTGAATAGAAAACAAAATTTCATTCAACATTAAAGTAAATGAATCTTACAAACCTGTCAAATATGTCACGAAGGATTCTTTAAATGAGGAAACAGGCAACGAATTGACTTTATTGTCTGAGCGTACCTTGGCATACTTTCAGGTTAACGCCATTGAAAATAACAAAATAAATCCCAGTAGCACGCCTCGATCGTAATTGGCAATTCTTGTCTTTCGTGAAGCATTTTGTTGTTTTTTATTCTTCAGCTAAAACAATTTTTTCGATAGTATTAAACTTTAGAACGCTTTAAAATCTTTACTCCTATTAGATTGATAGCTTGTAAATTTCAATTAACTTTTCGTATTCTAACGTTTTGACGTTCTGAGGGAATAAAATCAATTGCTCAAGAGAATTGTAAAAGATATAACTCCGTTTTAGTGCTCTTAGTCTTTTCCTTACAGAATGTTTCTGTCTATTATTAAAGATTTTTTTAATATCATTTAAAGTTTATTAGTTTTTTGTTGTTCTTCTTCTGATTACTATGGTTGACTAATTATGGATTACTATAGTCTGCTTTAATTTGTTCTCTTACTTTTTCCTTGGCGTCCCCATGTGTGTTTTAAAAGTCTATAGACATATCCCTGTGTCTGTCCACTTTTTTAGGATCCGATTATAGTTCATTAGCACGAGGCCTAAACTGTTCTTTTTGAGAAATCCACTTATTATGTAGGTCTATCTATATATCGGTGCCTTATTTTACAATACTATTTTACCATTCGTTGTTTTCGTTTATTAATCCACACAGCTCCTTACTCCAAATCGCAGATAACATTTATTCTAATCTTTCGTTAACGGGCATATTTGGCATCCTTAGTGACGACTTTTTTATTATCCTTTTTTATTCTAATCTTTTGTTGACGGCCAAATTTTTCATCCTTCGTATTAGCGTTTTTTATGTGGTCATATTTGCGGCCCGTTGAACTAGTTTTTATTTAACGTTACCTTCGATTGTGCACGGTAACCTGTAAAGCTTCTTGTCTTAATCTTTTGCGTAAGATCATAATTTGCATTCGCCTAATTCCAAGGTAGGTAAACTCCGGCACAATATTTATCTTATCATTTCCAGTATTCCAAATTTGTTTATATGTTATTTTCGATTCTATATTTTCAAGTTTACTTCCATTATCTTTGAAGGAGATTATTCTTTCAGTTATTTATACGTCTTCCTCAACGCCCGTTTAGTATTTATTCAAATATATATGAACAACACCGAATATACAAACATATAAAAGAAGAGGGCCATGAAAACCTATTAAACGTTATGACAGACTTCAAAAATCATATCACTTTTGAAATATTACGACAAAATCAACATTCAGTAATCAGCTGATATAATATGTAAACATGAACACTCTATAACATAATCCGTGCTTAGGAAGCTTTAGACAACAACATATGTATCAAAATTAACAATATCTACAAATTCGTTTTTATAAATAATTATAATATTGTGAACACAAATGTGCTATATAACCTGACGATGGTCTGTGACCGAAATCGATCGCTTTAAGAATATAAATAATAACATTATATGGTACCTTTAGGCTATATAAAAAGAATACAAAAAATACAACTTGATATCTATTGGTTATAGAGCCATAGCGAGCGGGACACGTCTGGCGGAATATGTGTTGAAATATACTAACGTCTCCATTAGTTCTGACGCGATGTAGCACATCAAAGTGGAAGAACTCATATGCCCTTATATTCAAAGATTCCTGTAGCCTCAAATGTGTTTCCTGCAGCCAGATACACATTGGTCAGTAGCATTTTCAGTTCGCAATAATACGAAGTACAACCGTTGATATTCCACTGAAGGATGCTTTCCATGCTAGATGTTGAAGAACTAGTTGAAGAATCTTTCATTTTGTCCAGCCTTTCTACTTCTTCATTAGAAGACTGCCGAGTTTCGCCAGGTCACCGTGATCGGTGATATTAGTAGCACAGGCAACTAAGTTGAATCCAGATCTGGAGCTCATCTCCTGGACTTCGGGGACATTTCTTGTCTTCGCTTTCACTTTTAGAAAATCGTCCCTGGTATTTGGGAAGACAGGGCCAAGGACTATGGTATCACTTGCCCTGTTCCACCTTATATCGCACTAATATCGACTCCACTAATATCGCAACCACGTGATTGTTCCGTCCTTCCTGGCGGGTAGATTGAGGGTCTTGTGGCCGCCCCGCTGATATTCTCTTACTGTGAATACCACTGCACTGGCTTTCTTAGCTTGCAACGTTGAGTGCAATTCCGCAAAGAATCGCTCGATGAATCGCGTAACTGTATGCTAGACATGTAGGCATTATGTCTTACATGATTGTTGTTGATGTTACTGCTGGTGTTGGATTCACAACCTGTGCATAACTAATTTTATACTGGCCATATAACTATTGGCACGATCAGTTCCGCCGTGGGTTACGGTGTGTTTTCAAGCGGTGCACATAACCTTATCAATACTCTCTTACCAGTGCTATGTTAGCCAGCTAAAGAGTGATACCTGTTGCCTCGCCCCCTTCCCCAAACGAGGCAAAGATGTTGTAGTCTCCGGCTTAGGGTTAAAATTCTGGGAGGGACTTGTACACAATTTTCGTAATTCATTAATCAAATTGGTGTTTTATAAAAATATAATTAACAATTTAAAATATTGCTGAATGTGTAAAGTTCTTAAACGATTTATTGAGTTATTTTTTGTTTTATTTTAATATATTAATTTCCTCAATACTGTTTACATTACGTATCTATTTTTTTATTATCGTTTTTACATTTTATGAAATCAAACTTATTCAACTACAAGACATACAAGTACATAATTCTTTATCATTTACTTAATAAAAATTTACAAATTGCATAACTATGTTTTGAGCATATCTGAACTTTATTAATAGCGTTTTATATATAGCTATATTTACGAACCGCTGAATTGGTTAATATTATCTTGGAGTGGTGATTAATAACCCCCTTAAGATTTATATGTATCTTCTAAGCAAGATTATTATTTGGTTTATAATAAGGTTCTGAGCAACCTTAATTAAACTTATGTCACATAGTGATTAATACTTATTTGATAAAACTCTTTAATCAAAACTCTTTATTTCATATTATTATGAAATCATTTTAACATTAAAAACAGGCAGCTGTACACTCTTTAACAGAACGTGCATGGGTTCTGGATTGCAAATACACGCCGTGAAGATCAAGAACCTTTAATACCAGTAACATGGAATGTCTACTATCTACAATGTATCGGATAATACGAAGTATGGTATACAGTACACCTGCTCATAATCAACCGATTATGAAGTCACCAAGTAAATGGTAGGTAACATGTCTAATGTTCTACAAGTTCTACTATGGGCCTGAGAATTAGACTTTGATAAAAGCCAAGCCAATTTGCATTCGAACAGCTAAAATGAAATTCTTCAGGACACGGCAGGATACTCTCGTGAAGTTCACTAGAGGAATGCTGTGGTATGGCGAGAATTCGTGTTATGAATATTTTAGACAAAATTACCCAACACCAGCAAAATCGGTTGTAGCAGCTGAACTGAATGGATATTTGCCGCATCCCCAAGCAACTTCTAAACTGTATGGAGCGATGAAAATCTTATCGCGCCTTATACATTTTGACTATATGTTACAAAATTTGACTTAAACGTTTTGGTTATAAAGAGTTTGTGTTCTTAAGTATTAAAGAGATCCGTGTAGATATGTAGAGATCCATGTAGAGATTAAGTATTGTAGATTCTGTTATAAAGATATCCATGTAGAAAACAGTTACATCATTACCCTTACCACTAGAATAAATAATTACTGTTTAGTTACACTGTTCCTCCTTTTCGATTTCACTTTTTGGTATTAATTTTCTTATTAATTCATTAATAACAAGTGTCAGGTAACAAGTAACAAATACATTTTATGAAGACTGCATTTGGGATTAAATATTCACTTTTTATGTAATCTGAATGTAGAAAGTGCGTGTCCGTTGACGTCAACATTGACGCATGACTTTCAGATAAAATTGTTTTCTTGTGTTTACGCATACAAAACTCTTCAGTGTTTGGTATTGATGACAAATTTTACATCCTTGTAACAGCAAGTACAATTAGTAAGAGTTGTATTGTTATACAGAATTTAATTAGGACATATCAGTACTTAAATTGTCGCTAATTTAAAGTTGAAATAGTTTCAATATATTTTAATATTTTTAGTATTTTTAGGTTGTAAATCATTATGCTCTCTTGGCTATGTCTGGAGAGAAAAATCTCTACCGTGCATGGTGTAGCTGATTCGTATTCTTACAAGTCATATAACATTGTACGATTCCTATGTTACCATATTTAATCAAAAACCTGAGTATGCCTTTCTGTGACATACTTAATTCTGAGAGGAATGCCAGTGAGTGTGACTACCGATCCAACTATCACATCATACATTTCAGTCAGGTAACTACTACCACTAAAACGAATGCCTAAAGAATTACTAAGAAAATAGTAGCCCTTACGCTATACAACTACCAATTCGTTTGTTGGTTTTGTCAGTTTTGTGACAAAACTAATTTTTCTTACCTCTCTACATAAGTGTAATAGGCAAAGAAAGTAAAGTGCAGTTTGTTGAATCAAGTATTTTAAACAACAATGTTATTACATTTGCTGTTGAACTATGTAGGCATACATCAGTAAACATATAACCTCTAGTCGTCTTAATACACTCTTATATTCTCAGTAAGTGAACGCTTACCTATTACTCTATTAACAAAGAACTAATTAATTACAATAATACTCGTCTTTTGGTCATTACAATAACAATTACAATAACACTTCTGCTGATCATTGGTCAAACATGATACTACAGCACGATGTCTGTTTTTTGCTCTTTGGGATGATTCAACTTGCATTTAATTGATACAGTTTAATACGCAAGAGCAGATTCTTATATCTTCAACTGTTTGACGATGGTAACAAGCGAAGTACTTAACAAACGGTAATAAACGAAATGCTGCGTTGCTGATCTGTTTACAAACGCAGCTTCAAACCTATTTGCACTGGACCTTCTGCTATTATTTGTCTGCCCTTTGCCCTTTTAACAAGCAGATAAAATTTTGTTCCCCAAATTTATCACTGGTAATACTGTAATAAATTTAATTTATGTCCATAGTATATGACAGTGATGAATTTATATATTTTATGGTATTGGCTACTGAATACGCCCTCAAGAACTTGTCGACCGCTATCAACTAAAGCTTGCAACAGGCTCATCTGATTCGAATAATTCTGTCTTCAAACTGTAGTCCCCAGATAATACTTGTCGTTTCTTCAATACCTAACGTTAAACAAAAAATAGTACTAATAATTCAAAATATTCCGGAATCTTTCAAGAGCTCTAGAAAAAACAGCAATAATATTTTCTTCAATACTCACTCCGTTCTCATTGCAGATCTATTCTCATACTTAAGTGAATGCATTAAATATATGTTTAAGCTTACAATTTCTTGATTGATAATAGTTATAAGCTGTTTTAACATATTATTAAAACATGTGCATTGTTATATAACAAGTGCAAGTGCACTCTTACGGTTCAGTTTTTGTAATATTCTCTTCTGAAGGCATAGAGGCCATAGACCATCTAGCAACCAATTAACATTTTTTCGCATAGAAAATTGATTCAGAGTTATGCAATATCGCAAGACAACATAAATCTTTCTCATTTAATTTACTTTTAATTATAGGCCTAACGACAGTGTAAGCAAGCAAAGTACATTCAAATATTAACAAAACTATTTTATCTTCTTGAAATAAGTACATACTTTATTTTATGGTATAAAATGTACAAAATTTCCGAGATAGTTACTAAGATACAGGGGAGTCATAAGGTAATTATTATGCTAAGATATAGACTCATGGGATCAAATCGCGTGATGTGGGTATAAGAGAGAGAAGCTGTAGTCAGCAAAGAAATTTCCTGCCACGCGCTTACTTCAGTTACTGCAAGTCTGAAATTTAATTAACTGCATTAGGTTTTGGCACGACGAAAGATTAATTCCAGTGACAGCACAGAATATTAACACAATTAATGTTTCGTTGTCTTTGAATCATAAGCGACTACAATTAATATGGAGAACTGGTACAATACGCCAAAGTTTAACGTTGTTGGAATTGGATTACTTTATTAACAAAATTTGAGAAACAATAAATATTACTTCGAAATGTAAATTTTGTAGATGTATATACGTCAAAAAAAAAATCAAGTGTTGGACGTAACAGAATTAGAGTGGTTGTATTTCTAATAATTAAAATAACGTCAGGTATTTAAGATAATATATATCTTAAAGACCTAAATAAACTTGTACCGCTTATCGTAGAAAGAAGGACGAAAAGCACAAACAAGGAGAGAAAATAGTAAACAACGCGGCTGAAGAATCTGGTAATATATCAGCATAATTACCTTTATTTAGAGCAGCTCCAGATACAAACAGATTTTATTGAACGGTTATTGGAAGAAGTAGACAAGAAGAAACAAATCACAGGAAGTGGCAATGTCGACTGTTGGGAGGTAGGAGAACTAGACCCTTTTTGCCGTAGGCTATATGCGGGGAAATTTGTACTAAAAGAAAAGAAAAATTCTACCGGCATTTTCAAAAATGTTTTTACAGTTTCATTGAAAAAATAATTTTTCTTGCATATTTTGTCCGTGAAAGTTTTCAATTTCAAACATTAATATTTAGATTATCTTTTAATTAATTTTTATCTATGCGTTAGACAGACTTGGCTTATATACAAACATCACTAGAGGCGGTCGCTAGGAGCGGTACCAGTTCTAAGCAGAGCCATTATTTGAATTGGTTACGAAAGATGAAGTAAACATAGTTTACCAAAACAGATACGACACGACACTGTTAGACAGACCTCTACACAAAAGCTGAAACAAACAACAACAATTCCATAACAGTACTATATATATTAACAATCGCACTGAAGAGATTGCACACAAATTCAAAAATCAAGGTACAGCGTTAGCAATAGAACTACAAACAGGAGAGAAAACACACTGTCAAAGACACTACAACCGCTAAAACAAACTTTGCAAACTACACTGTTCATATTGTAATAAATTCTATATATGTCATACACGATGGAAAGCTAAACAGAGATACAAAGAATATATTAAGGAACTACATTTTACCATTGAAAACAGTTTTGCAGTACTTACCAAAACAGATCACAGAAAAATCAATAACAACATGAAATCCTACTCTCAAACACACAAGGACGAAAACTAGACAGTTGAACAACTCAGAGTTAACAAACTTACATGTAAATAGACATTATAAAAGGATAGACAGTTGAAATCACGCATGCTCTTTCAATCCCTTATACACAACAATAATCTAGTAACCAATTATCCCAAAAAATGTCACTAATTCCAGGATCGGAGCTGACAGTGCCTCTGATAACATGCTCAGACAAGCAAAAGCTGGCTCAGACACAGGTAAAATTTAATTGAAAATTGTATCCAAAAATTACTGTTTTGAATTATGAAAACAGAATTATGGAAATTCCTAATTCGTGTCTTATTTCAGGGTCGTGTATATGCCTTGATATTCATGGTGTTAAATTTGTTTTGCCTTACACTAAACAAATTACTAAATGTGTTTAAATTTCGCACAAAGAGTAAATTTTCGTGTACGTTAGAAGACTAAAGCAGTATGTTTTGGAGACCTGTTTGTCATAGTAGGTTAGGTCAAGATGTCCAACAGCACAAATTTTTGGAGAACCTATTTGTCGCAGTAAGTCAGGTCAAGATATCCAGCAGCACACAGTATTCTTAGCATCACTATAAATATTTACTACAAGTGACACTCTACCAGTTTCTAAGTCATTCCTACGTAACAAGGTGTTGTTACACGTTCACTGCAACAAGTACTTGTTAGAAAAACAAAGTAAAGTGCACTTTGTGGCAACGAGTATTACACAACAACGTTATTGTATTTGATGTTAAAGCCAGTAATCGTCTACAGCACTTTTTACACACATTAAAAATATTACTCTACCAAACACTATGGTGTATTGTAAGAAAATTTAAAATCTTTATTAAAAAAACAATCAAAACTTTTACCGGTTATATAAGCTTGAATTTTGTTAATGAAAAATGTTACTTAATATTAAAGAGAAAACCGTTTGCTCATTTGTTCTTTGTATTTTTATTGGCATTAAATTATTTACTTTTAAATTGTTGAATTCAATTTATTTTTCTGGAAAAGCATTAGCGTTAAATGTTTTGTCAATTATATTTTGTTAATAGTTATTTATTTGTAGAGTCGAACGATATTAAATTGAAATTAAGACTCTGTTGTGAACAGTGTATAACCTTTAATTAGTACCTTACTAGGCTAGCTTATGTTCTACTGGAAAATTGTTAGCAGTTTTATAAATCTTTCTCCCGCCATTTTATTAGTTATTATAGTTAAGAACTTTGGTTCTACACACTTACTTTTCTTCATATAAGCGTAAAAAGTTTCTGTCGTGTGTATGTAGAATGCAATGTATACCGGTAATTTTCCTTCTGCAAAGATTCGCTCTGTAAATCTTCCACTTTTTAAACCTTCTGTGTTTTATTTTGAAGATTATGTTACCCTTATGATGTGTTATCATAATTATAATCGATGTAATTATCCTAAATTAATTGTTGGCTTGTACATTGCGTTAGGCCGTTTACCTTAATTAATTCTATTTAGAGTTACTTTTCAAGAAAAGCTGTTTGTTGTAAATACAGTAGAATTAATTATTATAATGCATCTGGATACCCAATATTTGATCGCCATTCAGTTTAGACTCAAACCCGTATTTCTCTTTCACATACTGTATTATGTGGTTTGATTGTTGGAGCTCCAGACTAGAACCGATTTGACACTCTGCGTAATTAAAACATTAAAAATATTTAATAATTAATTAATAACTATATTTATATAAATAGCTATATTTTAATACTTATAGTGAGTAACATTAAGTATACAAAGAAAAGAGACCCATCGCTGACGTTAGGATGCTACATTAGGATGCCTTAGAATCAATTTTTCATGTAGTCCAGTTAGCTTATTATGAAATGGATAATACTGTTTTAAATCAGCCAGTAATTAAAACAAAGTAGGATTTAAGAAGATTTTACATTATTCGCTTTACGTTTTATTGGAAGTTTTTTTTAGTATTCAGAAGGTTTATTATGGCATAATTGAAAGTAATACTATTTTGTCAATCTACGAGGATACGTTTATTTTAACTTTAAAAAGGCCCGTTTGTAAACATCCTTTTTACTTTTACTTATTTTCATTTCTTTTTACTTTTCCTTTTTATTTAGTTTTACCATTGTAATGAAATATAGATTTTGTTATTGAAAACAAAAATATGAGATACGATTAATATTTACAATGAACATTCTAATTTCCATGTATAATGTAGTAGAGTTGAAAGCATATGACACTGTAAAGCACGTAAACACACTGTGTGTAAGCAGAGATTACAGTTTTAAACATTATGTATTAGTTGACGTAGGGAAAAATGGCGTCTCTCACTGCCTTGGCTGCTGTTTGGTATCTGGTTCGTATCCGTAGCACCAGCTTTCATAACTGGTAATTATTTTTGAAGAAATATCAATATCATTGTCTAGCCTAACTGTTTTTTCAATTCGCGGCACACATGCAATCAAAACTATTTTTGACCATAGGTGAGCTATTACATTTGCTGTAACATGATGCATTTTTAATTCTTCACTTACAATTCCTTTACAGGAACTTCAGGACGCAACAGACAAATCAATAAGGGCACCAATTGTTCTGCGACGATCTTGAATGTCCAATTTACAAATTCACGCAATGTTTTCTTCCATTTTACTCGTCGAGGGTCGCCCAGAACGAGTCAGGTCTTCAATTGACATATCGCCATTTTTAAACGAGACAACCACATGTAAAATTGTGTTTTTCCCATAGCATCTTCAAGCAAGGTGTTTTTAAGCATTACGACTGTATCCGCTGCAGTTTTCGCTAATAGAAAACAAAACTTCACAGACGCACGTTGTTCCTTTAAGTCAGTTATCGCAAATAGACGACAAATTAACTGTAAGAGCTCCTCATACAACAACACAAACTCACTCGCCGACAGACTGATGTAGTAAGTCCCGGCACACGCACCTGGAGGCAGAAACCGGACCTACAACCGGCGCGCCCGCTATTACACGAATCCGGTTATTTTTGGGTCCCCCTCGTATTGAGCCCGCTTTGTACATTTCTACCACAACTAAGGTTCACTCTCATTATGTATCATGGTATTCGTTACATAATAGGAATTCGAGATTCATAAGCGTCTGTAGGCTGTTGAGATTATTTTTAAAAAGTGCCAGTGGTGATGACCATAGCCTAATGAATTACTACAATGACTATAATGAATTAGGTTACTGTGATTAGGCGATGTGATTCTATTGGTACACGATACACGACGACGACGATGATGATGGTTGTGATTGGTTGTGATGAAGATACTGATTTCTGGTTACATGTTAATCTGATATTTTTTTGTGTTTACTTAGTTTGTTGATTAGTTAAACTTATTATACTGGATGTTAGAAGCGGAAAGTATTCTTTAAAATTTGTTCAACCAGATATTAACACTCCAATTTTATTTGACGATAAAATTTTTATACAGTTTACACAAGACTTATTAACATCTCTTCTCCGTCATTTTGTTCTCATTTTCCTTTAGCTATTAAGATTTCTTCGGTAACCTACTTCCTGCTTATTAGGAAAAGTTTAAGAAAAAAACATTAAACGCTTTCGCAGCCAAAGACGATAGGTTTTTTTAGAGGGAGGGAGTGAGGACGAACGACGCAACCAGATTACTGTGTAAACAGCCGTCGACAGTGAAGAAGAAAAATTACGATAATGAGCTCAATTTTCAGTGAGCCGAGCTTGTCAAAGGCAAAGCACACAAACTAGGCAATGTAGCAAGGAGTGTTTTGTTACAAAAAAACGCCCCCTCTCTCCACTCTCTGTGTGTGTGTGTCTCTCTCTATCTCCCTCTCTCTCTCTCTCTCTCACTCTCTCTCTCTCTCTCTTTCTCTCTCTGCAACGACTTTTTCGGTATTTTATTTTTACCTCTTTCTTTTGTTCTCAGTATCTCTTTCCTCTTCCGTACATCTCTCAGATTCTGAAAATGAATGTTAGTGTGAAAATAAAATTACAATATAATATACCGTAATTACAGAATTTCATGTTCGCAATTAGAATGCGAAGATGTTCACATTAAAGCTCAGTAATATAATTATAGGCATATCATATACAGTGTTATAGTATATGAATAATGTAATTTAAAGTATAATAAAACAATACGGATGTGTAACCGATACTACGGCTACTTCTGTCCCGTTATCTAACTACATTTTGTAATAAATTTTTCACTTCATTATCGGCTTTGAATTTAATAGGTAGCAGTTTTGCTTCCTGGCCATTGGAAGAATGAGTCTCTTGTTTTTCTTCAGTTACACATCTGTCAAGAATATATGCTATTTTATTATAAAAATCTTTGCAGTATTTAATTGTGAAAGATTTTTGTTTTCAGTTGCTAACACTCATCTCGTTAACTTGGCATTTGTAGTTTTACATTTCAGCAGAAATGATAGAGCTTGATGGTCGGTCTGAATTTCAAAATGTGTTCCATAACTAAACTAAAATAAACTAAATTGCTTCAAAGCATATACTATCGTTGACGTATCCTTTTTAGAAGTACAATAGTGTTTCTCCGCACCTTTAAATACTCTGCTTGAGTGTGATGCTGCTCCCACTTCTATTTTACGCTTTTCCTAGTCAGTTCCAGTAACGGTTGAATTCTTTCTGCACATTGTGGTAGAAGCGTCTATCCCAGCCAGTTAATTCCACGAATAATCTAAATTATTTTACATTGTTAGGAGTTGGAAATTCCGTAATACTGCTTATTTTGATGGGTTCGGGTTGGATACATTTCTTAGATACAACGTGGCCTAAGAATTTGTGAATGACTTAACGAATTTACATTTCTCTAGATTAAAAGAGATGTGTTACTGCAAAACTTCCCGTAAATTAGCAATATGTTTCTCCTAGGTTGTCAGATTATTAATATGTCGTCTACGAAGATCATTTGTAAGGTTTCACTTCTGGTCCTAACGCTATTTCTAAATATTTCACAACGGCTGCTAAGCTCGAAATTACACCAAAGGGTTACTAACGTATTTACAACCATAGAGTTGGTAACACTTGTTTTTATACAGAGACGCAGTATACTTCCTACCTTCTTTCCGATACCTGATCGGAATCTGCCAAAAACGTAAAATAAATGATATCGTTACAACGACAAAAGTGTTTGTGTTTTATAAATATCCAAAAAATTTATTCAACAAAAACGAGTAATTCACTACAAACTTTATTATTCTAAATTTTCTAACTTTATAAAGTTCAAGTACTAACACGAACAGAAAAAATATTGAGATAACTAAAATAGGTAATGTTAATTAGAGAATTAAGAAAACATACTGTCAGTGGGCACGATGTTTTGTCTCTACAAGAATATTATTAATGTCTCCGAGCTTATACTGAATAAAAGCTAAGACCTGTAAAATATCATGTTGACGGTCCAGTTTAATTTGAAAGAATATTGGTGAAGTTTATAGTAAATTGGCGTTGACGAAATTTGCTCACCAGAAACTGATAGAAAATAACTAGCGTGGCATAGGCTCTGGAAGCCACAGCCAAGTATTAGTGATGGAAATGATATTTGTTAATTTATTCTAATACCAACGAATAACATTATGGAAGAAATATTTATAATGGGAAACATTATAGTAGACCAGGTTACACTGGAAGAATTAAAAGACTATCGAACGGCTTAAAAATAGAAAAGCAAACCGGCCTAGGTAATATAAACTGAGAACTTAATAAATATGGTGTTATTTTGTTACATTTAAGGACTACATTTGCTTAATATGTGCTATCAGCAGACACGCATACAACAAGAATGGACAATGTCGAAAGTGACCTCCCTTTTTAAGAAAGGAGACAGAAGAGACAACAACAATTACAGAGATTAGTCTCCTAAATTCTTGTTATAAATTATACGCACGTATTATAACAACAAGACTACAAAACATAGCAGAAACTCTTTTAGAGGGAGAACAACATGGTTTTAGGATAGACTGCATATTTACCATAAAACAAGTGATAGAAAAACGACGTGAAAAACATTTAGAAACACATATCGCCTTTATCGATTTCAACAAAGGTTCTGATAGAGTGATCAGTCCGACGTGAAGGGTAATACTTGAAAATAAAAGTATACCACAACACCTAGCTCAGGCTATAAAGAGAAAATTGTTTATAAATTATAGATTATAAACTGTTTATGTAAACACACCGCGATCATCATAGACGACGGAGGAAAAATCTATCCCAATTGAAACAAACCGAGGAGTAAGACAAGGTTGTCGTCGGTCACCATTCCTTTATAACCTTTATCTAGTTTATCTCCTCAAAAATTGGAAAGAACAATCCCCTGACGGTATTAAAATCCACCGAAATAAAAGCTTGAAAACCATTTTTCTTCGCGGATGACCAAGCTATATTCGCCACTTTAAAAGACAATCTCCAGCGAGAAATATACATCTTACATAAAATAAGAAAAGAATGTAACTGTAACATATCTGAATCAGAGACAAAGGTAATGGGCCTTTATATGAACCGGTTCGGACCAAAAATGCATAGACAACAGATGCATAGAAGAAGTAAGATAATTTAAATATCTTCGACATGACATTACATATGATCAAGATAGAGATATAGAAAATACAGTGACGAACTCCACAAGAATATGTGAAACGACTTGGAGAATGCTGGAAAATAAATGTAGAAAAGAAACCTAAATACAATTTTATAAAACAGTGGCAATACCTACATTACTGTATCATTCTGAAACTTTGATGATAAAGAAAAAAGATGAACTGAATATACAAACAGTAAAAATGAAATTTCTGAGATCAGTTAAAAGGTGTAACAGACAGGATCATATAAGAAATGAAGAAATAAGAACAAATTTAGATTTTTTTGGAGTTAATGAAAGGATTAAAGAATACAGAAGAAAATGGATGCAATAGAATGGAAGAAAGTAGAATACCGAAGTAGGCAAAATATTACCCTGTAGACAGAAGAAAAGTTCGTAGACCTAAGAAAAGGTGGACTGTAGAATAGGAACAGGCCCCTAAAGCCTAAAATCGTTAAGAAGGTGATAATGGTAATTTTTAATAACTTTTAAGAAATCTGTAGTATTTCTACTAACGATAAAACTATAACGAAACTACCATATTCATAATTAATTAACATAATGCTTAGAGAACCAGAACTGTCTATTACAATGCAAATAATTTAGATAATATATCGAACACTGAGTGCAGGTGGAAACTACAATTCGATGTGGCAGTTTAAATGCAATATTATAATCTAGAAATAATGTTATGCAAAGACGGTAATAACTCACAGAATTAATGTGAGTAAGAAGGGTGGAGAGAATTATTACTGCTTAGCGCAGTAGTTTCTCTAATCATACAGGCTCTTAGTGCATTTAGGAGATACATCAATTAGTTGAATAATGCTGAGCGTTAGTAAAGTTTCTAAACTGTTCTAAGCTTCAAAACATATTATCAGTGAAAACGATTCACGTGAATAATGCTGCTATATTTACTGACGTTTAGTCTTTTTCTATATTCATCTTGTTTTTTGTATTTCTTCTTTTTATTACTTCCGATCTCCTTCTCCTCATTTTATTTTTCTCTGTCAATTTTTCTTATTGTCGTCTTTCTGCTTGTATATCCTTTTTCTCCGTGATTGTCTTCTTCCCTTTCCTTTTACTATTCTTATATTTCTTCATTCATTCTATGTAGTGATCTACATATCCATATATGTCTTATTTATTCAAATTTCTCTCTTTTTCTTTTTACCATATAATGTCGAGGTTTAGTTCTCCATTATTGTGTGCTATACTAGTTAACTGTACTATTATTTTTAGTTCCTAATTTTTTAATCATTTTTATCCATTTTTCATTTTCTTTTTCTAAACCTCATATCTTTGCACCAAAATGTAAAGTATTCGAAAATTATTTATTTATTTGAATATTTATATTTCACTAATGCTGTTACTTTTTGTATCATAAATTTATTGGGCTAAATAACAAAACCACAAATATTCTTTTACGTCACGTCTGAAACACTGAAGCATCTGCTACATTTATTTCCTTTTAACGCTTAAAACACTATCTTTGTAGCTGTCCATCATTCCATTCATCTGTCTTTCTTTAGTCCCACTATCCCCTTACCACCTCTTCTGGAATAGTATTAGCAATTTATTACCTTGTAAATTTACTGTACACGGGAATATTGTATTAATGAAAAAAGCAGCCAAAAATAAAACGTGATTACATACCCCATGCATGAATAAGGTTGTTCGAAGTTATCAATACTTGAAGTTTCTGACGTAACGCCCAAGTTTTAACTGAATATATGAGATTCTCAGCAAAGCCAACAAAACTTTTTTTCCTTAAACAATGTACACATTAATTAGGCATAATGTATTTGTTAGTACAGTTTTGATATTTATTAGTATATCAGCATATACTAATATAAACATTTGCAATAACCTGTCATAGGAAAAGTAACTTTAAAATGTAGTCATTTACAGTAATTAAACAAAAAGTAACTTTACAAGAAACCACTTTCAACGGGATAGAAGATTGTATTCAACCTTAAACGAATTTTTAAAACCTGTCGAATGTATCAAGACTGATATTCTGTAATTGGGAAACTGGCCGTATTAAAAATAACAGTCTGTTTTAAATACAGGGTCTATTTACATTGTACTTACATTGTAATTGCAAAGATGAACTTAAGGACGTTTAAGATTCAAATTGTATGAAGCCATGTGAATATAGTATTAGCATTAAAATTAATGTCAGGTCAGTAACACATAAAGTCAAGGATTTTTCCAATAAAAACATTTACGTGTGGAAGAGTTTGCGCTACAACATATGTGCAGCCTTAATCAGACGTCACGTCGTGTTCCACTGTGAAGGTTAAACAAATTGTTGTCGTTGGTTTGCGACCGAGACCACTTCAATTTGTAAGTTTGAATCCTTTCCTTGTTAGAAGTCTGCTTTCAATTACTCGATGTTTTTTTCAGTCTAGAGTAACTGTTTTTTCTCTAAAAATCATTAAAGCTCTTAGTCTTTAGGATGCCTTAATGCAGTGTAAGCATTTGACAAGAAATAGCATTTGGTATTGCTCAAAAATTTTAAAAATATTGGTAGAAAGTGTGTTGTTGGCCACGTTGTCACACTTAAATGAATGTTGCTTCTGATTGTGTTATAATAAAAGTTCTTCTTTTAATAAAGAAGTTTCCGATAAGGTGAGCGTTTTGAGTTAGCCTGTAAAGACGACCCCCGTTAGACAACAACATGATCCTATAACGTTTGTAGATGTTTGTAATTTCAAAATACAATTAAAGTATTATCATTACAATGCACTTTAAAAGAATATAAAGTTGAGGAAAACATTTTAAAATTACATTAATTAAAATCAGCACATATTAGTTTATTAAATAACAAACACAATTATCATTTTTGCACACCACTATAGAAAAATTATTCCGATTAGCGCTTTCAAGCTTCTCAGCTCATCGCCGATCTGACGATGAGCTGAGAATTTTTCTATAGTGGTGTGCAACAGTGATAATTCTGTTTGTGATTATAACCACTAACACAACTTTCTTCATTAAACTTCTATTAAATAACAGTAAACTACCGTAGCAGACGCACCGCAACAACTGTCTTAATGAAATGCCTCGGTATTCACCTTGATAACGTTTGACATAGGACAGAAACAGAAATGAAATTATTTGTCGCCAAATTTAATAATCACTACTACCTTCTGGGTAGGGAACACTGAAATTGTTGGTGTTGAATGTCAGGTCGTTCAAACAGAAAACACAAACACAAATAAACCTACAGAGTGAAGTTCTGTGTAATGGCCTCCAGCTCCAAAATGTCTTCTTCTGGAATACTTTAATCAAATGTGTTATAACCAATACGCCGTAATATGGCAGGCATAAAGGCATCAATCATAATCTTTAATTGCCACAAATTTATGTAGTAGAGCCGCCGATATCTAAAACGACGAGAAGCGGGTCCTCCTAATTTCATAGTAAAAGAAAAACTAAAAATCAAAACTCTATTGTACTTAACCTTTTACACACAATTGAAGACTCTTGAAGAAATAACGTTAAGACATAATAAATGGTGTTATAATAATTATGCAGAGACGTCATCAATAGATCAGTTCCGTTCATGTCATTTCTCAGTTCACAAACGCCCTTACTGCTTATATAAAAAGATTGCATATCACTTTCGAAGGTAATAGTTTTAATCGCTTTTCTTTCCGTTTACTTTCTTGGATTAAATGACGCCGTTCTGCAGCATAAATTAAGGTTTCTATTTTCTAAGCTGTTTCTATACGTCATACAATTTTAATCTAGGTACAGTCGAACATTATATTCTTCACTGTACATTTTGGGTTCTTCTAGAAGAATAAAAACCATCCAGACTCCACTCTTTCCTTATCTGTAGTGGATTTGTTGTTTACTAATTTCAGCGTATAGAACACACGTCACTGAATTCTATCCTTATTAGTTGGAAAACATTGTTCATTATTAAATAAAGTAAGTATCCGAAGAAAGATACTTACTTTTATCCGAAACTGGGCAAGAAAAAAAATAAAGTAGAGATACCAGGGAATTAAGAGATATTCACGAAGATTGGTCTAAAGGTTAGACTAATAACGCGTAAAAATAAATAATCTTTTTATAAATAATAAGTACATTTTACGATATGATGATATAAATGATGATGCGGTATGATGATATAGGTTCATCAGGGGCAATGTGCAGGTTCTTATGCACACAAAGCAGTAGTATCAGAAAAACCTATGGGACGCCTGCCGTTAATACTGAGTGCAACAGAGAAGAGAAAAACCCCATAAGGAAATTGACTGGATGAGAATTTTACTCATTCATAAGAGATAGTTTGTCATATTAAAATAAAGCAGTAAACTTACTATCACAATGCAACCTTGTCTCTTTGGACAAGTGGAAATGCCCTCGTGTTTTATAACAATAGTTAAGCCTACTAAAACATATGTTATGCACTGTATTTACTTAATCTTTGTCGTTTTTATATTTCATTATATATTCATCATATTATTTTCGCACATTGTTTCCTGGACTGTTCTTATACGGTCATTAAAACTATCAACATCTTTGCTATCTGTGCGTTTAACTTTCAAATTTACAAAAATATTAACCTGCAACGTGCTAACAAAATCAATAAAAACCAGCAGAAAAAATTCCAAAATATTTTTAGAAAAACCGTAATCTAAACAAAGTTTTTAAATTATATTTAAATGCTTCTTTGTTTACATGTGTTTTTGATATGCACCGTATAAAAATCATGTTTGCGAATAAATTTAGAATATAGAGTGTTTAGAAAAAGTGTAACAAATTTAAGGTACAGTCTTTAGGTCCCATAGATTTTATTTCGTATTGATGTTATCTCTTTTTCATGTTACTAATTCATGATTTCTTAATTACACTTGTTGAATCTTAAATATTAGTTTATCTGTTAAAACTATTAAATATTTGAAATTTTGTGTCACGTTGAAGTAAAAATGCATAAAAAGCATTGAAGAAGTTGCCTTTTGCATATGTAAGTTATATTCACACACCAGTGTTAAAAAAAAATCTTTATTTTAAATATTATTAATTATATGTAAGTTTACAGAATAAACTATTTCATTATTTGTATCCAGTAATCGTTTTGCCTTCCAATTATTTAAATTTATTAACTTACCTGAAACGATTATGATACCTATTTATTAAATATGTGATATAGAGGGAAGTACCCCTTGACAATTCATCAGTTTCTCATTTCAAAGAAATGTTTTGGAACTATGCGTTGCATTCCGACTCGATGTCTCGCATCATTTCAAGAATGCACGAGCTATTAAATGTTGTATCACTGTTTATATTTTTAAATATTTACTTAACAACTACAAGTTCGGTACGTAGACAATCGATTCCATCTTTTCTCCATTCAAAAGCGATTTTTGCTATCTTCGATTTAAAACACGAATGCAAACACTGATACATTTTTTTCTTAAATTTAATTTCAATATATCAATTTTTATCGCTACGAATTGATCAAATAGAGCTGAACATTACGACCATAGCCTGAGCCAAGAAAACACAAAATGGGTTTTTAAGTACCAACAGAGCTCATTAAGACTGGAACGCTGGTGTAGTCTGTAAATGACATTCCGCACTGTGTGACCTTTATGCAACCTAAAATTAGTTTAAGAAATATGATGTCATTGCTGTCGCCTACCAGCCTAGCGTATGCGTTATGATAACAATCGTCTTGTCTTTTGAATTGTGGTTACTGAGGGGTAATTACGAACAAAATGGAGTTGCTAGGAAAGAAATAGGCAGGGCTTAAGCTAGAAACTGCGATATTGAGAGTGTATTTGTACATGTAGTGTATGTAAATTAGCGTCAAATACACAGTTGTATTTGTTTAGAACAGGTAACTAGACTGAATAGATTACTTTAGAACTCTTACAATTGTACGTATAAAATAGTAAATTACACAGCATGTTGCTTTCTTGCATGTAGTACTTTTATTTAAAAGAAGAATCAAGTTTCTTTTTTTAAAGAATAGCACGGTTCAAAACATTGGCATTTCCTTGTTTTATAGAAACCATTGCATTGTATGGTTAAATACAGGAATCAGCTTATAGAAGACATTTTCATAACATTTTACTTTTTAGGAATTCACTAATCCGCAAAATTCAAAGGGGCTCAGTAAATAAGCGGCTATTTCTATAGAAGTCCCGACTTCCATTTCGGGCACTACCATAAAATAAAGTTGAGTCTTTAGTTCTCAGGTCACTCAGCTTGTGGCAGTAAGTTCCTGGGTAATACTGTGTGTGTAATAATTGGCATTTAAAGCAGCCACACTACTTTTCTTGTATGTCATATGACTTAAGCTTGTATACCGTAAGACTGGATCGGTTCTCCTAGGCCCACGTCAGGGGCACATAAAGAAGCCATTATTTATTATACAATTTCAACTCAGAACAAGGCCTCTCAATTATGAACCTGAATAAGATATAGGTACATTTTCTTCCCTACACAGAGAGAAGTGTTTAATTTACCAAACTATCACTTTCTATTTTAGGAACGAATTCTTTTTTGTTTTAAATCTTTTGAGCAAAACGTATTCATCAAAAAATCATCCCCTATATTACAACACATGCACATGCACACGCAAACGCACACACACAAACATACACACATATACACAAATATAATTTTGTTTTAAACTGGCGCTATTTCATTTTATTTAATTCACTCTTATAGCATATCTCATTATCTAGAAAATACAAATGTCCCTCGACATACTTTTTATAGTGATTTACCAGTTCAACTGATACACTACTTTTGAATAAAATTCTTTTTAAACCCATTTGTTATCAAAATAACTAACAATGTTTCTTCCCACTTGGTAAGCGTTTAATATTTAAACATGAATCACTGTCCAGATAGTTTTCTGTTGCTGAACGTACTTTTGTATATTATTTGTGTTATGGTAAATCACAGCTTTACAGTTTTAATTAATAACTCGAGTTATTAATAAACACATTAATAAGTATAATAAACATTTAATGAATTTCAAATTTTTTCAAAGAATTTAATGAAAAATCGTCTCTTTAGAAATGTGTGTTTCATATACAAAACATTGTTGTTTGGCTTCCTGTAATGGTTTCAGGTATTACTTGCAGAGTCAGCACACACAAATGTGTCATCCAAAAGAAGAAAAACTAGAATCTTCTGTTGTAAATCCGTTAACAGCATTACCGTTTCCTTTAACCACCATCTCTCCTCCTCGTCCATTTCTCAGATTTCTTGTTATATTTTCAAACTTTCTGTGAGCAGCAAACCTTTTCCTGTGACCTCACGTATATTTACTTCTATTTCCAATGAGAATTTGTTTTTATTCATTTGATTTAGAAGTCCCAAATCAGTCTTTTTGTATTACTTTATTTTATTGAGAATATTAAATATGTTTAGTTTGTCCATTGGAGCACTCTTACTCAATTTAGATCTGCGTGACAAAGTACTTTTGAAAAAAGTAAAAAAATATGGAATGTTTAAACAAGAGGAAAAAATTTAATTTGTAATATGTAACTGAATCTACGATATGTCACATATTAAATGAACGATCTAAATACGTAAAGACAACGTTCTTAAAATTTTGTGACTACTTGAGAACGCTGTTCTCTCTACCCTCTGTTTCGATCTACATTTTTATCTCAGATTCCTCTCTGAATTCTGAATCCCATTTTTACTTGGTGTCAATTCCATTTTCTACTTCTTCAGCACATTCCAAAAAATATCGGTATGGAGAACCATACATGACTTCCATATTCTAAGATTTATATTTAAAATCATTTTCAGCCAAACAGCCAGGCTGTGTCTTACCTGTCTTTTTATTGCTGTATTAAATGAAAAATATTATATTACATTAAAATGAAAAAATTATAATTTTATTGCCTGGCAACAAAATTATTTTATTTTGAACAATTACCATTGTTTCAAAAAGTTTAAATAAATTTTCAAGTACTTTACTCTTGTTAAAACGTAAAAGGTTGCAGGTAAACTACCCCTTCCCCTTAACCGATCTTCACCAAAATCGAAAGTCATTGAATCCTCTACAATTCAGGGAAGTATGCAAAAAATTATTTGATTCTGTTTCAATTTGCGGCTGTTATCGTTTGCCATAGAAAATACGCTTGATAAAAAAACGTTGCAGGTAAACTACCCCTTTCCCTTAACCGATCTTCACCAAAAACAATAAGTCTTGAGTACTCTACAAATCAGGACTGTATGCAAAACATTATTTGATTCTGTTTGAATTTGCGGCTGTTATCGTTTGCCATAGAAAATACCCTTGTTAAAAAAACGTTGCAGGTAAACTACCCCTTTCCCTCAACCGATCTTCACCAAAAACAATAGGTCTTGAGTACTCTACAAATCAGGGCTGTATGCAAAAAATTATTTGATTCTGTTTGAATTTGCGGCAGTTATCGTTTGCCATAGAAAAAAAATCTCCACATAGACACACAGACACACAGACAGACAGACAGACACACACACAGACACTTTTCGGAAAACGACTTTTTTTCATGTTTTGAGTGTAGTAGAATCAGAATCTGCAATAATCTCGAACACGATTTTTTTTGCCATCACCATTCTTCCATTCCTTAAGGAATATGGAAGTAATTACAAAAAAAAATTATATAGGTAATTCAGAGCTAATTGTAAATATTTTTTTAAAATTTATAAACTATTCTAAATGTTTATAATTTAATGATTTTAACGGAATATTTAACGAAATGAGTCATTACATAGGTGATTAGAAAACGAATGAAGAGGTAGAAGAATAGTAAAAGGAGAAGACAAGAGAAAAATCACGTAGATGGAGTAGATAAAAACATGAAGACATAATAAGTAAAACTGACGATAATAAGAAAGACAAACTTACAAGAAAACAAAAAGAAAAAGTAAAAACATACACATAATTACGTCCTCAAAACGTGCACCGTAATAGATGGGTTCTATGTGTATCATTTCAATTAATTATAAATATTTTAGATTCATTATATTTTTTACGTAGCATTATAGAAATGCTACTAATTTCTTATAAGTTATTAAAATTTCCATTTTTTACATATTTATCCTATAAAGCCATTCATCGCTGTTAACACAAAATAACGAACATCATTTCCATCATTAACAATTGGCTGTGCCCTCCAAAGCCTATGCCACGATAAATAGTGTCCAGCAATTTGTCTGTTGAGCAAATTTCGTCAACGTCAATTTACTATTGGTCTAAACTTTACAAATAATCTTACAAATTAAATTGAACCGTCAGCATCATGCTTAGCGTTCTGTTAGTAAATGTTCAGGACCAGTAATAAACTTCTTGTGCGCACGGTACGTCGTCGTGCCTACTCACATTTTAATTCCTTAATTCTCTAAATGACTTTACCTATTTTAATTATCTCAATATTTTCTTTCTGTTCTTGTTAATTTATAAACTTTAGAGAAACAGAAAATTTTGAAAATTATAAATTTTGTAGTGAATTTCACGTTTTTGTTGAATATATATTTTGGCTACTTATAATACACAAACACTTTTGTCGTTATAACGATATCATTTAGATTTACATAAAATTACATAATCTGTTTTGTGTACGTACAAAATTGTTTAGTTTAATTTGTATTTAATAAATTATTTTTTTACTATAAATGTCTTGCTAAAAGTTTATTAAGAACTTTATTTTTAAATGTCTGTTTACTTAAAATTCCTATTCCCTTTAACTTTTAAAGTTCACGCAGACGAAGATTGAAGTAGAGATGCGAAAGGATGCAAATTTTAATTCCCGATTAATCTGTTAGTAAATTATGACCACATGCTAAAAGAATTTGTGGAAAACCGCATAGTGAAATAAATCATATTGAGTAGATTGCTTTTATACACCTCCTTTACAAACGTTTAGAAAAGCGTTTTGGTGAAGTAACGAACAATCCGTTTTATCCAATTATAGACACAGCACCAGATATTTTACTGTAGCACGTAAAAGTTTTAGTCGGTTATCTTTTAAGATTATTAGCTGGGAAAAGTTAACTTTTAATACGCAGACTTTTAGTTGACAATTTTCAATATGTTTTTAATTACCAGTTGTTAGAAATGGATATCGGTACAGGAATAAGAATATATTTTACGAGCTTCTGTACGAATATTGAATACAAAATTCAAAGTTCTAGTAACTGTTAGGTTTAAGTATAAGAATGAAACTAGATCAGTATGCAACAACAACAACAACCACAACAATAAAAATGATAATAATAATAAAGGAAATATCGTAGAATAGCTAGTAAAGAGGGTTGTAAACTAATTGGTATTCTCGGTTTCATTTTTTTGCTGTTTCAATTATAAAAATATTTACTTAACAAACATCTTATAAGAACAGCGATCCAACAAACTTACATGAACAGATGTCGCCAACTGTATACGCGGTTGATTAATCTGTTGTAAAAGTCATAAACTGTTTAATAGAATTGGCCAATCCGAGATAATAAAGTCTAATCTAAAGAAAGCAGTCTTCGTGTACCAAAATCCATTTCAATGGTCTTATCAGAACGAAGGATCAAGGATGATGAGAACAGATTTTGAGTAGTTACTCACAGTCCTGTGTTAGACATTTGAATTTCACAAGTAGGAAATAATTTTGAAACCACCTAAACGGTTAATAAAAAATTCAAAATATTCAATAAAAAAAAAAAAAAATGAACAGCAACTTTGAGAATGAATGTAATAGATTTCAAAAGTGTTTCAGCGACTAATTCAGTAGAGTTTTAAGAAATTTTATTCCTCATTGTACTAACAGCTTTTGATCTTCTTCTTCTTCTACACTTCATGGTATAGGCAGAAATGCCTGTACCGTCTCCACAATGTCATAGTTGGTCCCATCTTGAAAAAGGTCTTCCAACGTTACGCTTGCCCGTTGGTTTATAAGATCTTATTTGTTGTGGTAGTCTACATTTGTCCATGCGGTCGATGTGTTCCCGCCATTACCGTTTGTAATCATCTATTCGATGATTCAAATTGTAGATGTTTAGCGCATTCCGGACGTCGTCATTACGTACTCTATCTAATCGTGTACAGCCCTTGACTCTTCTCAGAAAGCGCATTTCAGCTGCCTGAATCTTTGATCTATCTAGCTTTGAAGGAACCCAGGTCTCACTGCCGTACGTCAGAATTGGGACAACCATTGTTTTATATAACTTTAATCTTGTCTCCTTACGCGTTTTATTTCCCAACGTTCTATTTATCGTGCCCCCTATGTATTCAAATCTCTGAAGTTTTCTTTCTATATCATGTCCTTTTAGATAACTGATATCCGATCGTAAATAGCAAAAATGTGATACTTGTTCTACAGGATGTCCATAGACCATTATTTTTTAGCGTACTGGAGTCTTCCCTTTAAATGCCATAATTTTAGTTTTCTGTGACGATATTTCTAGGGAATATTCGTTAGCTATGGTTTCTAATGTGTACACCGATCTTTGCAGGACATCTTCAGTCGTTTGAATTATTGCTAAATCATCTGCAATAAGTAACGAATTTAAAGTGGTGTTGCTGTTTATTTTAATACCTCCACGGACTTTTCCTTCCATATCCTGATTATGTGATCTATGTATATATTAAACAAAGTTGGAGATATGCTACAACCCTGTCGCACACCCTGTGTTGTTACTAGTTCTGTGCTTATACTTCGTCCCGTATTTATCACTATTTCTGCTCGTTTATATAGTTCTTTCAATGCCTGAATCAAGTGTCGAGGGTACTCTCTTATATTCATAATTTCCCACAGCTTTTGTCTATTTACTTTGTCAAACGCCTTCTTAAAATCTATAAATGCTATGTGTGTTTCAAAATTGAACTCTCTTCTTTTTTCAATCAGTTGTTGTATTATAAAAACATTGTCAATGCAAGAGCGTCGCTTTCTAAAACCTGACTGTTCTTCACATAGCAATGCGTCAGTAATAATTTTCAATCTATTTTTGATTATCCGTGAATAGACCTTATAAGCTGATTTAAGTAGACTGATTCCCCTATAGTTATCACACCTATGTCTGTCACCCTTCTTAAAAAGAGATATTACCTCCACTTTGTTTCATGCTGATGGCACATCATTTGCTCTCCAACATTCATTAATCAAATGACGAAATCGCAGTTCAAAAAGAGGCCCTCCGTGTTTTAGCAATTCCATGTTTATCTTATCCAGTCCACTTGCTTTCCTATTTTTAGAGTCTCTTAGTGCCTGTTGCAGCTCATCTAAAGTAATCATATCCACGCAAGCACTTATGTCGCTTCCTTCGTCCCTGTTTACTTCTGCTTGACACCATAGTTCTTGGTAGTGCCTTTTCCATTCTTCATCTTCGATCACATTTAGTCTAGCTGTGTCTCTTTCCTGAGAGTTTAGATGTTTAATGATTTTATAGGCTACTTCCTGCCGTCCATGCAGGTCATGTTCTATGTTGCTTACAAATATGTCCCAGTATTGTTGATGGGCTCTCCTGGCTATAGCTTTTGCGGTATTTCTTTTCGACTTATAAGTTTTCTCATTTTGTACAATTGGCGTTTGTAAGTATTTATGATACGCCATCTTTTTATATTTTATAGCCTGTTCATGTTCTTCCGTCAAAATTTTCAATCCTTTTCTTTTCCTAAATTTCTTCCTCCGACCTATTACCTCATGTGCACTCTTCTCTATACACGCTTGTATACTTTCCCATTCCCTATTAATATCATTTTCTGTATTGATGTTTGCTAAATATGCTCCTAATCTTTGTTGGTACAGGTATTTTATACCGTCGTCTTAGAGCAGATAAACCTTATATACTTCCTCTGAGTTGATAGGCTTTGTTCTAAATTTTTTCCACCTTCGTAGAAGTTTTATTTCTGATATAACTAGGTAATGATCTGAGCCTATTTCTGGTCCCCTGTAAACCCTTGGTCCTGTATTAAGTTGTTCAACTTTTCATTGACTATAACGTAATCAATTAGTGAGCGATAGCCTCTAGCATTCCATGTATATTTATAGATGTCTTGTCTCCTGACAGAGGTGTTCGTTATTTTAAGTTTATTAAAAGATGCGAACTGCCTTAGTTCTTGCCCATTTCTATTTATCACATCTTCTCCAAAACAGCCTACAACTCCTGGTATTGGAATTGAACCAATCCTAGCGTTCAAGTCTCCAGCCACAATCACATAATCAGTTCTTATATGTGTTCTGAAGTGACTCATAAAATAAGAGAGTTTCATCGTACTTCGCTTCTTCGGGTGCATAGACCCCGACTACTGTTAAGTGACCTCTCTCTGTTTTCATCCTCAATGTAACCATTCGCTCCGATATATAACTGTAGCTTACGATTTTTGATTTCCATTGGTTATGCAGGAGGTTTGCAACCCCACAAGCCGCCGTTTTATACTGGGGAACACCACTATAAACCATGACATAATTTTCCAATTCTTTCGTACCACTTAATTTCTTCTTCGTGTCTGTGACTACAGCTACATCTACTTTTTTATTAGCTAGCTCATTATTAAGTTCAGTCTCTTTATTACCGAGCCCTCTTACATTCCAGGTTCCTACTTGTAATATTCTCGATTACCGTGAATCTTGTCCTTTCCGCGCCTGGTCATTAACCCATTAAATCCGTCATGCTTTCCTTTTCCTTTGTGAAGATTGCGAGTATAATTCATGTCCCCTAAAGACGTTACCAGCGTCTTGTAAGGTAAGTCCAGTGGTGGGGTTGCCACCTTAGAGCCTCCAGACCTGCTCCGGGTTTCATTCAGAGTCCCACCTCCTAAGTTCTTCTGCTCTCTCCGTCGTTGGGAACATAGTCCTCTTCCACCGTTGAGACCATTGACCGTGTGTCATTTCTGCATTAACCCACAGAAACAAGGGTTGCCGCCACTTCCGCCGGATCCGCCGTACCGAAGATTCTCTTCCCCGCCATCACCGCCGTTGTGGTCTTTCTCTATTGGAGTTTCCTTCTCCTAAAGTCGCAGTATCACAGCCAGTTAAATCAATATCCGATTGTCGCCTGTGATATTCCAAAGTTAAGCCGGTCCAGGATCATTCCCTATACGCCCTAACTTGGTACTGGTGGGTACCGCTGCCCTCCACAAGGAATGTTTATCGACCTTCCGGTCTAGATCCGTACTGTTCTGCGCCAACAGGGTCACCTCTTGTAGGATGTGGCTCTTCACCACACAGTACGGTCTTGGCTGAAGAGAGGTTAAAGGCTTCATTGGGAGTTAACTTCACTTCATCCAGCCCTGGACGCTTGTGAGGACCAGTGCCCAGTCCACCCGGTACAAAGATACTACTTCTCCAAGCATCCTGCGACCCCAGCTTTTGATTTATAATAAGATATTATTTTTAAACTGTAGAAAATATCAGGCATACAGTAAAAAAAAAAATACTGACTGTCCTCTACCATTGTTTAACGTTTGTACATATATAAGCTTGTAAACTTCACTTGTACACAGCAGCACTCAAAGGTCACTTTTAACCTGAAATTAATTGAAACCTATTTAAGAAGGATGTCACAGGTCATCTGCACTAATAATCCCTGTTTTGAAAAATTATACAGCTATGAAAATTAATGTTGTTCTTCTCCTTAATTCCTTTGCCGTAAAAAACTAGGCCTGAATACCTCCGGCTGCTCAAAATATTAATTACGCCCAGCTGACAACAGATAACACTTAATAAATCAGTATAAAGTATATTAGTTTCAATAAATGGGTAAACAGAGGAAAAACTAAATTTTTAATTTTTTATGAGTACTAACAATAGACTAGAAACTGTAAAGCAAGTACGCATGGATCATACGGAAACCGATTCGTAAACATTTTATTATTATTTCTGTAAACAGTTACGTTCAAGTTATTATAGTTCGGCTTGTTATACAATCATCTGTTTCGCATGATCACAACAAAGAATGAAGTCAGATAGTGACGTAGTTTTTGAATGTAACTTTCTCACAGTTTTGTTGGATATATAATGTATTAGAAATGCTTTCAACACACGAGCACAAGAACGTAAAGTTCTACGTGTAAATTGGCTTATATGTCGCCCTCAAAGTGGGGCACGATATATTAAAGGCATTTTGCAATTATTTCTCTTTCTGTAGCTATATAATTGGGAATTTATACGATAATTGTATTAATGTATTACCTTTAATGATGTGTATTTCACAAGCATGAAGCATAATGTTTTGTTGGTGATTAACAAAACGTGACGGGGACGATAAATACGTGTCATGGTTTAAAAATAATTACAATAAATAAGTTAATAAAGAACACTGAATAAATAACCAGCAGTCACGGTTTACCAAAAATGAGTACACATGAAACTACGAATTTAAATTTCAACAAATAACGTTTATACTCAAACTAAGATGTCTCAACAGGAGGAACGTCCTTGAGGCTATGGTTAAACGTCTCTAGAAACAATTAAAGAAGTATGGTGTAAAATTTTAATTCGAATTAGAAAAAACAATGAATAATTAATTTTAAATTAAAAAACTACGAATTTAAATTTCAACAAATAACGTTTATACTCAAACTAAGATGTCTCAACAGGAGAAATCGACCTTGAGGCTATGTTTAAACGTCTCTAGAAACAATTAAAGAAGTATGGTGTAAAATTTTAATTCGAATTAGAAAAAATAATGAATAATTAAAAAAACAAATACGTGAAAATAGTGAGAGGCTATCGGTAAAGCTAAATGAAGCTAATGCGAAGTAGAATACAAAAGAGTAGAAGCATTAGAGACGAAGGTACAACAGTTACTTAAGGAATAATCTACAAAGATTGAAGCAGACATAAATAACATAAATTATCTGTGTAAAATATGTGTTGCATGATACAGAAAATGTTAAACTTACAAATTGAATATCAATAAATGAAAAAATATTGTAACGCATCAAAATATACCGTTACATAAAGATAATAACAAATACACAAATGAAGATCTACCATGAACATATCTAAGCTAATACAGCCAAACAATAACAAGAGGAAAGACAACACTAAAATGTCAAAGTCAAATGTATATCCATGGGTAAATAATGTTAAAGAAAATAAGCATCCTAGAAGGAAGAAGTTGTAATTAAATAAATCATCAATGTTATAACAAAAGGAAAAGTGAACCAAGCAACTACGTTAGCAACCAGGACCCAATAGATCCAATAAGTAAAGGAAAATATATAATAAATAAATAAGATAACATTACCAGTGTGAAGAGGACACAATAAGTGAGGAAAATATATATTAAATGAAGAATATATATAACAGATAAGGAAATAATATTACCAGTATGAAGAGTACCAAATAAGTGAGGAATAATACCACAACAAGGAAGAACCGGAGAGGAAAATCCAGGTGACTACGAACAAACTATTAACAATATAATAATTCAATAAGCAACCACAGACAATAATAGTGTGCTACTTACAGTGAATTAATTAATACTAATATACCACGAGCTGAATTAAACTAACACAAACAATGATAGTGTAGTGTTTACAGAAAGTGAAAGTATTAAGTGATAACAATTTTATACAATAATCTCAAATAAAACAACATAGACAATAAGTGTATTATTTATGAGACAAAAGTATAATGAATAGTAAACCATAATAAAGACCACAAGTGAACTGAAATTAAGTGCAGAAATAATTGCTCAATTATGAAGGTAAATGGAACTAATTACCTGTAACTACCATGACTGACTTTAAATATAAAATCATTACAAAACATACATTTAGACATCAGGAGAGTGGAAAGTAACGTCAATACAGAATGTAATTGTTAGAATGCCAGAAACAAGACAACATGTATTAGATTAAAAACAGTCACCCAAACCAAATGTAAACACTCTATATGTACGTCAATAACCAATTAGAATTAGATCATACTAAACTAATAATACTGTACTAGATAATAGTAATACCAATCATGGTAAATATGTAAGAAAATACACAAGAAACCAAACTAACACATATAGGCATTATTGTCATACAGTGATGTACACATTCAGACGAAACTAGATGGAAGTAAGAGTCCAACAGAACTTGTGAGTAATTAGCACAGCAGGGAATACTAAATACCCAAGATAAGATGTAGACAAACATTAAATACCAATTAATGGATGAAAATACATCCCTGATACAGAACTATTTGTAAAATAAGAGTGTCAATATGACAGGACACCTGACATGGTGTGGTAAAACCATTCATTGTAAATAAACGAAGATATGTTAGTAATTACAAAACTGCACCAAATGTATAGTATCATTGAAGTATAAACAAAACACAATAGAATTGTGTGAGAGTGGTAAATATATTATAAATAATAAGAAATAATGCATGGACATGTAAGGCCTACTCGCCTGAAAGTGTATTATCGAATTTTGTAAATATTTAGCATTTAAGGAATAATTGATAAAAGATAATGACTTGAAACATTATCAGTGAATGATATGTGTATCATGTGATACTATGAAAGTGAAAAAACTTATGTTTAAATAAGAAACACTAAAAGTGCATCAACGAAAGGGTAAATAAGTTAATCATGAACGGAATTAGTGCTTGAGTGGACTCAAAATAAAGAGCAAAGCAGCCGAAATAACGTGATGCCATTAGTTTTCGAATCGGCGGTGCATTAAGAAAGTTATGGACAATCATAATTTTTCAAACAATTACAAAAGAATTGATAGCGTCACTTTTATACTCTCGAACCCAAATACTGACGCTGAGAAATAAAATTTATCAATTTCTTGTGGCGTATGGGTACGAGATTAATCGACTTTCAGCCAATAAGAAACGCTGATTCCCAGCAGACGCCAACCAAAGTAGCTCGACATAGCTTCACTAACAAACTAATCATCAACGACGACAGAACGACTCTTCGAGGGAAGTATTTTTAGAAAATGTCGCGTTCCCCCGTTAGTAAACAATTTATCTAACCTAACATATGTGTAATAATAACCTAAAACGTGTGAAGTGTAAACAGTGAAACGATATAGTGAAATATACCATTGCCAGTGTATAATATCGGCAATGATGAGTGATAATAAGGGAGTATATAGAATTAACAATATTTAAATGAATTTTAAACGATTATCAAATAATAATTTTTGTGTTGATACTACGGTAGTCAAATGCATTCATATGTGACTAACCTCAATACTAATTATGAATTAACACATTATTGAACAAAAGTTCTCAATTTTACTTTTTAAATACAATATCATTAATTTTAAAGAAGAATTGAAAATCAAATTACTATTTAACTAACACTATTGTACTCGAACATAGATGCTGATTTGACTTAACAATAACGAAAGACAATTCGATTATCAATAATAATTGAGAACTGTCAATAAAGTTAATGAATAATAAACGTGTCATTAGCTAATATTTTGTGTAACAATAAGATTTAATGAAGTTAATTTAAATATTTTTAACAATTAACTTATAAAAAGTTTCATTCTAACCTACCTGTTATCGAAAGGTACACAAATAATACAGTGCTATGCTTTCAATTCAAGAAAGCCTAAATATTCTTAATTGCACTGAGTTTATAAATTAATCATTATATTTTAATTTTTATAACCATTAAAGGAATTTTATTCCGATATACAACAATATTAATCGTATTGCACATGCTATACCATAACCTGCAAATTTAAATGCAAGCGTGCAAGATACGATAGTTTACAATATTATAATTAACTTTTTCTATTTAAGTAACCACTCTCCATAATACGTCATTATCGTATTTAAGCATTTTTTGTAGTATCTTGTATACTAAAAGAATTCACGATTTTGTTAACTATAAATAAGAAACCTAACCAAATCAGGTTAGAGAACTACAACATAAAAAAACCTGTGTTACCAGCCCTGAGTTTTAAGAATCTCTGTAACGAGTTAAATTGTTTTTAATGTTTTATAAAATGTTTTAAAAGGTTTTAAATTGAATTTTAATTGTTGTTAATAAATTACCATTTTACATATTATCGAGTCAGTCCGTCATTTCAAGGTAGATGATAATAACTACAACAACAGAGCATTTATTTTACAGATTGGCAGTAAGGCAAATAAGCGGCCAAGAGTTTGAATAATTTCAAAACAGTCTCATATACAGAACAACTAGTACACATCCACATATCATCCACATACAAACTAGTAGTAAATATTGTATGAATTGTGTTGTGTTATTTTCAGTATATTACAGTAAGAGAGGATCTACAGTAGAAGATTCCCATCGGTAAGTAAATGGTAATTGATAGCTAAACTAACCAGTGCTTCGAAAAGAGAATTTGAACATTTTTCAGCTTTTTAAACCTTTTTGAAACATCGTAAATTATAAATCAAATCATAAATAATAATAATTCTAAATCTACACAAATGAATAAACACACCTTAATTCGTCTAGTAACAATATGCATCTCAGACGTCCTCAATAGTGAACTGCAAAATTCAGTAAGTTCTTGTAAAAAATGGTATTTAATTATTATAATAATTTCAAGATCAATGAGACAATTGTTCAACATGTGCAAAACAATTTTATTTACAGATTTATAATTTTATATACTGTAACATGACATATAAGCCCTAAGATTTCAGTGATATAAAATGATTACACATGTCAAATAATGAGTCAAAGAGACAAGCCAATTAATTTGTCTAAAATGCCACGCTCAACGCTACATGAGCTAACTATCACCAAATATAAACTCACAGCCATAAGAGTAAATAAACTGATGGTAAATACAAATGAAATGACATTATAGTGAAGAGAAATTGCACCACACAATGGTTGTACACCAGAAGCAACCACCCAGTAGTTTTCGGTCAGTGAAGAATCAAAACAACACAAGAGAGAAACCAACACAAGAAAGAAGAAAGAAGAAAGAAGAAAGAAGAAAGAAGAAAGAAGAAAGAAGAAAGAAGAAAGAAGAATGAAGAATCAGTGAAGAATCGAAACCAACACAAGAAAGAAGGAAGAAGAAAGAAGAATCAGTGAAGAACCAAACAACACAAGAAGGAACAACACAAGAAAGAAGAAAGAAGAATCAGTGAAGAACTTACTACGAGAAGGACATCCAACAACCATGGCATAAACATTCCAAGAGCCAGTCAACTATAAATCAACATCTATCCGTATGTATAATAACCAATCAACCTGCAGATTAAAGAGATAGACAGAAAACTGACTAACTGAGATGACCAGTATACTATAAATAATGTTATCAATGAATAAGACAAGAAATATTATACAAGGAATGAAAATAACATTAATACTTATTGATTAGAAGCTGTAAATTAAGCATAGTAACAAGATATGCACAGCACCAATGTAACAAAAGAGTATTAATTTGTCTCAGAATATCAGCAAACACTAGTCAAATAGTCTGACAATAATGTATATAAAAGCAAGAGAATAAATAAAAGGTTATTGATTATCTTTATTAAAACCAGACATGTAAAAAATAAGGTTAAAAGAATACCAATGTGAGTCAAACTAACATACACATTGTTAGCACCAATGACCAAATAACATAACCTATGATGTAGGTAAGATTCACCTGAATTCACAACTAACAGTAGGAAAAACCTACCCAAACCAGAATGTACTATATGTAAAAGCAAGTAGAAATAACAATCTTTCTACAGGTAACAAAATCAGATACCCAAAATAAACTTAAATAAGAAAATAAACAAAGAAAGTGAACTAAAACCCACTAAAATTGAATTCACTATATAGAACTTGTATAAAGTCATATTATAAAAACGAATAGAAACGAAATGTTGATGTCAATACCACAATTAGAGTGTAATACCACTACTGTACTAGTGTACAAAGATTATAAGACAGAATACAATATATTACAATTGTATTTAAGTGCACCTGGCATGTGACACCAGGTGTAACTAGTATTGTTTAACCAAATGCAATGTAGAAAAGTCTAGTGGATTAAACACACCAAGTCCAGTACTAAGACAATGTTATTAATCATCTATTGTAACCAAAAGGTAATAACAAAAAGAACTCAAATACCAGAAAAGAATAACATTAAGTAGGCATCTCATGATGAAAAATAGAGACCACTTAATTAACCAAAAATGACCAAAATTACTCAATTTTCCAGCTAACAAATGTAACCAGTAGTAGTAACCCTTTGTTATCATCAACTGGAAACAAATAGAAAGTAGACAATCACTTTCTAATAGTTGAAATATGTAAATATAAATGTAAGAACCTAGGCTAAGATAACAGTAGCATAAGAATTGTATTTAATAAATAAATCTAAGTAAATAGCAACTAAGGAGTGTAAGAGGACTTGGAAGGCATGCCCTCAAGTGGGTATGAGTGCCATTGTATAGTGATAATAAAGAATTAAATATAAAATAATAGTGTCTAGTGAACAGTACTAATCACAAACATTAACTTCCTTAATAATGGACCAAAGCACACCATGAGTAGACTCAGAAAATAGAGCCAAGAGTTACGAACCCAGTGATACGCTCAGATTTAAAATCGGAACAATATTAACAAAGTTATTACAATTATAATAATTTGTGTCAAAATGAGAAAAACATTCATAATCTCGAAACCAAAGACTCACGCCGACCTCAACAATTGAAATAAAACGCCGAGGGGGTACGTACACAAAATTAAAGATCGCCCACCAATCAAATCCACGGATTTAGCCAAATTTTGGACGTTTACTGAACGGAACGGCAGAGCGAGGCCTGCGTTCTGGTCACTTTTCAATCAACATTTGAAGCGAGGAGATGTCGTCCGGCGAGAGAAAAGGTCAGCTGATCTGTTAATGTGTGCGCGTCACTAAGTAAACAGAGTGACCTAACCTAAAAATTGTGATAACGAATATACATTAGTATCAGAGTGTGAAGTGTAACAGTGCGTAATAAGAATTGCTCAGTGTATAATCCAGAGCAATTCCGGGATTAAAATTATAAAAATAAAAGGGAGTATAAGTGATTTTTTTCAATCAAATCATGAAAAACGATATTATCGAAACATTTAACAACAATGAACATAGGTTAAGATGTATTTGTAACTGTGACTGAACAAGAAATGACAATTCTCAGAGATTTGATTATTTTTATTTTGTGAATTGATTAAACTTACAATTAATTTCTATGCATAATTATTTTTTGTGTGACTTTACCACACTTGATGCCAGTTGTCAACCATAACATATCAATTAATCTAACCAACTATTGCCAATGACTATCAACGAAAGTTAATATAATATTTCAATGTTTTTATGTTTTATGATTTAGGAAAGGAACCTACTATTATAATATTTCAATGTTAATTTTATTGTGAATAATAACCAAGGTTGCCAGGATATATGGTTACTGACAGCCATGCAATTATATTAATCTAACACTAAATAATGAATCAGATGTTTAACCAAATAACACTGTTTCAAAATATATAATTTCATTGTTCATTTTAATTGTATTATCAATAATTATCTTGACAATAATTCACTTTGTTTCAAGCATCTATTATCAATTGAATTCAATAATTCTACTAACCTGTAATGTCCAGATTAGACACATGGTTATTATTTTTGTGTATTAATTATAAGTGACTGAATTATAGTCAACATCAAAGTATTTAATAACAATCGATGAGAGTTCTATTCAATGACTCGGTATCCTGTTAGCTCAAAGAATTCACGAAGGTATTAAACTAATATTAACCAACAAACATTTAGATACATTAAATTTGTAAACAGTTCTGCCACCCTGAGGCAAATTTTTGTTAAGTTAAAAGTCTCATGCTTATTATTCTGAACCTAATTATAAATAATACTTCTGCTCATTCAGAACGAGCACTTATTTTGAATAAAACAATTGTTGACGTAAGAAACAGAGTCAGTCAGTTTATTTCAATAGACTAGTTGAAAACAGGTGGATGAATTTGATTGGTCAACTCAACAAGCAGCGGCGAATACAAAAACGGTAAGTCCGTAAATACTGGATTGAGAGAGCGACCCTGCGAGTTCGATAAGACTCGCCAAGTAAGTGTTTATTAGTGCAAATTGTTTGTGTTTTCAGCACGGAAACTATATCACCGCTTCAACGAGTCAACGGAAGAACTTCTGTGTGAATAAACTGACCGAAGTAAAAATACTTCCATAAATAATTTCTTGTGCATCAACCGGACTTATCAAGTTGGATTCAACGCTAGGTTGAATTGGACCGGATAAGTCAATAATAATACAACACTAAACAAAAGTTTTACAAATATTAAACAAAACTAAACAGGAAGTTAGCTCCACAGAACCCCAAAACTATACACCGTAATCCCGGTTTACTTACAATATATAGGCCTACGTTTGTACATGCACACACACACACACGCACACACACATCTATTCATCTTTCTGCCTGTCGCCACGAAGATGACCGCTGGAGCAGTTTTACGTAAATAACATGGTCGACTCGAACCGTTAATAATAATAATAATAACTATAACAACAACAACAACAACAGTAACAACAATTATCAGTTTATGTTTGCTGTAAACCTAAATTATTTTTCCAGTTTCTCCGCTTGTTAGTTCTCAAGCATACATTGAAGTTCTTTCAACGTTCCAGAAACTAAAACTAGAATTAATTTTTATTTGCATAGGGAATTGTTTATAATATTTCTCCATTTTCCTATTAGGAAACAAATGCATTGTTAAAATGTTGACAGTGACAGACATTTTCTCAGGAAGAGAGTCGAAGAGAGGGTTAATGTTTTCTCCGGTTACTAAAAGATATACATAAATATAAAAGATTTTCATCCCCCAAAATTAGGAAGCCACACTTATTATGCAAAGACATCAACTGAAGGGATTAAGGAATTGCTGGTGTGAGGCGCAGCAGTTAGCAAAGTAATTCTCCTTCCACGCGCTCTCTTAGGATATTCCAAGTCTGAGATTTAATAAATTGCTGTAGCTTTTAGCTCAACAGAAGATAAATTAACATTGTCAAAGTTAAGGATTAAGATAATTAATATTATCTTTGAGTCACGTCGTAAGTTAGAAGTTGAAAATTAATCCTCATCTGAAAACCAAAAAACGCAAACACTTTATAAATTATGGTACAATGCGTATGCTAATATTTTCCTCATTGTCTTTCATTGGGGTAACATTCCATAAACTTATTCGAAACCGTGTTTAGTAGATCTTCTCAAACCACTTCTTCACTTGTGCATTTACAGTTTAGCTGGTTTCGTTTGTAAATTACCATGATCAGATAAAGAAATTAAATTTCAATTATGATACCAAAGAAAATATCGAAATAAATGTAATGATGAAATATTTCTTTCAAAACGCAAATAGACTTTTATAATTTAGACCCCCTACTGTAGTCAATTTATTGCAACCCATACTATAACCCCTGTTTAAGAATATATAGCAATTGATTAACTTTAGTGTGTTTATTAAGTCTGATAGCAATAATCTTACTACGAATGTATACGTTTCATAATTCACAAAATATTAGCAGTGCTGTTTGCTATTTGATATTATACTTCCTGCTGTTTTGGTAAGTGCGTAAAATATAACTGTACTTTAGATCCTACCACATAAGTGCCGATAGGCTAGTAACCACGAGCCGCCAGAGGAAATACAATAGTGTTCTTGGTATATACAATTATATACATAAATATAATTATGTAATTTGGTATATAGGACAAATTGGCGAAACAGGGATTTCATATCATTAAAACTTTACTACTTGTTCCAGTTTTGTTATGTTTTGTAAATAAGATATTTGAATGAATTGAACCAGTATAATACTAATACCCTTGAACATTTTGTTAATTTGAGAAAAAGTAATATATAAGAAAAATTAAAGTTAAACCGACTTACCCCGCTAAAAAAAACATAGAAGTGAGCTAAATCCACTCCACATTGGCTAACCTAATACTAAAAATTCTGTGCTTATTTCACTGACAATGACATAACTCTATTTAACAGTACAAGTAAGTGAGGAAAGTAGTTTGAACAATCAAAGCATGAATTCTTGAGAAAAAACAAAATGGTTTTGGTAACAATGAGCTAGTTTATAACGGTGTCATTTATTTTGCAATAATGCTATACCGTAGTTATATAAATATCATATATAAGATTTAATAGCATAATAAGCCGTGTCATATGACCGTATGACCGTATATGTGTAACATAAGATTCTATCATATGAGCCGTGTTAGCACGTTCTTATTTGGAGATGAGATGAATTATGTTATTCGTTACAGTTAAGAACTATTGTATCCATATCGTCAAATGTGTACAAACTTGACACGATTCACATTTAAATTTGAAACGGAGAGAGAAAACGTTTCTTTAAATAATAAGATAACAAATAGAAAAAGACAAAAAGTAGGAAACAGTCACAGATGTTTTGTTTATAATGGCGGTCATTGAAAACTGTTAATAAATCATTAAAATGTAAACGATGCTTGAAATACTTTTATTTAACAACAAAACGTAATTTCAGCTCTCTTACAGCTCTCGAGAAAATTAAAAGAAAATAGAACAAACCAACACACTTACTTTTACAGTTTAATTAAATTCGTTTAATGGAATTCCATATTTTGTTCTCCGTCCGGGGGGGCAGAGTAATTCTTTTTGTTGTGAGCAGTTAGTAATTGTATGTACCTATGTCCAGCCTGCCTTCACTAAATAGTGAGAAGTTAGGCATACGAAAATGTCAGCATATAACAAATTCATGCTATACGACACAAAAATACAATAACAAATAAACTTTCCTCATGGCTTCAGGTCACGACTATGGCAATGTATTTATTCAGGCTTACACAAAAACAATTCTGGCACTTGCTGAAATACGGGAGGACTTCCCTAGACTTCAGTGGCGTCCGCCAGACATTTTCGTAAGCTGTTCCCTACACAATTTAATTTTTTGGCGTAAATAATGTTTATAGTTTTGCTTACTTTCATGAGAACTCTAAACGTGAAATACATTTTAATTCACCTAGCTCACTAATCTCATTAAAATAGAAACTCTGTTTTTAATCGGAATCACATAGATAATATTTTTAATTAATAAAGATTATAATTTACTTCGTATTTTATTGAAAATAATAGTTGGATTGTAATCAAATGGCATCTTTCCCGTGCCACGTGAGGCGTTCGTGTGTGTCGCTGCACTGAATCTGTTGCGATTCGGCTCACATGCCGCCGTCTCAAGTAGGCCTACAGCTGATACACGTCTTGAGGCGTCGGTCGCTCCCCGCAAGACAATGACGATGCTAACAGCAGCAGGCAGTGTGTTTAGATGTGCTTGGAGGTAATTCCCTTAGGAGAGAAGTGATTCTGACTCTTGTCAAACCTCCAAGGAGACTAATCAGAAGTATACAAATTCATCTAGATCGTTCAGTGCTGTTGTCATTACAGCGCTTAAGCCGCTTAACTGACATCCTGAAATTTAATTCTATGCGAAGATTAAACATTACTTGTAGGTTAATGAAAGCAACTGGACATCGTTATCTCTGCCGGGAACTGAACACGAGACATCTAGTAGAATAGTACTGTTTCTTCAATAATTACTACTGTACTGTAAGCTTGCCTATAGTCGTTGTCATTCTGCAGCTTATGATGCAAAGATCACAGCATGTATGACTGCAGTAGGCAATAGGTACTGTCATCTGATGGGTTTGAAGGTCCAAGAAATCAACTTGGCTTTCTTTACTTCTCGGGACTTTTTAGTAATTAACGTTGTTATTTTTTTAACATCAAATAAACGTAAAAAACTCGTTTACGTATTGATTTTATACGTACATGTTAGTTTCGTATCTACATATCAGTTACTGGTAGAACTTGATTCTATTTTACCGCTGTGAATGACAGTTGTTTCTTAATGTTAAGTAGTGAATGTAGAGCACAGCGAACCAAAAGTTTAATAGTTAAAAAAGGTAATGACTTCTAGTATGAATCTTAGTATACATCGGACGAGGGGGATGTCACCTAAAGAACTGTTTGATTCGTGTAGCCTACGAGGAGCACCCGTGCAATATTAACTGATTTCTGTATTTATCCAGCCATAAGTTAAGTTTATAAACAAAAATAAACTTGTGTTTAATAAATCTTTATGTGCATGTGTGTGTGCATGTGTGTGTGTGTGTGTGTGTGTGTGTGTGTGTGTGTGTGTGTGTGTGTGTGTGTGTGTGTGTGTGTGTGTGTGTGTGTGTGTGTGTGTGTGTGTGTGTGTGTGTGTGTGTGTGTGTGTGTGTGTGTGTGTGTGTGTGTGTGTGTGTGTGTGTGTGTGTGTGTGTGTGTGTGTGTGTGTGTGTGTGTGTGTGTGGTTATGTTTTTAATAACTAACCTTTAAAGTAAGTTAAAAGTTAAAAGTGCTTAACGCACTACCTCATAGTGAAAATTATTAATTTTATGACTAATGCAAACTACAAATAAAATACTTAAGAGACCATCCTCACTCTTGCAATCAGGCCACCGTAGTGTCCCTGTCGCGTTTCGGGGCTCAGTAACCTAATTATCTACGAATCGTGTAGAGATTGGATCGCTCGCGCACATACACACCCATACCAGGTGACTCATTTTTATAAAAAAAAATAAAGAATAAAAAACACAACAATTGCAGGACGAAAAATTTGTTTAACATAACATTTAAATTGTACATGCAAATTGTATAAACTCTAATTGGTGTAAGAATTTCTGAAAGGAATGAAAAACGAATAATTTCATATGAATTGAGCGTAAAAAGTTATTCAGGTAATTATTTATTAAGGTCGTTTAGGTGCATATTGTTTCTATTAAGATAGGTTTTTTGTTTGAGGAATGTTCTGTTCTCCGCACTTTAAATTATGTGATTGTGTCAGCGGACTGATTATCATATCAGTCCGCTCAATGTAAAGTAAATTTTATTATTGATATATACAAATATGTTATATTGAATATTATTATTACACTGATCAAATGGTCTCTCAGCACTTGATAGAACATTTTATTAACACTTGAGTTGAATAAATAAACACTTGGTATAGTTCTACAGATATTTTTTGTACAGTAGAACACGCGCCTCTGTCAAACCTTCTAACTGGACTTCCCAATGCACTCTTTGCCTCAAACCCTCCCACCCCTAACATACATTTCAGATCTGTCAGTTCAAATCTAACCTCTCAATTTGCCGTAACTGGTGACACACTTGTCAGGAAAATAAAAATTAGCTGTACAACTATACCAAGTGTTTATTTATTGAATTCAAGTATCAATATTGTTATATTACATACTACATTTTTACACCTAATTTTTATTTACTTTATACCAAATTAATTTTATTTTTGAGTAAGTGTACGTTTAATGTCTTTGATTTGATGAACATTTGCATTTATATGATGTACAGAAACACTCATAAGAAGGAGCATATATTATATATTTTTAATTATTTTAAATATAAAAATATTTTATTCTTTTTTCGAACCTATAGTAATTATTTCATTTTACGATATTTTCTCCTCTCTGCAACATTTATTTTTATATTCGACGTATTGCTTGGTCGTAACCCAAAAATGCTCAGATTTCACGGACTAGTTAGAGAATGCGTACACACACACACACACACACACACACACACACACACACACACACACACACACACACACACACACACACACATTTTGTCATACGAATATTGTGTAACTCTTTTGCAGACAAGTGTTATATTGCAGTCACCATAGTTCAACCAGAGAAGGTACCATTTTTCTTGTCTAATTCAATAATAAATTTAAACAAAATATTCAGCTTGGTTCGATACTCCTGTCTACAAGGATGACAAGAATTATCATTGTATGTTAGCTATTATTTAGAAACACTGTTGATTCTGGTAGACACTGTTTGAACAACTAATTCATAATTATATCGTCCAACGCCGGTAGAGCAATCCGGAAACAAACTCTGAGATGTGGGCGTGCGTGCGTGTGTGGGTGTTTATATATATATATATTATTATTATTATATATATATTATTATATATATATAATTATTATTATATATATTATATATATATATACATACTATAACGATTCATATAGTCGACCTATCAGATCGTTATATGAAAATGTCAAACTGTGCTAGTCTAGCGGCGTAAACAAGAGAGAGAGGGAATAATCACAGCCATCTCTGTCTAACCTCGCCACTGCTACTACTGACGCGTGCACAGTCATCAAATTTTATTTTAATTAATTTTATTTATTAAAACTGTAATATCTTCAAAACTAATAAATATACGGCAATTCTGAAACCTGCATAGTGTTCAGCAATTAAAGCTCTATAAGTAGCCAAAATATTAACTAATATAATTAACATTTAAAGAAGTTATACAGAAGAAGAACGCCAAGAGATATAACTAGAGAATTAGGCTAGGTACGAATCCGGTGTTTTCACACACATACAGAGAAATACCGAAGCAATAATATTCTGTGGTCAGATCTTTGAAAACACGTTTGCAAACACCTGTAATCAAACGATTTGCAAACAGCGGAAGTATGAAATTAGCCAGAAATTCTCTACCATCTCAAACTTGTTAAGGAGAGTTTGACCGACCTGTTCTATATTGTTTCAAATGGAGAACACATGATTTAGTTGGAACAACCAATCACATCCCTGTATTAAGAGTAGACGCTAACTCAGAATGAGGGAATTGATTACTCTTCGTTCGGTCATTAAATAAGCAAGACGTGTGTTAAATACGATCTCAATTGCACAAATAACGCAAAGTATTTATTTAAATAAACAGTTCGCGAAGTGGTCCGCGGTAACAGAGGAACTAGTAAAGTTCAATACATAATCTCGCTGCGTAATAACTAACTAATTAATTAATAATTCATTAACAGTGAAGTGAGCTGTGCACCAGAGTAGCTACAGCATCTGTAATTGTCCAGGATCATCAGTCAACGTTATTGGTCAACATCATTTCTTCTGAGCCGAACCATCAAAAGGAGTATCTCTACTGATTACTATCTACGGTCGACACATCAATCAGATAAGAAATATATTCATTGATTAATGAACATAAAATAACAAACTAAATAATTAAATCAATCAACATTTTTAAAAGACACTATATAAAATCAAATTTTGTATTTAATTATTAAGATTAGATATAAAGTAATATAGGAGTGTTGAATGGAAAGTGAGGTGTAGTACTGAACGTGCAAATTATTGCAGACCCGTTCTTTAGTACTGGTTTGGGTGATATATAAATCCCTAAATCAACCAGATAAGAGCAATTGGTCGTTTGGACGTTTTAATCTTCACTTTTCAGGCACACTCATTAACCAATAAGATTTATGTTAGCAATAAGTCATTAAATTAACTTTTAAGAAAATTAATTCAATAACAAAGTCATTAATTAAACAAATTTCAACATTATTTAAGAGTAATTTGTAACGATTCCCCTTAAATATTCCACTCACTGAACGAATCCTGAGATAGTGTGTCTCTGTGCTCTGAGCTAAGCTGAATCCGTGTCATTTGTATCTGGGATTTGTTCTGGCGCCCAGGTAAAGTAAAAAGTCACGGGTAAGTAAGAATTGTTCTATCATTATATACAGAAAATAGATAGATAGACAAAAGGTCTTTATAATATATTCAAACACTTTTTGCTACAGTCAATTTCTTGATGCATATATAATATATTTAATATTTATAATAACTTTACATTAAGATGTTTTCCCTTATTTGGAACATGTTTCGGCAAACTTATTGTTCCTATCCTCAGCCTTCTTAATATTTCGCGATCACAACTTATGAGTACGGAGGTGTGACAAGCCCTGGACATGAGGTCTGGTACCAGACCAAGAGAATCAATACAAGACAAGATTAATCAACTGCAAAGGAAAGAAGAGGAACGTATTGAAGTATGTAAAAGGGAATTGAGGAGATAAGTCTTGTCGGCAGAGTAAAAAAGAACAGAAATATGATCACTAGGAAGGTTATCCAAGTCACTCTTGATGAGCTGAAAGCTTGTGATGGAAAAATCTAAGGAACTCAGAACGAAATGAAACACGACCTGAAGCACGCACGACTAGTAAAACAATAGCACCAGAACACTCGGTAATTATAAAACCAAGAGATAAGTCTGAAGATGAAGGAAAATGCCATAGAATAGAAAAAACAAATCAGAGGCAGATAAGGGACCCTGGAAGCACGTTCTTAACTGGGAACACCAAAAAAAAAAAAAAAACGAAAAACGAAACGACATCAGCTTGACTACGACGGCAATATTTCTGGCGACAGTCAAATTTGTTGTCTAGCCAAGAGCACTTCAGATTCGGTTACACGTTCTGACTGTATGTCCTTGATTTCATCGACAACCTCCTTCTCGTCTTGTGAATGACCAAAGTGATCAGTGTCCATGGTCTCATTGTTATTATTGTAAATTCTGTTTAATTGAATACTACGTTATACATTTTGCATAGTCGCAATTTGACTAGAAATCTTAAACACACCTCGGCCACTCTCTTCTTTACAAATCCAGTTAACTATGCCGATTTGTGTATCAGTTTGTTTTTATTTTTAACTTTCAACGAATAGTCGTCGTCAAGTGGCGCGATAGAGACGTGATCATCGTATTAACATCTACCGTCCGATGATAGCATGTCTTCACGTGTCAGTCGACGTAGTTGCATGATCGCTAAATGTGGCGATAAATCAATCAACCTGTTGTCACATACAGCGGCGGTAAATTTGTCTTAGACGGATATCTGAAGCCGTTTAATTTCGACAGCGGTGGATTTTTGTCGTTGTACAAGTGACTGTGGCAGTAGCTACATACTTCGAACTATTCGACGGTCTCATGCTAAAATTCAGACTTAAGTACCAGAACCGATTTTGTCATAACCATTTTCACGTCTTTCTGACACCGCAAGCGAACACAAACATCACATGACAATCTAAATTCATTGTTAAAGAACATTCCACTAATGTGATTAGTCGCAGCTTGCCAAATTTTTCTAGCTCGGTTGACCGATAGACTAGCTGTATACGTCTTCCATTACCATCATCATGATTCTCAAGGTCATCATTAACTTACATGGATTTGATCATGTCATCTTTAACGTTTTCAGCCATATCTGTATCAATAAAGTAGTAAGGTAGCACCAGATGTACTTGGTTGCCCCTCGTGCCGCTCTGCTGCTTCCACTTCCTTTCATTGTCTGTTTAATGCCCTCTGACGTTTGGCATTAGTCATTTTATGCTTTTGAAATCCTCTCGACCTTTTTCTTCGTCTTTTTGACGTTTACGATATTTTTTTACAGTTTTCCGTTCATATAATGCAAAATTTTACAAAAACACACAAAGTTCTTACTCCTTTCACAATTTTATAAAAACATTATCGTTGCTAATATAATTATCGATTACGTTCATACACCTTATTGAGACGATTCTAACGACAACTAGCAGTCTTTTCTATCTCATATGTATCTCGATCTATGTCAATTTTAGGGCTCGCGGGGAGCGGCCAAATCAACACAACATGGTGGATGCGCCAGGCACACACGGCCACATGACCTTGAATCTATCTACACCATTGTACTCTTTGAGCCTTTGTCTTTTTAATGCAGTTATTGCATTTTGTATACAATTTGCAGTTTTTAAAATATTTAAAAGACCTTTGGTAACGCAATTTTGTAACGCACTCGGCGTCAGTAGTGGAACGAAATGTAAGACGTGTTCTACATCAAAATACCTTGAAGAGATAGCTTCGACATCAGGAATAGACGATTTCCATTCGGGCAACAAAAGAAGAAGAAAAACATGAACAGACAACGTCCAGAGTTCATCATTATCAAACTTGCGGCAGGTAAGGTGTATGCAGAAGTACTTCAGGAACTGCGGCAGAAAATACAACGTAAAAAAGTAAGACTAGACTTACGGTCGATTAGACAAACAAAGAAAGGAATGTCCGCTTGATCTGGTTGAGCACTGAGAAAACACTGAGGATACAGAGCAATTTCGAGAATCAATAAACGAGACAATCGGTAAGAATGCCACTCTACACCATATAGAACCTACTATGACAATTGAGATCTGAGACTTAGATTCACTGGCAAAAGCGGATAATGAACACAGTGCCCCACAACTTGCTCTTTGCTCTTTCTGGCGGTAAAGAAACTGAAACCATGAACAGAAGCAAACTATTTACTTTGGCAAATTAAGTATGAAAACACGAAAATCTAATTATTACCAGCAGAAATATTGGTAGCAGATTTGCAAATTTCTATAGGAATATCCTATATCTATAGGAATCTGCAAGTCTGCTACCCATACTGCTGCTGATAATAATCAGATCTGCCTGTTTTTCAAACTTAATTTGCCAAAGTAAATCTTTGGCCAGTTTGCTTCTGTTCATGTTTGCCTGAAGGACTTAAACCATTCTGCTTGAATCTTTCGTCTCTAAGTGGCTTCCGAAACACAGAACACATTCCTGAACCAGGGGTATACTTTATACGTTCTTCCGTGAGACCACAGTTCATACACAACATAAAATGTGGGTCATCGTGGCATTCTTTTGCCTTGTTTCCGCTTGTACCGCACTTAAAGCAAACGCCTTTACTGATCTTACATTCCATGTGCGATCAAAATGAACAAAGTAAAGAGAGCTAAAGCAAACCAAACTATAAACAAAATAATTAATTACTCAGCTAATTAATATGTGACGAGAAATTAATTAATTTGCAAACAAAGACAAAAGTATCACGAATCTCATGATACTATTAGTTCACACATAAACACTAATTATGAGTATGAAATTCGCAAATAGTGATGTGTGGAAAACTGACGCGCGGAACAAGCCTGGACCTGTCAGCCCACCACCCTTCAACCTGTCAGCGTGCATTGAGTATAAAAACCCCGGCCGATTGTGAACGACAAAACAGATGCCAATCATTCTCGATGGAGGAGACTCTGCCCGACTGATGATCGAAGTGGAAACTCCGGCATCAGAATCATCACCAGGAATGAAAATAACGATGGTCTTAGAGAAGCAAATGTAAATGGACAATGATATTCGTCAAGAATCTGGATGGTTGGATAAATAGAAAACACGGAGAGATTGATTTCTATATAATATAGTTTCTCACAGAATACGGAAAATTTTAGTGTTATCTTCACAATGTAGGTAGGGCTCCTAGACCAAATTGCTTACGCTGAGGAGATGAAAAGAAGATGCATACTATATATTTTCGTATGCAACAAACAGACATAAGAGAGGCATCGCCTAGAAACCATAGTAGGACCCACTTTCCTGGACAACACTGTCGAAAAGGTACTATAAAGACTGCCCTCATGTGGCACTTTCCATCGAGAAGCTCCTACGAAAGAAGAAACAGACGGAGGCCACCGCAGCGCTTCAGTAGTAACGTTATTCAAGGACCGTGAAGCCTAAATAGTCAAGGAAATACAACACCTTTAAGCATTGAGGAAACTTAGAATAACAATTATTGGGAGGACAGTTAGGACCACTTGTGGTGACTTTGCTAAGACAAAGAACATACGGTTTTAGTATATACAAGTCCCGCAGGAAGCGCGGGATGCACGAGATTTCCTGATGGTGCGCAGAGACGTATTTCCGGGGGGGGGGGGTGGACGAACAGGACAGGACCCCCTACACAGAGTCGAAAAAGTTGTCGAATTTTGTTAATCCCTTAATTGTTTTACTACTTTATTTTACATTTTCAGTTGTGTACGCTAATGTAGTAACTTAGTATACCTTTTATAAATATACAAACAAGTTTATTACACAGCATTAGGGCATATGTATGAAATATTAAATATAGGAAAATCAATTTAGTCAATAAGTATCTTTTAACAGTTGGCCTCCAAGGCCAAATTCTAGATATACCACTGATGGTGCAAAGGCAAGTCCCAAATCTTCGCACAAAAAAGTCGTTCCAGTGAAGTAGTATTAGTAATAGTACTAAATGGGGTTGTAGTAGTAGTAGGAGTAGTAGAAGTAGTAGTAGTAGTAGTAGTAGTAGTAGTAGTAGTAGTAGTAGTAGTAGTAGTAGTAGTAGTAGTAGTGGTAACAGCAGTGGTAGTTTTGTAGTATCTATGTAAAATACAGTATGTTGTTTACATCTTAGAGTTAAATGAAATTTATAATTATTATCACAACAAAGAAACAAATTATTTTTAATTTAAAGAGTGGCTGTAAAGCTTAAGCTTTTACGTCAAGAGCTTTTTGTTCCAACACTACGTATCTAACCGTAGCGTCTGGTTTCGTTATTGGATTTTCCCTCCTACTCACTCTATAGTTACAGTACGTTGTCAAACGGATTTAAATTATATATAGCTGAGAGCGTTTGCACTTGTTACACGCAGGAAGGTGAAATTACTCGGAACTGTTATAAGAAAATGACAATATATAATCGGAAGTTCAGAAACTATGCTCTTTTATTAATAGCAAATTAATATAACTGAAAATTACATTCATACGTAAAGTGAAAATGATGTTTATTCCTAGTCTTAAGCTGCATTAATGACAGTTGGTATTTATGTTATCGGTTCATTTATTTACGCTTTAATGATAAATGAAACATCGATGTAATCCAGAATTTGCTTAGAAGTCTTTAAAACTAAGCACAGCAAATGTAACAAGTATATATTAACAACACTGAAATTAATTTGTCAACAACGTAAGCCTCTCAACACCATTTCTATATATGGACTGTTCATAGCAACTACAGATTGTTTAGCATTTACACGTTGATGAAATAAATAGTATAGCATCGCTGAGTAACTACGTGACTCTTGGCACGCCGCCGCGCGCGGGACTGTTCCAGACGTTTAAAGATCATTCTAATAATAATAACGGCTCCCTTGTATACCACCGAAGTAGCTTAGGAGTAGGCAGGGTAGGCTGCCTAATATGAGCCGTACGGCATATTAGGAAGGCAATGTGGCCAGCACTACGCTCCAGCCGCCCATTATTATCCCCAGGATGTTATCCCAGGTACTCATTTTCAACAGTGTGAGTCGACCTGGGGGCTGAAAAACGCACCTTGATTTTATGGTGCGGGACCTGGAATTGAACCCGGGACCTCTAGATTAGTAGCCAGGTGCCATACCCACTGGTCTACTGAGCCGCCTTAAAGATCATTCTACGCGTCGAAATTACGTTACGCTTTAGACTGATCTAGGTCACGCATAATGCCGATGCCGCTTCCAAATGTTTACTCTACTACGCTGCCAGTTTCCAGGCTAGCTATCTGACTACAATGCAAGACAGTGGCGGTATAAATACTGGATTTTGAAGAGGCCCATTTAGTTACAGGTGGCGATGTATTCAAGTGCGGATCAAAGTATTGTGACGAAGTGATCATTGTGTCAATTAGAACAGAGCTGTAATAAGGTGGCATGTATTATTACGTGTTGGACTTGAATTATTGTGTAAGAAACCTTTGTTGATTCATAACTGTTGTTTGTGTCTAATTCAATTTTGTAAATTAGTGACTGTATTGGTGTCAGTTAGTCTATTTCCACTGGACAACACGAAGATCGACGTGACCGTCTCAACAATATAAAACGATTCACGATTAAATGCACGAAATAGCCGTACACTTCAAGGCAAGGCAAGGCACTTAAACGTTGATGACATCTGTTCAAACAGTTTGAATGGGACGTAGTGTCGGTTCGCCGTGCAAACTGCGATAAAGAATTTGTTGTGTTTATTATTATCGTTAGTAATCATTGAAGACTCCAGAAATTCTCGTCTAGTTCTGAGAAATTAAACACAGTTGTTCTCTTAGCTCATGCGTGTGGTTTTGTGTGTGTGTGTGTGTGTGTGTGTGTGTGCGTGCGTGCGTGTGTGACAATATAACGAACAGAAGATTCAACTACCGATTTGCAGTTTCAACCTGATTTGGTATCAAACAACCAAGCACTTCCAAATACAACTCATAAATTCACGCCAAACCTGCAACTTCCCGCAAACTATTGACACGAAATTATCAACCATCCAACTAATGACACAAGCATATTTGTTGACAAGAAATGTCATGTACTAGCGCGAAGTAGATGTAATTCTTCGAAGTCATATCAATGATTGGGAATTGATAAAAGTCAGAAGTTCCAAACGAATGTTGCCATCTTAGAAATCGTAGTCATCTACGACTCTTCAAATTACTACATAAATCGAAGAAACTCTCAAAGGCTCCAGGTAGTAGAAAATGACTTCTGGAAATGTCTTGTGGAGTGTTTAAGCTGTAATGCGTTAGGATTGAAGAATCCAGCGGCAGATTTAGTTAGAAAAAATCGTTTTGAATACCATAAATATGAATCACCTCATCCTGTATAACCGTGTGGAACGAATCCTGACCATCGTTGTCCCAGAAGTTATTAAACTGGACTCCAAACAGAAGGCGAAAACTAGTCAGACTTGGAAGACAATAGGTAGAAGGAGTCTATATTGAGATGGAGAAAAGAGGCTTGCAACGAGAAGAATGAAACAACAGAAACTGGCGTCTAGAATGCGTGTATGACACAGACCTCTGGTATTTATCGCAAAAAGGTTATGCCTGTACGTACCGGGTTGAAGCACACAGCCAATTAGTCGGCGAAGCTGATACAGTTTATACTCAGTATTACCGTCGAATGTATTTAATTAATTCAAAGTTTTGTCTGCAACGTATGACTTTAGTATTTCATAGTGTTGAACGTAAGTATTACGGGCAGTACTGTACCTTTTCATGTTGGTTCGTGAACTCATACTCAAAGATAAAGAAAAACGATGACTCTGACAGAATGAAAAACAGACACAACGCTTGGACAAGATTGACGGATGTTGTACGTAGACCGACGACGCGGATCCACAGACATCTTGACTACAAACGACACATTGACACGCGTTAAAAATATAGGCAAACGCACTGCACATGTGCGAATTAACGGGCTGAGGTTCTAGACGTAATATAAAACAAATTATCAATAGCAATAAACATAGAAGTACGCAAAAAACAATTTATATTTTTTTTTTTAGAGTTCTACATTTGTGTATGGGTAGGCTATTCTGTTTCTTATGCTAAAGAATACGAGAGACATGCATTCGTACATGGATGGACAGAATGTCCCCCGCATATACGGATGTTTGCTAAAGCTACGATCTGTATTTACAGTTTTAATATACCAACCATAAGGCTAACTGTAAAACCCAGGGAAACTACTACTAAATTGAACGACTCCTGTACAATTCGGAACACGTCCCTACTGAAAGAAAACACAGTACAATACAAATTTTGTTATAGAACTACTGGAACTAGACAAGTTAGAAATACAAGGTAACAAACTAATCAACCTGTTTAAGCATACAACGAAACCCCATTTATGGAATCTTAAAAAGTTATTAACAATATCCTACACAAAAACAAGAAACTAATAGCGAAGTGTAGGGCTAACCTATCAGCCAAAACAGACATCCGACATCAGAATGAAGTCAACTCTAAATATACAAGGCAACTCTACCTGTGAGCCCAGTCTTTGTCATTCATTGTCTGCAGAAAGTAAGTTCATTGTCACCTCAAATATGTAGATACTCAACTTCTCCAGGACCACTGGTCAAAAGCGATACGGACAATATCAATCTCTCTGCCGAATATCTTTCGGAAGTCTTTAATCATACGCGACCACACAAAATATCGATCTCAACCTTAAAGTGGAATGAAATGTTTCCACACATATTCAAGTGAAAACACGTCTGAAACTGATTATTCCGAAATAAATAATCGTCGAAGACATTAACAAAGTAACCGGCGGCACTAGACACCGACCAGGATATATGGAATTTAGATAATCGCCATAAAAGAGACTCGTAAAATTCATGGTTATATTAAGCCTCATTTTACGTTTTGTACACTACCCTAGTTGGCTAATTTTACTCAAATCATATTGATGCCGAAATCCGGAAAAGGTCTTACGGACGTTTCCTATGACCGTCCAATCTGTGTTTTTGCAATAAGTTCATAACGCCTAGAAGAATCACTGAAGATCTAACAGACCTAGACTGGATGCCCGTTCATCAATTTGCCTCCCGATATGCCCACACAACAATACAGTACTAGAACAACACTGTTTTTCATAACAAATATAATCACCAAAATATACAAAAAGAAACAGCACTGCTGAACCGTATTCTGTAGGTACCAGCGAGGCGTTTGATAACGTATAGCACCAGGCACTATTACACAGTATCATAAGTAGCCTTTCCACTGTATATATTAACCTACTTAAAAGTAACCTATACAAATGTGACTTCGAAACTAAGGTCAATGGGGACTTTTCTAGCCGTTTCCGCATACAATTAGTAGGACTGCAAGGAGTAGGCTATTATTTACCCTCTACTATACCTCTCGTGTATTTCTGATACATCAACTACACATTTGCAGACGACAGCCATCTTTTCAACTAATTAAGAATGTATAGTTGCCTTGAAAAATCTTCAAGAACATTGTCTCATTAGGCTACGAAAGTGGAATATCAAGAGTCAATGTCTCCCACAAACCATTTCCAATACCACAGCAACAGTAGTCAATTACCCAGGCCTTCATTCAGACCCCAAATTAAACGGGAACATTAAACAGAACTGAAAATAAAACAATTATATATAATATCTAAGGAGCGTGACTGGCTGACGAGCAGAAAATTGTATATATATATAGACAAACTATTCACCGCTATGTGCATGTGTATATGCATGTGCATGTGCATGTGTGTATGTGCATGCCCTCCACTCCGACTTGACGGAATCGAGCTCTGTGGTTGCGCCACCTAATCCAACACAGCACTTTTGCAGATACATGAGACAAAAATTCTAAGATCTATCTCGTATGCCGCCTGTAAGTGTTCAATCACACCTTACATACAGACTTCCACATCATATACATCAGGGAAGTCATTCATGGAGAAAGCAACAGACGCCATGATGTGATGCTTAACAACTATCCTTACCAGCTACTTACTAGATTAACAATTAAAATTATAAATACTTCGGACATCGACCTTTAAGGACAGCGAGATAACTACCGGAAGGAACACCTCATCACATCATTTAGCTATAATTCTCTAGTTTGTAAATAATTGCAGATTAGCTTGTACAATTTATATACTGATTTATAATAAATAAATTAAAAAAGGAAACTTGCTAAAGCAGGAGAAATTCAAGGGTATTAGACTGAATAAATATGGTTAAGGCTAGATTTCATTATAACTCATATTTTACTTTAATATCATAGGGTTGAACAGTGGTTGAACCAGTTATATCCGCAGTAGTGTGTACAAACTTTTTCTTATGCATGCACATACATGTTCGATCATATGCAAATACCTGTAAGAATGTAGTTCTTATGTGTATGAAAGGCTTACGGGATGATAAAGGCTATATTTCACGACAAACAGATTTTATCTTTCCTACAAACATAATGGCAAAAGCCATCGGCTTTACTGCTCTCGTCGGTCTTTCAAATACTTAGTACACAATGTCCAATCCTGTGGCAGCAAATTGTGTGGTAATGTCATGAACATTCCGATACCTACAACATGTGCTACAGTTTCTTCCGAGAGACACAAAACAGGTAGTTATTAATCGTTCATTGTCTTGAACACCACGCCATGATCAACTTAACCGTTTGATCTGTTTTCCAACTAATTCCATTATTATATTTTTTTTAATTTTTTTTGTATATTTGCTTTTAGGACAAAAGTATGTACGTATAGAAATCTACATCTCAGCCTGTTACACACTGTAAATAAAACGTTTTGCACATTCTCGTAAGACGTAAGAATGAGTGTTTTACCCACACAAGTCTACGTCACAGTGAATACGTCCGGCATTGTTAAAAACAGACAGTGTTTTCATTTCATGTACAATTGAATTTCAAAAGTTCGTGTGCTACAGTTAGTTGTTACTCCATAATTTTTCTGAAAAAATACCTCTCCTTTGCTTGTAAAATTTAATTTTATTTTTGCAGTGAAGTGGTATATACATTATTAGATAGGAGGAATCTTATGTTACTTCCAGGCAAGCTATTTTTGTGTATCGATAAAAGTATGTTCATTAACTAATATTTTCTTTTAAAAGACGGAGTAATTAAGTAATTTGGATCTTTCATAAGGTTTAAATAGCTTACATTATCATTTCATACTTTCTTAAGAAAATTTAAAGCTCGTTTGTAGTAAAAAATGGATAAGTGTATCTTATGAATTCTTGATGAGTAGAAGAGAAGGTGACGAAAAAGGCCCGTTAACATCTGGTAAAGATAGATCACCAGACCACTGCATTTGTAAAGCTGTGCCATTTATTGTTTGAGGACGATAATATGTGGAGAAAATAATTAGCTATGCTACATTGTTTACGGTATTGACAAATTGAATTGAACATTTTTTTAACAGACTAGGAGTAAAGACATAAATCAACCTGATTCGATAAGAGAATTCATATTTACGGGGTTAGAGTTAGATTCAAAATATTCTGATTCAGCTTAAGAACACTTCGGCGTCAGTCCAGATGCTCATTGAATGTGACTTTCAATAGGGATTTACCGCCATGCAATAACGGATATACAATAATGTGGATTCACAATTTTCTACACATACACTATTAAAGTTGAACGTAGGATTTATTCGTAGCCTACATGCTTTGTCATCATTTTTATGAGTATGAAAGATTAACGTTATTAATTTTTCGTACGAAAGATAAAGACAGATTCAATCTGCTCCGTTCACTCATAATAATATATACGTATTCCTTTCTACATAATAATATATGGAGATAACTAGGAAACCTGTAACAGAGGCCTGCATATTATTAAAGTAAGATGAACCATGTAGGCATCAACAACATACTCTCTGCCGCGAATACGCGCGCTTACGTTGATACACACACATACAAACAAACAATGTACACTGTTCTTTGTTTGCACCGTCCAAATATCCTTATCTTGTATCCCCCTACATAGGTAGTCAATTCCTAACACAATTTTTTTTACCCTTTGTGCATACTACACGAAAAAGACATTTTGAAACACTGAGAAACAGAAAACGAAAAGAAAACGGAAACATGAAAATGACACTGTTCAGGCTAATGAAACTTAACACTATTCATGTACTGGGTTCGTAAAACGTAAGATTAGACGACAATAAGATTTTAGAAAGTTTATTATTATATATCCACACTATTTTGTGGTTTGGGTTGAGGTTCTAGATTCCAGTATTGGTGGCAAATCCTTGGCATTCTAATGAAATTTTGCAGGCGGAAAAATGGATTTAATGTCAGTACCATAAAACCTTAAGACCTAAAAAGTAGTAAAGTCTCAAAAGATTGTAGTATTCTTTTAGATAGTATTCTGAAACAAACTTTAAAAATACCCTTAACAAAAAACCATGTTTTGAGTCACTGAGACTGTGGTAATAAATTTTAAAAACTAAATTTGCTTTGGTAATTAATTGAAAACCATTCAATTAATTGCACGCACAATTGTTTAAGATTGAATAAATATTGACCTAATAAATTCATTATTAAACCGGTTTATAAACAACCATATTGTAAGCAAATTTACCTTACAAATTTAATTTTGTAAGTGAATTGAAACTAAATACAATAAAAAACATTCAAACAAAAGCTTCTTTTCTTTATTCACAATAGTCGATTTTATATTTCTAGAACTTGAAATATTAATTTTCCTCATCTTCATGACTGACGTTGTAAATTCATTTTATTCAGTGGCAAAGCTACGTAATTAATTAGATCTCAGACGTGGGGTATCTGAATATGATGGAAGAAGAAACATTTGAAGAGTACTCAACGCACAGCCTAAATCTCAACAGTTAATGCCACTGCACATAAACCGCGGGTTCTTTGTCTTAGTATACAAATTTCTTAATTTAATTTTTTCCAGCAGTTGTCTAATTCTTAAATTTTATACTTAGAAAGTGTAATAAATAACTTCAACTTTAACTAAATATAAAAATGTGGTGTCAATGGCTTCAAGATTTCGACTGCTAAATTACTAGATTTTAGTAAAAGTTCAATATAAAACAAATCCTTTAAATGGGGAAATGCATAAAGAATAAAAAATTAATGGCATTTTCATTTATTAAGTTGATAGTCCCTCTCAGTCATAAAAAAATCAACTCCCCAAAAACGTCTCGGCGAACGGGAGAAAATAGTAAAAGGATCAAGCTACGGAAACGGAACTAAGTATTGGAACATTGAATTTACAAAAAATTGAAGGAAAAATAGAAAAGGTCTCCAAAGAAATCGATAATTTTTAGATGGATATAATGGTATTAACTAAAACAAGAGAAAAAAGAAATGGAATAAAAGAAGTGAACAACTATATCAGTTTATCTAGTGTAGTTTCCAATCATCTGCTCGAAATGGGAGGTTGCCCTAATAGGATTCATAAAAGACATGAAAACAGAAGTACGGATAATGAGGCAATCAACGAAAACCTAATCACATATGACATAATGAATTACTTGACTGTCATGTAACAACAGATAATCGTTGTAGTATCACATCGTAGTACCTTGGAGTATCTGGTGATAAAACATACATTATAACGACAGAGAAAGAGTTTTAACGACATCATACTAAAAATTGGAAGGACACGAGAGAAAATAATAATGGGATACTTTAAAAATCGAGTAGGAAGAAACGTCAGAGGGGTATAGTTGCCCCATATGGAGAAGACAATGTAATTGATAATGGAGAGAGGTTAATATACTCGATGTACGCGAAACCAATGATCTTCATCATCATCATCGTCATCATCAACCTCAAGGATTAGGTTCATCTTGAACCTCTTCCGGGGCTCACTTCGTTCTCGGCCGTCCTACACCTCTTCCTCCCCCCCCCCTCCGGTACTGGAATCCTGTCAACAGCCATTCTTCTCAAATATTCACACCACCTTCTTTTATTGTTCCTTAGCTGCTCCAACAATAGGTCGAAACCCAGTTCCGTCATACCCTTAGAGTTATGACAGCAATGGATTTAAACTGCAAAGTCATATCCTCAAAATTGCAAATGGATTCTTCAAATATAAAGAAATACATAAGTATACATAGGTACAGCATACAAGGAATTTGAAATCAATTACAGAATATATGTAATTATTAGGTAAGACGCATTCTTTGGAATTCTAGTATATTGCATTTCAGAAACTTGGTATTTTTCAATTTGCTGCCTCCATTGTTTCATATGCTTATTTTGTTATTAGGAGCAAGATACATCAAATAAGTGACTGACTAGTGTGCTAAAAATCTAATATAAATCTACTAGAAGTATCTAAAATCCTGTTGATGAAGAATTAGTTGGTAAGGAAGAAGATGAACCAAAGCAACGTTTAATATGTAATTACCACAACAATCAACAATCATATGACAGGTGGATGTGGTATTTACATTTTTTATTTCAATTAAAAGTGAGTGGTAAAGGAAATGCGTAATAATTTAATTCTCAGAAATAAACATGTGTACTGCAAAACACACAGACACGATCAAATTATGGGAAATGACGTATCATAAAATCTTGTAACTAAATTTAAAAATGATTGAACCACGACCAGATCACAATAAAGCGTTCCAGATACAGAATAGCGTTAGGGCGGGAAGATAGTGTAATTCATTTCGTAGGTTGAATAAGTGACGGTGTTTACCTATCACACCACCAAAATGAAGTATACAGTCTAGAAGGAAAAATTAGGTCAAAAACGATAACGTGAACAGAAAATAGATTAAGTCTGTGTACGACATTTTCAATACTTGACATTATTGCTGTAGTTGCTATGCCACTTCCGTGTAACACACTTTGTTATCTGTAATAAGTGCCGTTGTTTCAAACTCATTTTTCTTAACCACAGAACACTTGTGTGACAGTGCACTATACTGAAATTGCTTTACGAAAACACAATTTGAAAAAGAAAAACCCTTCTTTTAAGGTTTCGATTAACTACATTAAGGAAATTGAGAGGTTTATTATCTCTGAATTCTTTGTATAAAACAATTTATTTCTAAACAGATATACTCGGTGATTATCAACCAAATTTTAACGTTAAAAATTTTGATTTTATTCTACGTTAATTTTTAAATTAAATTTATAGACTACTGATATTAGTCGTTTTTAATTAGGGCTTATTCGTTCACAATTTTAATATCTTATGAGATCATGATTTAAATTTCTTATTGTTTCACATTGATGGTATTCTCTTACAGTTTAGCTACTAATCTACAATCTTCTTCACTGCTCATACAAAACAATAATATTTCTTGAAAAAAGTATATTTTAATTATCGATCGAAACATACTATTCTCTATTCCAGTATTAGCGAATTATGGATCGTTGTGTTGTACTGGAGAAGATTTAACAAAAAAGTGAGCCGTCAAACACTTTAGTGATGGGGAAATAAATATTTTATGATAAGTGTCTTGTAACTGTCCTCAAACAAAAAAATTTACATATTAATAAAACTACTAAATACAATTAAAAAAGAGATTAGTTCTGTTTAAAGTATATTTTGTAAGCAGCTTACAGAGATTCCACAATTGCATGTCTGAAATAAAGTTTTCATAAGAAACATAAAGGTATTTTTTGAAATAGTTCAATTGTTCTCTTTCTTACCGAGTCACTTACATTTATACAAGTAAGGAAATGAGAATAAGTCGTAACGAGAGTGTCTTATTATTTGCGTTTTCAGTACAGTACAGTACAGTACAGTACAGTACAGTACAGTACAGTACAGTACAGTACAGTACAGTACAGTACAGTACAGTACAGTACAGTACAGTACAGTACAGTACAGTACAGTACAGTATATGATATGATATTCAAAGTAATATGTGCTGGTGGCAGAGTTTAATATTTGAAGCGTAAATTTTAATAATGAGAATAAAGGTACTATTATTTTTTTATGTTGTGGGGCTAGGCAACTAAGGCCTTTAGCCCAAAGACGTCTACTAGGAGCGTTGTTGGACGGGACGTTTCCTTCTCACCTACATTTTAGTTGACTCAATGAGAGTGGAACTTGTACACACTAAAACCCAAAACGGCATCTTATTTTCAAAGCCTATACAGTATTCATTCTACTTTCAGGAAGGAAAGAGTTCTATGTATCGCTAACTGTTTGTTTCTGAGGTCTTCTTTCAATTTACCATTTATCTCTGTCTCTGCCTCAGTTCTGTAAGAGCACTACAGTCTCCGATTATGTGTTTCACTGTAAGTTCTCCGCCACAAATGCAGACGCGTCGTTCTTGTCCTTGTGGCAGGTACGAAGACGTCAATGTCGTGTGCCCAATGCGCAGTCTCGTAATGCAAATTTGTTCACGACTGCGATCACCTGCTATTTGCCATTTACGGACGCTCTGCTTCATGGCAGAAAGTTTGCTCTACTCTACTTTGTGTTCCACATCTGCTGTCACACATTAATAACGGTGCTCATAGCAGCTAGTTTCGCGTCGCCAGGTCGTATGGCAATCGCATCGACTCGTGGGCTGGCCGCAGCAGCATCAGCCTCTTTGTTACCTCGAATACCTTCATGTCCGAACAACAAACTAAAGTAAAAGATAAACCAAGGTCTTCTAACGCAAGGCATAACGCCATTATCTGTAGTAATAATGGATCCACTGTGCCTGTCTTGTCCAAGACAGTTAGAACACTATGTGAATTCGTACAGATATGTAACAAATTACCTGTCACCTTGGTGTTCACAGAAAGGAAGAGCTTCCCACACCGCATACAGTTTGGCGGTGTATGCACTTGCCGCCTTGGGCAGTGTCCATGAGTGGGAGGCAGCCATCCATGACAAACACACAACCCACTCCGCTCTCCGTCTTCGACCCATCAGTGTACACAATGGTATGGTCCTCGATGTATTCCTCAAGGACTGATCTAAACAGGAGTTTCAGTTCAGTTGGGTGGCACGCTTTCTTGGTTCTACTTTAGATATCCAGCCGAAAATTTGATTTTTTGAAGCAGCCAGAGGGATATATATAGCACGAAACGTACGCCTGGACTATGGGTGCCTCGATGTTGTAGCACCAAGCTATTTCAAGCCCACGAATGTCGAGTGGTCTGGTGAAAGTCGAACAGCGTCGTGTATACTCTGGCAAATCTGGTGTTCGCCAGCAATTTATAACCGGTTTCTGTGGCTCGGTAGTGCTAATAATTTTGCCACGTATCTCAACAGCAGCAGTTAACGTCGTAGATCTAAGGAAGTCACTCCTGCTTCACAATATAAGCTTTGTGCAGGGCTAATGCAGAACGCGCCTGTGGTGTGACGTACCCCTGAGTGTAGAACAGACTCCGTTTTATCAAGCACGACCTCCTAACTGAAGAGTACACCGCGCATTAGTAATCCATTTTGGATAACACCAACGCGGCGTACAGGAGCAATAATATAGTTGCATCTCTATCTGCATTCCAGGTCATATGGGGGAGGCAAACCTGACTTTGTTTAACGAGTACTGGCACCTCGCAGTCAGGTCATCCATATGCGCATTGTACGTCAATTTTTGCGAATTCCGTGTTACTTTTCTGTCGAAAGTTAGGCCAAGAAATTTTATGACGGGCCTATAAAGCAGCCGGATACCTTTTGTGGTTAACATCGGGTCCGGGCTTATCTTTCTCGCTTTCGACAGAAGTGGGTACAGGTCGTTTTTGTTTCCGAGAAAGAAAAGCCTACGTTGTTAGCACTTTCTACCATCTGTCTATGCCGCCTTGCGTTTTATACTTAATGATCCCCGTTGTTTTGGGCGAGTAGAACAGCGCCAAATCGTCAACATACAAACACTACCCAACTGACGTATCTATACCCTCAAAGATCCCCTTGATGGAGATAGTAGAAAGCGTGCCGCAGTACATCCGGCAGTTAACGTATAATGCTGTAACGAATATCGTCCGGGCCCGCTGGAGTGTCGCATGGACAGTGGACTGTAATTTCATCATGGTGAAACACACGTTATAGCTCCTGTTGTTTTTACATTCGACATTGCGAGGAAATTGAAAGGAGAACTTCTGTATATACTTCTTTAACTTCTATCATTGGGGACGACCGTGTTATGGTCGAGATTTAGGTTTCCCAGCGCGATCCTTTTGCAGCGAGTATTTTTCTACGACCGGCGGCTCGAAGTCGCTTAAAAGCGATGCGATTATCTTCAGTCGTCGCTCGTTTGCACCTGTTTAGTGGTTGTCGCTTCTCTCTTACTGCGTCTTATTCCACCACAGTAGCGACGGTCTGAATGAATAACCACCGGTCCGTGGAATGCTCTGTAGTTGCTGATGTAGTAGCACCTGTGAAACTGTGTACGTCCACTTCTATATTTGCACAAACGTTTGTAGGTGTACAAGCAGTCTGGAAGACTGTCCAGTCAGCACGGTCCACGCGCCATCTTTACAGCGTGGGTATAACGCTCTTTGGCGTTTTCGTTGTTATCAGCACAGGGAAATGGTCGCTCCAGTGGTGATCACGGAGCACACTCCACGACTGACGTGGAGCAAGACCAGGCCACAGATCAGAAGATCGGTAACCGAGAAAGTTGCACTTCCAACGTTGAAATGTGTGCTCTTGTCTGTGTTTAAGAAGACAAGCGCGTTGTTTAGGAACAGATCTTCAGTTCTTAATCCAGCAGATCTTGTGTCGCCACTGAGAACCTGGTAAGTATAAGTAGTGGATCGTCATCTTCAAGGGTGTAATAAAACGATTGCTACTGCTTCTTTACCACAATACGTCTAGCGGGATATATGTTGCTAATAAATATAGTAATGCCTCCCCTAGCTCACATGTTGGGAGTCAAATCACAACGGAAGGTCTCACGTCGTCTCATATTAAAATGTTCTTGCGGCTTCAAAGGTGTTTCTTGCAGGCACACACGCATCAGTGTATGCACGGACAGCAGCCTTTTCAGTTTGCAATAAAGCAAAGTCTAATCGTTGATATTCCACTTCATCCTCGTTCTTCATCCCGGACGTTGAAGATTTAGTCGCTAGGTACCGTACCTATTTCCTTGGCTTCCCTTTGCTGTTAAAAATGTTAATAAAAAGTTACAATAAAATAACTCAGAATTATATAAAATTAAACTTATTGCTGTTCTAAGTAGGCCTAAGTAACCTATATGCTATTTTGCTTCACGATCCTTATGGTTTTGATGCTTCGCGATCCCCAATCAACAGTCAAGTGGGGACGTTATGATTTAATTGGGCTTTCGATGCCCCTTATATCTGATAGCATATAGTGTAATTTTATATGTCATCGGCACTCTCCCGTTTTGTACAATTTTAATTAATTTATTATTTGTCCTCTATACGAAATATTAAATATTCTACACAAATATTTGACTTAATCAAATACAAAACTAAAGGACCATAATAACAACAAAAACAACTTAACTACAAGTGGTCACATTAAAAACTTGTACGTACATCTGGAAAAAATGTACCTATTAAATGTGTTTATGGTTAACGTTTTTAAGCCACACGATCTAAAAATATTTCCAAATATTAATCAATATGACCTGGAGGCCATATGATGCCTTTTTCTGAATGGAAAATGGAGGAAGTGGCACCAGTGTTAATAAAGAACACAAAAACCGTTGTTAAAAGGTTATAAACACAAACTCATTTAAATCTTTACAAACTAGAAGAGATATTGTTCTTGCACTTTCGAGTCGGTAGCGTACAGTATGTAGAAGCGATAGAACCCTCTCGAACAGCCGAGAGTATTCTCCGCCCGCCTCCCGGAGTTGAGCAGGCTTAGCCTCAGTCAAGGCCGCAATAAAAAAAGGTTTCAGTATGTTCAAGAACATTTGAGATAAGAATTAATCTGGAAAGCTATTCTGGACTTTTGCGCCACTTGTAACAGCAACAGCGTCTGGCTTAGTTCAGTCAGTTCGTTGACCGATTTCCCTTAGTGCGGAGTAGAGGGATATTGGGGGTTCTGAGCCACAAAGGAATGCCGCCTTCTTAAAAAACAATAAAAAACACTAAAAAACATGATCTCAGAGATGACGCCGCCACCGCTGGACTCGCAGCATCCCGATGGACCACAGCACCGCGAATTTCGGCGAATAAATTTTTTTATTTTTTTTATTTTATTTTTTTATTTTTTTTATTAAATTGATTTGGTGGGATGATGTTCAATGGACCACCAGCATCCGTGAATATACTTTTTTATTTTTTTAAGAAAGCTGATTTGCATATCAGTGGGTGGTGTTGGGTGGGAGGTTGTTTTTTTATTTCATATCAGTGGGTGGGGGTGGTTCCAACTCGAAGCATTATAGTGTATACTAAAATATATGATCAGGTGTACCAACCTTTGCATGAGTTCAAATTTGTTGTGTGTTATAATGTATATTAAATCTATATGATCAGGTGTACCAACCTCTGTAGTATTATTATAGTGTATAGATATTTTATATGAGCAGGGTTGTCAACATTTTCTGCGGTGGGGGGAGGGAAATGTGCGTGTATAGAGCAGATCTGCCAACATTTCTTTCTCTTCTGTGGTGGGAAATTCAAACTATATATGATCATAATTGTTACTCTCTCTCTCTCTCACACGGTGTGTATGTCTCTCTCTCTCTCTCTCTCGTTGTCAAACGTTATGCTCACCGGCATTATAGTGTATATTAAAATATATGATTAGGTGTACCAACCTTTACATGAGTTCAAATTTGTCGCGTGTTATAATGTATATTAAATCTATATGATCAGATGTACCAACCTCTGTATTATTCGTCCTCTCTCTCTCTCTCCCTCTCTCTCTCTCTCTCACACGTTGTGTATGTCTCTCTCGTTGTCAAACGTTATGCTCAAACTGTGGTCAGTACCGAGCGCATGTATATGAAATTAGAAAGTTTATTCGACAAATATTAACGTCCTCTCTCTCTCTCTCTCTCTCACACTCTCACTTGTTTCAACTGTGTCAACAAATAGTAACGTCCCCCCTCTCTCTCTCTCTCTCTCTCTCTCACTCTCACACGTTTCAACTATGCAAGGTTTCATACCCTTTCTCCTGTCTCCCTCTCGTACATTGAGTAGTCGGTGTGATGAATAAATAATTTTAGCCCTCTCTCGTTGTCAAAACGTCGTCTTCATTTTCAATGTATTAAATAATTAATTAATAGTTTTATAATGCAGTCAGTGTGATTGATCCTTGTTAGAAATATATATATTTGGCGTCAATGAACTACTTACCTGTTATGTTGTTACAGATGACAAATCCATACGTTAACGGCTTAGCAATCTGGTACAATACTTCTGTTTTAAGGTTGCAGTTTACACACATAGGTTCAGTAGTGTATAGCGAAATAAATTAAAATTATACACACACATGAAAACGGCGGCTGAAATTCATACAAATCTTCTGATGTAACAGTTCACAAAAAATAAATTAATTGTACACATGTTCAGAGGTGTAGAGTGAAATAAAATAAAGTCATAATTTGTTTAAATCATTAAATATATTTTAACATTCACAATATAAAATTCACAATTAAATAAATACATTAGAAATTGATATTTTTCGAAAGTTTATATATAATTGTGTGTCGTACTTGTAGAAGAAGCAACCTGCAACATAACAATACAACAACAACATTAAAATCATGTTAAATATCACACACACAGATGCACACGCAACGCGCGCACATACAGACGCATACGCAACGTAATCACACACACACACACACACACACATACATACGCATACGCACACATACGCAACGCGCCCACACACAGACGCAAACGCAACGTAATCATACACATACATACAACGTGTACATGTAGGGCCAATAAACAGATAACAGATTTAAATATGCTATAGTCATTGTAAGACGTTACAATCATTGAAGTGTTTAATAAGTAAATTGTATGTATGTATATATCACTGAATAATAATAATAATATAATCGTTCTAGTGTTATCGTTTGCTGCAACAGGTAAAGCAGTTACAAATAATTACATATAGGTTCAGAGGCGTATAGTGAAATAAATTAAAAATCCATTCATCAAAACTTTGTAAATTAGAATCTGCACTACATTCAAACATACGCACACACACACACAATGATAAAAAAATTGTTTATTAAAAGTAGTTTGTTACCTTAACGTGGTACATGCAGAACTAGTGCTGTTACAAAATATATATATATATAGTAGGAAAGCCCACAGACTACTAGAAATAGTTATCACCTGAAAAAAAGAAACCACACATTACGAACTAATATGTATAAACACAAATATCGTTACAATAATAATAATAATACATAAACTTACGTTTACTGCCGTCCGAACTGAAGTGTGAGGAGGCAATAACTATAGATGTCACAGTAAGAATTTTTTTGTTAACCAGTGGTGTAACGGGGAATTTTAGCAGGTGGAGGAGCAGAGTCGTCATCGTCGTCGGCATGTATCCGATAATGTCCGTACGCAAGGGTATCACGACCATTGTCTAATATATAACGCTTATCATCATACGGTGACAACGCTTGCTTATTTACACGCATCGTGTACAACGTATGATGATCGCTACGTAAACACAACGCACTGACAGAAAACGGACAATGATCAGTGAGACACTTGCGATACATATCGTGTCGCAGACTCCTCTTAATAGCAACTCGAGGCACACCTTTACACACACGTTTTTGACTCGCATTGCTAGAATCTTCGTGGGCCACAAGGAACGAATAACATTTCGCTCTGAGACCTACGAATTCTCTAATAGGACGACCACACGTTTCATCCTTGAACAGTCCGACAACCTTTTTGTTCTTAAGGCTATAACAAGGATGAGACGTAGGGTAATCCGAGGTGTCAAAAACGTGCAAGTCCTTCTTCATATCTGCATACAAGTCTGATGTTTGAATATGATACATCAGACTGTCTGTATCAGTCATTAACAATTTAACGTTGCGGCCGTACTTGGCGACAGCATAACGATAATGAAAGTCGTACATTATTGTTTTGCTAACGTCAAGCACCGTGAAGCCGACATACACGGGACGAGAAAGAACAATGGATTTTTTACGGAGTGAAAGCCCCACCAGATCGTTCGTATAACGAATCATACGTTTTAGCCTGGGTGTGGAAACTAGTTTTTGAAGCCGTCGTTCATTCGAGACTAGTTCAAAGTCTATATGTTTCCGTACGTTCTCCAGCGACTTACCGTATACGGCGTTGTTCATCAGTTTGAAAAGGTCTTTTTCAAAGCTGTTGACGGCTGCTTGCCTCTTGCGGGTGTTGAAATCGATAAACGGTTTCAACCAAGCGCTTTGCTTAAAACACAACACCCTATGAGTCGCTTTCAGCTCTAAACCAAGACTTAAATACAATTTCAAATTTCGATAATGAAGAACGTAATTTTGTTTGTCCTCCAAAGTTGTTAACAACTTCTCTACGGATGACCCTGATTCGTTATACGATGATCTGTATATACTCTCGTGTAAACGTTTGGAAAAGGGAGAAGGATATCGTGTGTTATGCGCTGGCGCACAGGTGCAAGCGGGTAGTCGGAATGCAGGTCGTGTAAGGTATTAGGATAGTGTAGGTCGACTTCGAGGATGTACCCGATGTCAGCATCATCACTCACAGTACGTACGTCCAAGGACTCGATTTCGTTACGATCGAGCCATCGGAATTCTGCGTAAGGGAGTGGTTGCGACATGGCTGCACCGTATAAATTGTTACAGTCCGTATACAGAATGAAGGAGGTCGGTTTCGAAACATCGTACTGGTCTGGAATCAGAGGATTGTTAGCGACTGCATGACGGTTGGATATCATCGCGCAGCCTCCGCGGATCCCAGACTCGACGTACAGATGCATATTTATTTCTGTCAACAGTTCTAATTCGACCCCTGTCATTTTTAGCATCGCGTTCCAAGCGAGTCCGGGAAGCGAGTAAAAATGACATGGGTCCAAGCAGTAATCGCGTAAGGCCATGTCTCGGAAACTTTCAAAGACATCGGCCAGCAGCATTACGTCTGTCAACAAATACAAATCATGGTAATCTCCAAACGTACGCAGATTGAATGCACTCCACACGTTTTGCGCGTGCTCGTAATCTGCGTCCGAAATAGATGATTCCATCAACCGGTTATCAAAGTGTTCACGAGCGGGTAGACTTGTTTCGTTGAACCGATCAATAATGTCAACGTAAGCGTATGGGTATACCCCCTTGCGTACGAGCAGATTGGTCTGTTCATCGAAACCCCGTCTAAGCATTTCCTCTCTGAGCAAAGGAAATTGGCTCCCGGACGCGGACAGATTGGTAACGAGTGTGTCCAGAGAGCGATTAAGAAATTGAAAGGAGTCTACGAAACGCAAGGGACCCAGGGAGAACGACACGTAACGCTCACTGGATGTTGCGATGCAGGATACGCGTTCGTCCTTATATTTCCCTAAACCCTGCATTAAATGGTGACAGTCGTAGCCACGAAGGTTGTGAAAGAAGACGGGGATATGACGAGGCATCTCGTAACTCAGATTACAGCTATTATGGGCTGCTCCCAAGAATTTCCCCGTAAGATGGCAATGATTGCGTACCTTGTCATCGTCTGTCAAAGGGCGCTCACACAAATGACAAACGGTGGCGTTAGTGAACACAACATTGTCATCATCGGACATAATTAATTGTACGTTATGTCGTACCACCTTCATCATATCCTCGGCGTCTTTCAACAACCACGAGAAGAACGTGTCTACAACGTTTTCACCCCGATAAACTTTAGCCTCTCTCCAAAGGCTGTGCGTATGATCGACGATAGCATAGGAGAAACCTGACGGGATATGCATCGCTTCGTATGATGTGGACGATACAGGAGGAGAAGTTAGTTTCTGACGGACACCGCTGCTATCGACGGAGTAGAATTCGCCTAACTCGTGCACTGTCGTCGGGACGTCGTTACCAGGTGAACACGATTGAAGCGGAGTGATGAGGGACTCGAAGTCGGCGTAGACGGTGAAGGGTACTTTAAGACAGTGCGCGTAATTTTTAAAGGACATAAACTTCTCCTCCTCCGTGGGCATTTTGGTTTTCTGCTCGCCGTAAGGTGTGCAGTAGGGGAGATGATCGGACAGACCATGTTCTGTGGCGAAACGATGCAGGCAGTAGTCGCAGTAAAATGATTGAGCGCGGTGTTTTGTTAGGGATGATAACAATCTATTCATGTTACTGATAAGACAGTAATGTTTTCGGCTATTCGTATCGGTCAGAAGCAAAAGATTAACGTGATGCGACCTGTCCTTATTCGGGGTAATTCTCAGAGGGTAAACCTCATTTTTTGATTCATTTTTGATATTGTCTTCTATATCATAGCCGAAAACGTTTATAGAAATGTTAGGATTCTGTGCTTCAAATTTGGAAATGGACTTTAACGAAACAGGGTACTCGATACCGGACATATTTAATGTGTTTATGAATGGGATGTAATTTGAAGCACGGTCTTTATGTTGTTCTTGAGGGTGTATGTGGGCTAGAACAGACCACAGAAAACACATTTCATCTCGGGGGTTCTTGATGTTGACTACTGCCTTGGTGAGTGAGAGTTTTCGCGGGGTTGGAAGGTAGGAGGACGCTGCTAGAGGCTGGTACCGTCCAACAACCAGTTCCAGCTTCAGTACAGCATCCACCGACCATCCGCTCCCGTCACGGGTAAAATTAGATATGCTATTGAAGATTTTATCGTAGGATTCATCGAGTAGACAATTCAACTCGTCGCTGTCGTCCGCGAGCAACGTGCGACAACGTCCGTGGAAGACGGCGTCTTTCGTTACCTCTTTCTCCTCACCACTGTCACCATCTACCACGGTTTTGGTAAAACGTATCCTGCACGCAATATGCCACTTGATATTGCGTAAACGTGCCTGCTCTGTCTGAATATCCTCAAGCAATAAAGGACGTGCCTCAGTCATTACGAATACTATGTCATGATCCGACGCGTTGACGTTCACTGGAATGTAGTCGAAAGTTGTGATGCACCCTCGGACACTACTGTTCCTCTCGATATAAAACCGAGTCACAACTGAAACAATAGAAACATGAGTATTAGTAACCAATAGGAATGATAAATAACGTGTGCACACAAATTCATGTTTGTAGTAAATAAATAACACTCGTCGGGGGGTAATATGTCAGTTTATTACAAACCGTGAAGATGTTGGCTACTCCTGATTTTAGTATTGAAAGTGAAAGAATAAAATCATTCAAGTATTGGGAAGTGACGTTTATCAGCCCCGACGAGTTAGCGTTTGCGGGGTTCTACTTCTACCCTAGAAATTTCGATGTTTGTGGACATAGTATGTCATTCGTAGACGATAGAGTTAAATGCTTTTGTTGTGGAATTGAATTAGTTGATTGGAAAGAAGGTGACAAACCTATGAAGGAACATGAAAAATTTTCATCTACATGTCAATTTCTAAACGATGTTAAGAGTGAGACTTTTCATACACACACCAATAGACATAGTATGACTCAAACGTTAATTCGCATCAGCAAGTTTGCACACTACATAATTACAAAAATAATTTCTTAACTGTGAACTTTTTTTTTTTTTTTTTTTACCTTGTTCAGTCTGCTCCTCCCCACGTTCCTGCTGAAGGTTAGCCATGATCTTCAAGAGAGAGTGAGAATGAATGAATACTGAAAAACAAAAGGTACTGTTATAACGCTGGTATTATGTTAGTGTATCGTAAACGTTTTATATATCAATTTGTACATAATACATGTACGCTTAGACCAACTATTTGCTAGATCGAGAAAATTAAGTTTATTTTCGCGCACACACACACAAACAGATTTAAATAATACTTTCATGCTTACAATATACAACCAATGTACACAAACTTATAAAGCATCAAACTATATATATCATTCGTTGGGTTGTAATTATTATTAAACAGTAAATATGCTTAGAATGAAAATATTTGCTATGATTTTAGTAACATATAACAGCGTCTTACATACCACTCGAATCTATATATACTGTTCTGTTTCAGATAATAATAATAATTTGATCACGCACACACACACATACACATACATGTATTAAATCAATAAATAATGCACTTGATAAATTATGCTCACCGAACTAGCGTATGTTGACTACACACACACAGGAACTTGTGTATACTGAGACGTACAATAATTCAAGCAGTCTTTCAACTATTAAAAAAACTGCTGAGATAGATTTATCAACGCACGCAAGCAGTCAGTGTGAAACCGATAAAATTCAGTTATACCTAAAAATATATATCTTCAATTAGAAGTGTAATATAAAAGGTACAGTAAGAATATATTTCAGAAAATTTATCACCCACACACACACACACACACACACACATGTATTAAATTCAAATATATATCTTCAATTAGAACTGTAATATAAAAAAAATACGGTAAGAATATATTTCAGAAATTGTGATTTGAACATACACATACATGTATTAAATTCAGTAAATAATGTTTTAATGCAAATAATTTTTACTAGTAACATATAACAGCGTCTTACATACCACTCGAATCTATATATACTGTTCTGTTTCAGATAATAATAATAATTTGATCACGCACACACACATACATGTATTAAATCAATAAATAATGTCTTACCAAACTAACGTATGTTGACTACACACACAGGAACTTGTGTATACTGAAACGTACAATAATTCAAGCAGTCTTTCAACTATTAAAAAACTGCTGAGATAGATTTATCAACGCACGCAAGCAGTCAGTGTGAATCCGATAAAATTCAGTTATACCTAAAAATATATATATCTTCAATTAGAAGTGTATAAAAGGTACAGTAAGAATATATTTCAGAAAATTGTATTAAATTCAAATATATATCTTCAATTAAAAGTGCGTTAAGAATAAAAGTACGTTAAGAATATATTCAGAAAATTGTAATTTGATCATACGCATACGCTTACACACACATGTATTAAATTAAAATATATATATCTTCAATTAGAAGTGTAATATAAAAAATACGGTAAGAATATATTTCATAAATTGTGATTTGAACATACACATACATGTATTAAATAATGTTTTAATGCAAATAATTTTTACGTTTAAATAAAATCTGTACATACAATAAATTATACTCACCAAAACTATTGTATGTTGACTACACACAGGAACTTGCGTATACTGCGATTGCACAATAATACAGTCTTCCAACTATTAAAAATGTTGTGATAGATTTGTCAGTGCACGCAAGCAGGTCAAATGAGAATTTATCGTTAAATTTGTTGAGTATATATTGGTCTCTGGTGGTAGGGGAAAGCCGATGTTTGTTTGGACGTGAATACTTTCTAATCCATAATTACTTGTGATGGGTGCAACTAATGAGTGTCATGTGTCATATTAGAAAGTGAAAGGTGGATTTAGCGAATACACACACACACACACACACACACACACACACACACACACACACACACACACACAATGGTTTATTTCGGTAGAACCATCTGAACATACATGCAATTAGTTGTATAGTAATCAGAAATGTGTGTGAGAGAGACAATTTAATAGTTTGAATTTTATACTACAAGGTAAACTATATTTTTTTAAGTCGGGGATGTTTCCGACAATTATTATTTAAAACTGATAATTGTTTTATTAAAATCTCACGTACGTGCCAAATTAATTGCCGACAGCGACTCTGCTCCCCCTCCTGCTAAAATTCCATCTGTTAAAAACAAAAAGAATTCTCACTGTGATATCGTTAGTTATTCTCTCTCCACGCTTCAGTTCGGACGACAGTAAACGTAAGTTTGTGTATTATTATTGTAACGATCTTTGTGTTTATAAATATTAGTTTGTAATGTGTGGTTCCTTTTTTTTATAGTATAATGGAAAACGCTGCTGTAATAATTGACTTTCACTGCTTTTATGATGACAACGGCAATTATATAGTAAAGGAGTTGTCGGTTATGGACGTAACACGTTTTGCATACAGACATTGGATTTTCGCCCCGCCTGCTACAGTCGTTACGAATTCGAAATACACTAGAACCAACTGCTGGTTAACGACAAACTATCATGGGCTAAGATGGGATGAAGGAGAGACACCGTACGACAATCTTGTTTCAGTGTTAACAACGTATACGAACATATATAAATATGTGTTTGTGAAGGGTCTTGAGAAAAAACGTTTTTTAGAATCGAAAATAATTCATTATCATATAATAAATCTTGATGACATTGGTTGCCCAAAAGACGTACCAAAAGACATTCCTGGGGCGTTATGTCTTACACATTGCAATTCTTCTTCTACACTATGTACAAACCATAATGTGCACGCACTTAGAGAGTGGATAATTAATGATTTTTCTGTTATACAAACACTTTTAATGTAAGTGTCTCATAGCATTGTTAATTTCATTAGGTAAACTTGTATATGGCTGCAGGCGATAACTATTTCTGTCGACTTTCCTAATATATATTATGTAACAGCCATACTTCTACATGTATGTACATGCAAAGCTTCAGGGGATGAAAAACACCATCTGTTAAAAACAACAACAAAAAGTCTTGCTGCAGGCGATAACTATTTCTGTCGACTTTCCTAATATATATTATGTAACAGCCATAATTCTGCATGTATGTACATGCAAAAACACCACCTGTTAAAAACAACAACAACAAAAATTCTTGCTGCAGGCGATAACTATTTCTGTCGACTTTCCTAATATATATTATGTAACAGTCATAATTCTGCATACAAAGCTTCAGGGGGATGAAAAACATCACTTGTTAAAAACAACAAAAATTCTTACTGTGATATCTATAGTTATTGTCACTCCATACTTCAGTTTGGACGACCGTAAACGTTTGTTTATGTATTATTATTATTGTAACGATATTAGTTCGTAATGTGCGGTTTCTTTTTTTCAAACGATAACTATTTCTAGTAGTCTGTGGGCTTGACTTTCCTAATATATATATTTTGTAACAGCGCTAATTCTGCCTGTGTGTATGTACATGCAAAGCTTCGGGCGATGAACGTGAACTTTCCTGATGACCACATCACCACCACCACCATTACTTTCACTAGTCTTCTTTGTAGTCATTGTTTAGTTCCACCTAGTTTGATACAGACGTCTTCACTTCTCATAAATAATGTCGTTTATCACAAAATTCAATGCAGTTTCTGCTATTGAGTACAAACGGTGTGCAGAATTAACATTGAACAAGCAGTATCCGATTGTTAACATGGTGCATGTGGACACAAGATATGGGAAGTCTGTGCTTGTAACGTTGGAAGATGGTGAGCTACGCTATCGTGTATATCTACCTAAGAGGTATGCTTGCGTCTTTACAGATGAAGAGCTCCGTCATATAAGCCCCAGCGACTTACATCTCGTGTTTCGAGGCATGAGGAATCAAACAGTACATATGGAAATCGTACCTCGTTAAGATAACAAACTACTTTTAATAAACAATTTTTTTATCATTGTGTGTGTGCGTATGTTTGAATGTAGTGCAGATTCTAATTTACAAAGTTTTCATGAATGGATTTTTTAATTTATTTCACTATACGTCTCTGAACCTAGTGTGCGTGTGCATGTGTGTGTGTGTGTGTGCGCGTGTGGTGTAACCCAAACGTGTACACGTTGTATGTATGTGTATGATTACGTTGCGTTTGCGTCTGTGTGTGGGCGCGTTGCGTATGTGTGCGTATGCGTATGTATGTGTGTGTGTGTGTGTGTGTGATTACGTTGCGTATGCGTCTGTATGTGCGCGCGTTGCGTGTGCATCTGTGTGTGTGATATTTAACATGATTTTAATGTTGTTGTTGTATTGTTATGTTGCAGGTTGCTTCTTCTACAAGTACGACACACAATTATATATAAACTTTCGAAAAATATCAATTTCTAATGTATTTATTTAATTGTGAATTTTATATTGTGAATGGTAAAATATATTTAATGATTTAAACAAATTATGACTTTATTTTATTTCACTCTACACCTCTGAACATGTGTACAATTAATTTATTTTTTGTGAACTGTTACATCAGAAGATTTGTATGAATTTCAGCCGCCGTTTTCATGTGTGTGTATAATTTTAATTTATTTCGCTATACACTACTGAACCTATGTGTGTAAACTGCAACCTTAAAACAGAAGTATTGTACCAGATTGCTAAGCCGTTAACGTATGGATTTGTCATCTGTAACAACATAACAGGTAAGTAGTTCATTGACGCCAAATATATATATTTCTAACAAGGATCAATCACACTGACTGCATTATAAAACTATTAATTAATTATTTAATACATTGAAAATGAAGACGACGTTTTGACAACGAGAGAGGGCTAAAATTATTTATTCATCACACCGACTACTCAATGTACGAGAGGGAGACAGGAGAAAGGGTATGAAACCTTGCATAGTTGAAACGTGTGAGAGTGAGAGAGAGAGAGAGGACGTTACTATTTGTTGACACAGTTGAAACAAGTGAGAGTGTGAGAGAGAGAGAGAGAGAGAGAGAGAGAGAGGACGTTAATATTTGTCGAATAAACTTTCTAATTTCATATACATGCGCTCGGTACTGACCACAGTTTGAGCATAACGTTTGACAACGAGAGAGACATACACAACGTGAGAGAGAGAGAGAGAGAGGACGAATAATACAGAGGTTGGTACATCTGATCATATAGATTTAATATACATTATAACACGCGACAAATTTGAACTCATGTAAAGGTTGGTACACCTAATCATATATTTTAATATACACTATAATGCCGGTGAGCATAACGTTTGACATAGAGAGAGAGAGAGAGAGACATACACACCGTGTGTGAGAGAGAGAGTAACAATTATGATCATATATAGTTTGAATTTCCCACCACAGAAGAGAAAGAAATGTTGGCAGATCTGCTCTATACACGCACATTTTCCTCCCCCCACCGCAGAAAATGTTGACAACCCTGCTCATATAAAATATCTATACACTATAATAATACTACAGAGGTTGGTACACCTGATCATATAGATTTAATATACATTATAACACACAACAAATTTGAACTCATGCTAAGGTTGGTACACCTGATCATATATTTTAGTATACACTATAATGCTTCGAGTTGGAACCACCCCCACCCACTGATATGAAATAAAAAAACAACCTCCCACCCAACACCACCCACTGATATGCAAATCAGCTTTCTTAAAAAAATAAAAAAGTATATTCACGGATGCTGGTGGTCCATTGAACATCATCCCACCAAATCAATTTAATAAAAAAAATAAAAAAAATAAAATTAAAAAAATAAAAAAATTTATTCGCGGAAATTCGCGGTGCTGTGGTCCATCGGGATGCTGCGGGTCCAGCGGTGGCGGCGTCATCTCTGAGATCATGTTTTTTAGTGTTTTTTATTGTTTTTTAAGAAGGCGGCATTCCTTTGTGGCTCAGAACCCCCAATATCCCTCTACTGTGCGGACCAAGTGGTGGTTGAAGTATTGTGCCGAAGTGTTACTGTGTTATAACAAATGTGGAACTCTATTATTTGACATTATTATTGCGTATGTACAAATTTAACTTAACTTGTTGTACGTTACTATGTTGTTGATTTCAATTTATGAATTGTGATAAATTAAAGCTGGTAATTAGTGACTTTATTTGTGTCTGTATTTGTTTTTCACTGTACCATATAACGGTCATTGAGACCGTGAGAAGTAGGATAGAACTATTAAGAGCGGAAACAGTAGACACTTTGCACAAGACTAGTGTAATTTTTAATTAATCATTAAACGTGGATACCAGTCAGATGATGGAATCTTTTCAAGCGCTGCTACGGCAAACACAGGGACAACAAAATGCAGAACGATGACAAGAAGCGGAAGAGACAAAAGAAGAATGCCGAAGCGAAAGAGAAGAAGCAGAGAAACGACAGGATGAGAAATGTAAGCAGGAAGCAGATGAAACGGAAGCTCTATTTGAAGAATTCAAAACAAGTTACAAGAACATGTTACCGTAGTTTGGTCTCCCACGTGGTGACTTAGATGAATTACGCAGTGATCTGAATGGCCAAGAGATAAGGTTGTTAGGATCACATTGCATTAGAATTACAGTAGAAAAGTCTTATTATATATGTAAACAATCTCTACAAAAATATCTGTCTTAGAAGAAGCCATGTCAAATAAAATGTCTGAAGTAGAGGAGACTGTAACAACTATAAAATATTAAATTGCAAAAATAAAAGAGAAAACTAAAAATAAAGTTGAGCAGTTAATAATAATACAGCTAAGAGTTTCAGAACAATTTGTTGAATAGACTGCACCAATGGTAAAGACAGTGAAAGACATGGAAAATAATATAATAGAGAAAGTCACTTCACCTGCGTTTGGGGCAGTTCATATCAGTAGTATAGCACATAGGGGTACGAGCATAGGGGCAGTTCATAGGGGTACGAGCACAGGTCCAAAGTCCAACTCGTGACGTCACGATTCTAATCAGCACCAACGTCACTCCTTATCAGTAGTGACATCACTCCTTATCAGTAGTGACATCACTCCTTATCAGTGTCGACGTCACGTGACCTTGTGACGTCACTGATAAAAGTCAGTGACGTCACCGTCTCGTAACGTTGCGAGCTAACGACATCACAAGTTGGACTTTGAGCAAGTGCCCAACCCCTATGAACATACTTACTTTGTCCCCCCAACCCTCTCCCTTCCCTCCCGCTTCACGATTCCGCTTACCTTGTTTACGTTGCGCTGTCGTCGTCCGCTCGAGCGCTGGAAGCGTGTGTCGGCGGCGGTGTGGCGCATGCGCACAGCGATTGTTCCCCTTCCAGTCCTGATATCTGTCGGTCGTTTCGCGTATTTGTCTGTTGGTTATTCAATTCGATAGGAAAAGTAAATTGTAAGATGAACAGCAGCGTTACGTGTTCCCTTCCGTCCTGTGGTCGGGCGGAGGCCGGGTCCCGGACGAAGCCGGGAACGGTAATGTTAATGGTAACGGTAATGGTAACTTTAATGGCAACGGTAATGGGAACTTTAATGGCATCGGTAATGGTAACTTTAATGGCAACGGTAATGGCAACTGTAATGGCAACTTTAATGGCATCAGCAATGGTAACGGTAACGGTAATGGTATCTTTAATGGCATCGGCAATGGTAATGGTAACGGTAATGATAACATTGGTAATAACGGTAATGGTAATCTGACATAGACAGAAAGAGTCTAAACCGCTATGTCTTCCCATAGCGAAGTCCGTACTTCTGTAACAAACTCTGTACTGTACTGTTGTAGTACTGTTTTCCGGTATCTTTTAACGGTTCCAGAATAGGTTTGTAAGTTTTCATTAACACTTCGTCGCTATCATGGAGCCCACGCTTCAGAGCTCGGTACTTCCTCCGTATGTTGTTACTGATCGCATCGATATCAAGCGTTAGTCGCTTCTCCTTTTCATCCATCTTCATGAACGGTAGTAAACTGGTTGAACAATTTTTAGCACATCCTACACCTTTATTAGAAATGACTGTTTAAAGTTGTAAACAAAACTGATTCGTGTTCTTAACGGTAAATCAAACTTTAATTTCTTCGTATCTCTTTCTGTGAACGGTGTGCTTCAGTTTATGTGAACGGTGCTGTTTATTGAACGGTTCCGTTTATTGAACGGTTCCATTTATTGAACGGAACCGTTATATCCGATTAAGAGTTTAATACATATATTGTTATGAAAAAAAAAACAAGTACAAACATAAGTTACAATTTTACATTTTAAATGAGATTCGTTATATCCGCTATGATTCACCTGTAACAAAGAAATGAACGTACGCAATTGGATATGCGAAGTCATACAGCTCTAATCACGCACACACACACACAGATGATATTTGTAATCAATGTAAACATGACCTCAAGGTTACTAGAACGTAACACACTGACATAGTAAAAAAAAGGTAAACATAAATATCTTGTGATAACGGTGTAATCAACGTAAACATGACCTCGAGGTTCACTGGTCTAGTAAACAAATGAAATCATAAACAGATGGTGTTTGTCTACACGTAAACTGTTTTTCCCTGAGTCTGTTTACTTACAATTTATTGTTCACATTTTGCATAACGTGATGACAATGTGATCTTTGACTTTGTTTACTTGAAACAACTGTTCTTTTGGTTTAAGATAATATGTAATGACGAAAATATATTAAAATAATGTAGTATGTATAATCACACGAATACTTACAACAGAATCGTTCATCGAGAAACTTGATGATATCCTGACACTGTGTGCTCACATTACAACAGACACACGTATCCGGTCCATCCACGGTAGATTCGTCTGCCCACATACATTCGAGAAAATGTGTAAAGTTCCCTTCACTTGCTCTACGCTCAGGTGTAATCTCCTTCAGCCTGTGAGATTTATACAGGTCCAACACCTTGCAACATTTCAGGAGTATCACCAATATATCCCTCATAGATTCAATCTGGGCTCGTGTTTTTCTCATGACGAATCTTGTGTACGCAGGATGGGACAAAACATCTTGCAGTGTAAAATTCGGCATATGGTCTTCACTATGATAGTACAAGTATTGCTCTTTCACACGTGGTGCATGCCACTCACATTTATCATAACATGTGTTGACAATGCGTGCTTTTAATATGATTTTATTGTCATGATCTTCGACAAAAATGTTGAGATTCAGATCCATCGAACCCACTATGTTACCTTCATTGTATTCACCTTCAACGTGAGTTGTAAAGATTTTATTGTCTGTTTCGTTATATAATTCAATTTTTAAGTCTCCACCTCTATATCCGGAAGAACAAACAAATTTACATGTAACTGTTGGAAATACTCCGTTTCTACACTGTTTTCTCTCGTATATCACATGAATCGTATATAAAGCTTTCCAAGCATCAATTTTATAGCAACCTATAGATATTTCCCCCGACATACCCATTATCACGTTAGTGCAGACAACCGTTATGTATAACACCAAATAATTATGTTGTGAGTTTAATATCCTGCTGCTACCGTTGGCTGTAACAGAATGCTAAAAACTTTTCTTTTTATCGAGTTTATAGGTTCGTAATGACAGCAATGGGGGGGGGAGGAAGGTGAGATTATTGGTTCTGAATATCAGTGGTGGGGGGAGTGTTGTAAAAAAAAAATAAAGAAAGCGTATATTGGTTCCAGTTTACATTTATTAAAAAAAAAGCCACATTACAAAAGAACAATAGTTTCTACTACATTGATATATGCATATATACACAGACATACATGGATTACAATCAAATGTGCCACATATGTACCGCGCTCGTTAGTAAACACCACCAGTTACTGTAGTTCATCGCTTTACGCAGTGCGCACTGTGGCAACTGTCCATCGTGTTGTCGGATAGGTCACCGCTGCAGCGTTGAAGATTCATCGTTCGTCATTGACGGTGCGTTCATGTCGTTGAGATCGATCACGTTGTGATGGTAGGCGCGCAGGAAGTTTCTTTTTTCCATTCCTTTTGTGTAGATCGTAGAGAAGTTCGAACAGATTTCCACGAGCGTACGAGGCATATCAGTGTACGGTGTGTATCCTTCGTTCCATCTCAACCGGTGATAATGTCTTGTCAACCATTCGTTGTTTCTAACGGTCTTTTCATCCAGACGTGATTCTTCGTAAGGTGGTGCAAAAAATGTCACTTTGAAACACTGAGTAGACAGGTCCACGACAGCCAACCCTTTGATGATGTAATCGTTGCCCAAGCCTCGTAACGGTTGAAACTCAACTCTTTTGATAGCAAAAGAGGAAGGTCTACGTTCGGATTGGCAAGATTTCTACCATGGTTCCAAAGTGCTAAGGGGCTACTGGGCACATTGGGAAACTCGTACCTTGCTGAAAAGGGCTTGGGAAAGTGCAGATGGACGAGACGTGGTCAAGCAGTTAATAGTTCCCCGAAGTAAAGTGCAGTCTGTTTTGAAGGAGATGCATGATCGATGTCTGGAGGTCATCTTGACAAAATACGGCAGCGATTCTATTGGCTTCATCTTTGCCTCAACGTAGAGGAATGGTGTCGGGTATGTGAAATATGTGCTGCAAGCAATGGCCCATAAACCAGAAGCAGGAGAAAAATGAGAGAATTGCCATAGAGATTGCTGGACTTTCCCCAGTTACTGACGATCGAAACGGGTACATCATGGTTATGGGTGACTATTTTACTATAAGTGGGTGGAAGCTCACTCAATTCCAAACCAGAAGGTTACCACTGTGACGTTAGTTCACAATTTCTGTTGCCGTTATGTGGTGCCTATGGAAATCCATACTGATCAAGGGAAGAATTTCGAGTCAGGAGTTTTTAAAGAATTATGCCGTCCACTCGCAATTAGAAACACCAGGACAACGCCTCTCCGTCCTCAGTTGGACGAATGGTTGAGAGGGTCAATACGACACTTGAGCAGCATCTGTCGACGGTTACTGACAAGATCCAAACAGACTGGTACCAGCGTATACCATTATTCCTAATGGCATACAGGTCGTCAGTACATGACACAACCGGCTGGATTCCAGAAATATTAGTGTTTGGACGGGAGGTTCGTCTTTCTGGCCACTTGATGTTCGGATCACCTGAGGCTCAGTCCCAAGATCCACAGAGTATTCCTCGCAATTAGAATACCAACTGCGAGAAATGAATCACTTGATAAGAGGACGGCTGAAGATAGACAGCGATAAAATGAAAACTCGGTATGACATTCGCAGTAATAGTGTGGGTTTCCAAGACGGAGATCAGGTTTGGTTGTGCAACCCAAAGCGCAGTCGTTGTTGTTCACCTGAACTTCAGACTAATTGGGAAGGACCTTACACTGTGCAAAAGAGAATTAATGATGTTGTCTATCGGATTCAACAGGAAGAACAGAGGAAATTGAAGGTCGTCCACCTAGATCGCCTGGCTAAATATTACTTCCGAGACGGTTTGCCAGTTAGGGACGAACAGGCTTAAAGATGGGGCAGTGAAACGATAGAAGCCTCTCGAACAGCCGAGAGCGTCCTCCACTTGTCCCCCTTAGTAGATCAGGTGTAGATTAAGTTAAGGCCGCACTCAAGTACGTTCCAGTGTTTTTAAAAACACTTGAGATACCCATTAAGCTGGCGTGCAGTAAAGCTAGAAAGCTATTCTGAACCTCTGCGCGACCTATAAAAGCAAGAGTGTCTGGCTTAGTTCTGTTTGTTAAGCGATTTTCCTTAGTGCGGATCGATGGGTGGTTAAAGTATTGTGGCGAAGTGTTATTGTGTTAAAATTAGTATGGGACTCTATTATTTGGTATTATTATTGGGTGTGTACAAAAACTTAAATTGTTGTACGTTACTATGTTGTTGATTTTAATCTGTTAATTGTGATTAATTAAAGCTGGTGATTAGTGTCTTCATTGGTGTCTGTGTTTGTTTTCCACTGTACCATACGACAATCAGTGAGACCGTCGTCTTTGGCGTAGTCATAGCCATCGTTCAAGACATTCAAGATATTCGAACTGGTTAACAATTTTTTATACTGCTATACTTATTCTACTTTCGTTACTGAGAAACTCCATATGTTTCTGTGAGCTTTGATCTATAGCTTATAATAGAAATACAATGTATTATAAGAGAAACAAAAATAGAGGACATTTTCAGGATTTCGTTTTAAGTTAAAGGTCACACTTTTCTCTTTATGTAATTTGTTTAATTAGCTTAAACCTTGAATATCGTCATCACCACTCCTAGGATTAGTGCTTAGACCTGTTCCGCAACAAATCTCCTCCTCGGTCGACCAACATTTCTCTTCCTAGTAGGGTGACAACCCAAGGTAGCTACGGGTAGACAGATATCAGGCATGCGGTTCAAGTGTTCACACCATCTCCTACCCATGAATATGATGTAACAAATATTTTGTATTACAGAAAGTTTATTAGGAACCAACTTATCGATTATCCCGTAGAACAATTTATGTGTATCTATCTGTTTCTGTCAAATTAATAAGATCATATACTCACTAAATGCAGGGTGCTTTCGTTTCTGCTACCAGCCTGCACTGGTAGGCACATCACTACACACATAAACAATTAAGCAATTAATGAGATTTTAGTTTTATTCTTTAGCATCACGTTCCAATTTTAAGAGTTTTATTTTTTTAATAATGTCTGTAGATAATATCCTCATGAAAAACGCTTAAAAAGCTGTCAAATGTTTTTTATACATTGAAAGTAAACACTTGTTTTCTAAAGATCCTTAAATCTAGTTGGTAAGTTGTTAATGACTGTTAGTTGCCATAGAAAAGTCACGGAATTAATTCAGTTTTTATTGTAGTAACGTGTTTAAATGGAACATAAATAAATTATATTCTGATCTATCGCAGTACTTATTTTGTTACTCATAAATAATATAAAAATATGAAACATCTCGTCACTTGTGTTGAAGCTCTTCGACTTCAATTAGCGACATGGTACATTAATATTCCTTGAAAGAAATAAATAAATAATAAGGCTAGACTAGTAATTTATTACGACCTAAATGAATAGAGAATTTAAATAGAGAGTTTTGTAAGTATATGCTTTGCATGATGAAATTATAGTTTCAGCTGAGCTTTCTTACTTTGTCTAGAAAATTAAATCGTCCTAAAATGAGTGCAATTAACTTCATACTTCAAATAAACACTCAGCATTAACTTTGTGTGTTAATTTTTCTGTTTTATGACGGTAATTGCTTAAGTCACCATTATCATAAAAATAATATTAGGCATTGTAAGTTTCTTTGAAAGTATGTGTCAGACCTCTTGATAAACTTATGTGTTACAAAATTATATGAACGTAATCAAAGTAAAGGTATTTACTTATGATTTTAGTCTCTGATGATGATATAACTTGTGTAGCGACAGACAAGACAGTTGTGTCCTTGCAGAAAAAACATGTTAATAATATTTTTATGATAGTGATGATAATGGGTAGATTTGTAAGCATTTTTCTTGCGTCCTCTATTGGTAACTAAATCGAGTCAATCTGAGACATAGTGTGTTCAGACAGTATTCTTCATTTTAACAAAATCCTTTGTTGTTTACTTATCACTTACTACTTAATTACAGTCAGTTTCCACATTATCACAATTAACATCGACAAGCAAGTATCCTTGCAAGGGTATACATACCTCCATTACACACACACACACACACACACACACACAACATTCTATACGTTGTAACGTGTCAAAATAACGGTTACATAGAAATGATATAATACGTCAAATAAAAGTGTACCATAAGCATATTTCATCAAACATGGAAGAAGGAACAGAAGTATGAAAATCAAATGTGTATCTATAAATGAATAATGTTAAAGCAACCCAACGAAGAAGAAAGAAGAATTATAAAAATATATCATCGAGTAGAAAGAAGGAAGAGAGAATACATTGGATCAATATAATACGTTAGCAATATAGGCCCAATAGATCATAATAGTGAGGGGATATGCCAAGAATTATCATCATAATGAAGAGACAAACCAATAGATCATAATAGTGAGGGGATATACCAAAAATTATCATCATGATAGTGAACAGACATATTAAATGTAATCATCGTAGTGAGAGGATAAACTAATGTATCACGATAATGAGACATATACAAAATAATGATTATCATAATAATGAGTGAAAATGTTAAAAATTATAACTATATTAAATGAACATGATATATAGCCAAATAATAGTGAATTGTGACAAACAACGACGGATATAATATAATAATTGTATTAACAATATAACATGAGTTATCACAAATAGTGAGGAACCAAAAAATGCCTTATAAATGACAAACAATTAAAATGAAGAATTAGCAACTGAATAACCAGAAGAAGAAGAGGAAGAAGAAGAAATGTACCATGAAAAATGAAGATTATGTATAACTAGAACCAGACACCAGCATTCCCGAAATATGGAAGGCACCACAACTAGTAAAGTAACCAAAATAAGAATAGTGCTTACCAGATTAATAGTGATAAACCTATTCATCAAGGAAGGACATAGTGAAACCAATATCATAAGAACCAAGTGTTGAACCTTAGTAAGTGATCACAAAAAATAATAGTGAATACTTTGTATAAGTGCAACAATAAATAGTGTAATGACACTACCCAAATAAGCAACACAAACAATATGAGTGAAGTGTTTATGACAAAGGGAAGTGAATAAAAAGTTAATAAGTGAAGTCAACGATTATCAAGTGAAATACACAAACAGTTAGTGTACCAAATGTAATCCAAGATTGTAAACCACAAACATACTTAGTAAGACCACCAATTTAATGGAACTGAAAAGAGAAATAGTTGCTCAAAAAGACCAGTGATACAAACTATATAATCTCTGATATGAAATGTGCCTGAATGTCATAGTAACACAGGACAAAATGTAAATAAATGCTATGACTAATATGTAGTAAACGAACCAATTTGTTGAAAAGAAACAAACCAATGTATACAAGCCAAGATGCAACCCACCAAAATGTGTAACATAGTTAAGTAAAAAACCAGGTATTATTGTATAAACATATAGTGTAAAATGTGTACAAAATGTGTAAAACATAGTAGTAAACAATAGTAGTAACATGCCATAATGACATAACAATATTTAAGCTGAACATTGAACAAAATAAGAGGCATATTGTTGCCAACTCAGTAACACATAACCTCATCTGAACAGGACCTACAACATAAAATCATACACAATAATTAAATAAAGTAATTACCAGTAATTGTTTCAAACAGAGACCAAATAAGAACAAATGTACAAGACAATGAATACCTTATGAACTGAAGAACACAACTATATAAGTCAGATTATTAATAATAACAATAAACAAATTAGACCAAATCCCAAGTGACTAAAGAGTTACTCAAAAAACCATAATAAAACTTGTAAAGAGAGAGTAAGGAAGTTTACCAGTAGTTAGAAGAATGTTCAATTCAACTATGAGAATACCTCACAATCATTGTATAAGTAATTTAATAACTATAATCTAATAAACCAATTAACTGTACTCATAGGACTAGGTGTAAATAACCATCCTACTGTAACTTAAAGAAATTTCAACTAACAAAAAGTTAGTAAGTGCACTAATCAGACCATGTACAATGTCTGTGTACACTTTAATTGTCAATAATGCATATAATATGTGATAATAATAACTAAATAAGAGTGACAGAATGGCGAAATGATAGCATAGTGTATTTTAAACAATGCTATATATGTAAATAAGACAACATTTGCTGGAGTAAAGTATCAGCAAATATATGTAAAAGTGTTAAATAACACTTAAATACCAAAGGTATGTAATAGTATAAGAAATAATGGTGATATAAGCAAATACAAATGCTTGGACATATATGGCTTGCACGCCATGAATGCATTTTGCTTAAACTACAAATATGTTAATATTATGTGTTAAATAATGAGAGATATGAACTCTAAACGTTTAATTATAAGCATTATGTTATAATAACACCAAAATATAGTGGAAAAAACTTATTTTTTATTAAGAGCCACTATATGTGTATTGTATAAAGTGAAGTGAGTTGTTAATGGACGGATTTATTACTTGTTTGGACTTAAATTAAAGACACAAGTATCAGCAAAACAATGCGACTATTCAAATGACGATCAGACGATTAATAAGAAACTTATGAATATTATAAGATTTTCTGTCATTTCCGAATGGGAATGAACGCGTCATAGCTGAGTCTCGAACCCAAAGCATAGGCGCTAAAAATTAAAATTTTAATATAACCAAGGCGTTTGGGGTAGAGAGTACAGACTTCTACACCAACAGGATGATCTGATTTTACCAGACGAGAGAAGGAGCTTCGATGAGAAGAATTAATTGTCTTTCAGCCACCGATGCGAGCGGAGCCAGCGACAGTCATGAAGAAAACATTTTGAAATGTGCGCGTTAGATAGTAAACAATTGTAACTAACCTCAACTGAAGAATAATTTTTTTCTCGTGTGACAGTGCTACGAATAATAAAGTGAATTATTGAAACATTGCCAGTGTATAATAAAGGCAATGTCAAGTGAAATATGCAGGGAGTACTATCAATTAACGAATTTTAAAATAAAATGAAAATATAATTTTCGTCAGTTGACGAATATTATAGCGGACTACGTTAGCCAAGCACACACTATGCATGGTTAATCTAGCGAACGATGATATATTATCAGGCACAATGAATAAAAGTTCTCGTTTAATTTAATAATGTTATTTAATTAAAATATTTTAATGTTTGTGTAAGAAAAATAATAACTGAAGTCGAAGTAATGATAAATACAGCAAACAACACTTGTAAAATATAGTCGCTTACTTGACTACAATCCCAGTTGTATCTAATAAATAATAATTTTACATACGAGAACTGTCACTGCCGTTAATTATCAATCTTATTGTGATAAATAATGTTTTTGAAAATAGTATTAAGATTTCAATAATATCAAGTAACTTATTTTGTTAACTTACTCTCAGCTATAGGTAAAATTAACCTATAACCAACAAATATTTCCTTGCCAACAGAGAGTCACGTCATTAACAATACTTTTTTGAATAGACTCAATAAGAAAAATTTTTCTATTTTTTATCAAATCCAGTTCATAATAATAATTAAACCAGCAATATTGTTTTAAGGTGTAGCGTTTATAACACGTGTTACACAGGCTTGGATAACTAAACTGCAGCACACCTGCTGTACGATAATACGATAATTTTAATATCGTATTGAGGTTAACTATTTTTAATATTTTATCTTTTGATCATTCTATATGAATAAATATTATTCTTAACAAGCATCTTTGTATCTTGCATCATGCAAATTCAAAGAATCCATGCAATTTGGTAACTACTGTGTTACCATTAACTATTATGTTAAGTTTGGTAACCAAACTTAACATAACAAGGATTACCATAATATTGTACATTGTACCAGTGTTACCAGCCCTGAGCTCAAGAATTTTCAGAAAATAATTAACTTTGTTGTTTTTAAAGATTTATTTATTGTTTTAAAAAAGGATTTCATTCAATTTAACTAATGTTAATAACCGCCTAGATATCTTACCAGCAAACAGAGAGTATTTATTTCTTTTAAATAGGCACAAATAACTTGCATTTTAGAAGCAATTGTTTCTCAAGGTGGCAGCAATATTCCAGCGGCCAGTATTTGAATATTTAATCCACGATTAAGTATCATTATCATTTGATTTACTGTGTCTATGTTAATATCAAGGTGAAGTATTTTGTGTGTTATTCAAGATTTTCCAGTGAGATAGAGCGACATATTAGGAAGATTGAAGACATTCACGGATGGTAAGTGGGGAGGTAGACACATCAAGAGAACATTTATTACAGTCCTTTTAAACATAAACATTATTTTAAACATAAACATTACTATTTCAATAATTTATTAAACAACAAAAAACAACACCAATCACTGATAATTATATTACGACGTGAGGATTGAAGAGTAATACTATTAAATCAATTACAAATTAATTGGAAATAAAACACTACACTCACTCAACGTCGTTTAGTTACAACGTGACGAGCCCAAAGCGGGGCTTGAAGAAATCGAACTTACTTCAATCACTCAAACACTTTAATCACATAACATTTATATTTTATTACAACGTAAAATGTAAAGACTGTCTGCACAGTGCATTATACATTCTATATTTCTGTGCGGAAGCATGCAGGTTCTTATTTCCTCAGAACCTCTGGCCTAACGTAGATACACTGAGAATTTGGAGTGTATTCTAGTAGCGATGATAAGAGCCACTGCGGATAAGCAATCGCTAATTATTGAAAAAAGCAACCTAACAAAGCCAGTGAGTAAGTAGAGATTATGAACTCTAACTCCTATTGATCATGAATAAATACTGTTACCTACATAAAATAAACGTAACTCAAAGGATTGAACAGAGTATCTTTCCTTCCTTAAACATTTTTTTATTCCTTCTACTTCTAGCATGTAATTCTCTACACTTTTGTTACCTCTAATTTAAGTAGTTTGGAGATGTCGGGACACGAAGTTTGTAACCATAATTTGAAACCGTATAAGAAGACGATAAGAAAATGAATACAATTATCCATCACTGTGCGTGCTAATAAACAAATATCGGTATGGATAATCATACACGACTTCTATTTTCTAAAATTTATATTTAAAATCATTTTCAAAATGAAATATTTCCATAAAAACTACTTCTTTTTACGTCTTTCTTCAGCCTTAACCGCAATGCTGTGGTCACTAACGTATAACACCTCACGTTAGCGCACTCGATTTTCACTGATGACGGCAGTCGACGACGACACTGCCGAAACGTCTGGTTTTGCAGAAAACATTAGACCACGGCCAAACAGCACGGGAATGAATTTTAACAACAAACTACTTCTTTGTTACCGATAACGGTAACACATATAAAAAATTATCTGCTCCCCCTTCTACTATCATTTTTGTTTATAGAAAATTACCCCCCCCATCAACTACCCTTTTTATTTATAGATATTTCATCTACCTTTCTACAGTGGATTATTATGATCTTCTTTTCATGATACTTTATATGCCAAAATTAAGTACTTTACTCTTGTTAAAGCATAAAGCAGGTAAACTACCCCCTTCCCCTCAACCGATCTTCACGAAAATCAATAGGCCTTGATTCTCTATAACTCACGCATATATGCAAAAAATTATTTGCTTCTTTTTGAATTTGAGGCAGTTGTCATTCGCCATTCTACACACAGTCACTTTTCACAAAATGACTTTTCTTCATGTTTTGAGGATACTGCAATCAGAATCAGCCCTAATGCCGAAAACGATTTTTTTCATACCTTATGGAACATGGAAGTAAAAACTGATTTTCTGTTCAACATGACTTAAAGTATTTTACGTTTTTTTATATGACTACTACTCTACTGGAATAATTTGACTCTTGTAAAAATTGCTTTGTTTGGACTGCTGTTCGCTGTTAAAAAATAACGTAAAACGATTGATAAATTTCCACTTTTCTCATATGGCTTAGTGTACTCCAGAAGATTACTGTGACTGCAATAATAGTAATCAACTCGTCGCCGTGTTGTAGGCCTACTTGTTGCTTCTCAGCAGAACGTCATTGCCAACTCGGAACCGCCCTATATCATCAGTGTTAAATAAGCAATATTTATGCACCTTTTTCTCAAGAACAGTAATCTATACCAACATACAATTTCTTATAGCTGTTAATTTTACCATAAAATAACAGTTATTTTACCATAGTATTTGTGAATGCTGTACGCAAATAAACTTTGTGGGATGAAAAAAACCATTTCTACAATTTTTTAAATGTTGTTTAAAAACGTTTTCAAATTTTTGACTTTAAACCTTTGTTACACTAACATAAATAAAGGTTTGTAAATACGTTTCGTACCTGGTATGTAAAAGTGGATTAATAACAAACAGCTAAATTTTCAGGATCATATCATACAGGGTTTCTGAGAAAAGGACATGAACATAAATAATTTGGCTTTCCTGTAAACTCCATCGTAAAGTAAGTAAATGCAGATAATGACATGCACTTACTTGTTTGGAGTTACTTCGTGAATAAAATATTCCTGATCCATAGTCTTGTAAAAAAACAGGTTTACCATCTCTGGCATAGTAAACCTTTCCTACTTAACATGAAAAACTAAGGAATGAACATTTTTGAAATAAAATATAACCCGAAGTTTAGGCGACAAGCTAAATTTTGCGGTTGACACATTCCACTACAAGAAACAGTTTTGCGCCTTAACATTCCATTACAGCAAAATAATAGATGTGTTCTTAAATATAAGAAATACAGAATAAGGAACAAATAAAAAAATACGATTTTTTTCATTTTTAGCGGTTCCGCTCCCATTAGATAATGTTATTTAAGAAAACCAACGTCGGTCTCGCCCGGCGAATAGTCGTATCGTCTGAAATGGGTTTATGTTTTGAGTTAAGTCTGGATTACGTAATAAGGTGTAAAAATGTGTTTAAATGGAGGGTGACATTAAAAAGAGCATGAGACACTTTATAGAAAGAAAGTAGGTGTTTAATTAATATGATTTTCAAATGATGCAGTTTTTTACTTTAACGTGATGGACTGGAAATCTGCTTATTGTGGAAAGTAACAGTGTGACTTTGACTTAAAACTGAACAAAAAGAAACAGATATGACGATGGTCATAGATGACATAGGCAAACGATAATTTTAGCTGGGAGTTTAACGTTAAGAATGAAGTTCTTTGTATCGTAATACTGTAGGAGAGTTTTAGCAATAAGAAATAAAATCTGAAATATGATAGACTAACATAGCTTTTATGTAAAAAAGAGAATGCTAAGCTTTTGAAACAAAGGACTCAAAACGAATAAATTCCAATAAAGAATGATTATGGAACATAATCCACTGAAAAGACACGTTTTGATGGTTTTAGATTTTTAGGGTGACAGTTTATTGTGCTGAAAGAGTAACCAAAGAATTAAGTAAAGGATGGAACGATCAATGATAAATTGTGTATGAAAATACTCCAGAGAAGGATTTACTGGTGGCTAGGACATACTAACTACGTGACTATGTAGAGGAAGCATAGTAGAAGCTTTAGCATTAAGAAGCAGCAGAAAGGTTTTAAAGGAAAAGAGAGATTCTTTAACCTGCGCTACTCAATAATTTGGTAAACCACTAAGCCTTAGATTATGAATGCGTGAATTGTAGATATTTATTTACTGTTTTCTTAGATAACGAAGATTCAACGTACTGTTTCGTTCCTGCCTGTTCATAAAAACTTTATATTACACAATTTTTGTTAATACGTGTGTATCTAAGCTTAAACTGTACTAGCTGCGTAAACTACAGTTATTTTTAGAATATGTAGTAGCTTGGATAGAGTTCGTAATGATAAATTTTGAGGTCGTTAATTATAAATTTGTTGGTAATAATTCTTAATTTTTTCCAGTCTTATAATCATGAAACTCTTATAATGATGAAACAAACCTCACAATGCTTGGTTACTGGGGCTCGACTCCTGTATTTATGTACACCTCCGGCACGTAACAATGACGTAACATGTAACAGTATCCACTTAAAGGATAATACAATAGCAAGGAATAGAGGCGTTATCGTTTAATAATAAAAAATATTAATTCATCCTCTCTATTGTACCTAATATCTATGCGGACATCAATACAAAAGATACGTGACAAGATTCACTGGCGATATCTAAAGTATAAGCGTGTGAGGTAAATGAAATGCTCTGCGACGACTAGTACAACGCGGGGTATTCCTTAAAGCAAAAGAAACGACCTATAGAGACGATATTCTAATACTGTTATAACTGAAACTTTTGAGTGTTCTGTGTCTTATAAAAATTAAAATATAAGAATGTCGTACAGTGTATAAAGGAAAACTGCATTAATATATGAAATTCGCAAAATTTTGTATATTTACAGGACTAAATATATTATTCTTATGCTTCATAAAGTTTACAAAAGTGTCAGTATTCTCCAATAGAACAAGACAACTCCATTCATATAGAATAAAAATAATACCTTCTAATTCAAAATACCTAAGTCCGATAGCGACTGATTGAAAATACATAAGTAGGCCTGTTGGCTTTGTAAACACCAGTATGAATTTCATTCCCATTTCGTACCTTCGTCAACCCACCGCATACAACTTTTAGAAGTGTATTTTAGACGTAAATCAGGAACTAAAATTCTTTTTATCATTTATTTCTAAGAGGAAGCTTTTGACTTGCAGACCGTAAATTTAACTATATTGATTCACAGAGTCAACAATAAAGACTGACTTCGTTAAAACCTACTGTCTTTAACGTAGGTGTGACTCAGATATGTGCGAAGATGGAGGATAGTATCCGATTGAAGTATATACATTTTTTATAGTGAGTAATTCATTTAAAGTACATAAAGTAAGCAATTCGTTTAACACAATTACTCCATTACAAAGAGGATTGGAAGGTAATAATACAGAAAATAGGAGAATTTTGTAAGAAAATGATAAAATTATAATCTCATTTTTTGATTAAGTATTTGTAAAAACAATCTTAAGAAATAAGTGTGTAAAAAGAATAATATTGTTTTAAGAATATACAGGAATATAATAAAAATTAGCTCTAATAGTAGTTTTTACGTTGATTAAAGTCAACAATAAGAGAGTAAGTTATAAAAGTTTATGCCGTAGGATAGCTGGTGTAAATATTTCCACCAAGTAATGGAAATACGCTTCCTGCAGCTGTCTTTATGCTTTTAAGAAAATTAACAAGAAGTTAAACAAACTTAGACTTAATTTTATATTCTAATTTAAAACAGTATTCTTATTAATTGTGTTTTGTACTCTGATTAAATGGTTATTATATACTTTTGCCGCTTCTTTTCACTGTTAATTCAAAACTTTTATTAACCATATTATCCATATTGTAATGAGACATATAACCACGATATTTTGAACATCAAAATATAAGCTACATGTCATAATATAATTAAATTACCTTATTCGGTCCACCTTAGTGACACTAGCTGCAGTCGTTTAATGACGCGTTTCGGGATAAAATCCCATCTTCAGATACACAATAATCAAAACATAAATGTATACCACAATTTGTGGTTTGTCATAATTTAAAATATTTAAAATCTTTAAATAAAATATATATAAATAAAAACGTAACAACTGAATCGCTCGGAGCGCTCGCATGCATGCACGCTGTACTACGACTTCCTCACGACTGGCTATACTTATCATTCAACCGTATAGCAGTGTCAAACAGGTTATTAGAACCGAAGTTCATTTGATCATTTAATATGTTATTTTTGGTCATTGCGTTTTTTGTAGCTTTGTATATTTCGAACTCCTCTAGACTATCCATTAATTTACCCTTCTTGCAAGTATGCAACGCCACGAAATTGTTTTCGAAACTAGTATAACTATGAACTTTTTCTATTAAATGTTGTGCAAAACTGGAATTATTATTATTTGTTTTTGGAATGTGCTCTAAAAATCTTGTATAAAAATCTCTGCCGGATTGGCCAATGTAGAATGCTGCACAATTATCGCATTTAATTTTATAGACTCCTGATTTATTTTTTAAAGGAATATTTATTTTAGTTTCGAAAAAAAATTTTTTTAAATTATTACAGGTTTTGAATGAAATAGTATATCCTTTACTTTTAAAAACAGATTTTAAAATATTTGGCAACAAGCCAGTATAATTAGCTGAAATGAATTTTTTATGTTTTTTATTATTTTGGTTAATAATATTGGTATTTTTATTTTCTAAACGTTTTTTTATGTTTCATTATCATTCTATCAACTATTACTGGCCTGTAACCATTATTTAGAGCTATTTGTTTTATAATATTTACTTCTTGATCATAGTCTTCTTTATTAAGGGGAACACAAAGTAATCTGTCAATAAAGCTGTTAAATGCAGCCATTTTTTGGGCTGGAGGATGAAATGACTTAGCATGTATAACCGTATCTGTGCATGTGTGCTTTCTGTATATTTTGTATGTCAGTTCATTACCGTTATTTGTTATGGTTAGATCCAGGAAATTAATATTTTTGTTATTTTCAATTTCCATAGTGAATTTTATTGTCTTATGTATTTTATTTAAATAGTTATTAAATGACTCGAGCTGTCTATTGTTACCATTGAAAATAACAAAAGTGTCATCCACATATCTTGAATAATATACTATTTTTTGTCAAAATAATTGTTTTTTAAAATTTTAGTATTTTCTAGATGATTCAAATAAATATCAGCGAGGATACCTGAGAGTGGAGAACCCATTGCTAGGCCCTCATTTTGTTTGTAGTATGAACCATCAAACGAAAAATAGTTTTGATTAAGTACTATTTCTAATAGTAACATTAGCTGATTAATTTTTCTTATTTCTAAGGTATTATTATTTATTAAATTTTGTTTGAGTAATTTTAAAGTTTCATCAATTGGGACATTGGTATACAGATCCACTATGTCAAAGGACACTAGCTTGTAACTAGGCTTAATATTAATATGACGTAATTTTTCAATAAATTCTTTATAACCTTTTATACTCTGGTTATTATCTAAGCTTATATGTTGTTTGATTATTTTTACCAAGGTTTTTGCTACTTTATAGCTTGGAGCGGTTGTATAATTTACTAAAGGTCTAATTGGTGTGTCTTTTTTGTGTACTTTGGGTAGACCTTTTAAGCATGGTGCACTAGCTTTTATTGGTTTCAACACAAGAGAATGGACCAATGTAAAACAAAAGATTGTAAAACAATGTAATAACTGTAATGAACAATTATGAACAAGATAGTGACTTAAAAGACCACTACTTAATTAAAAATGAAGTAAAGTAAGGAGACACCTTATAGGACAATATAGAGGTGATTAAATAGACTCAAAACCAGGAAATAACAATGTATCCACAGTAACTAAAGCAAACAGTAGTTGTACTGACAATGTATGTGTAATTGTGACTCAACAGAAATTGTCCTGAAACAAATATTCAAATGTAATTAGTCAATATAGTTAATGGAATCATAGGCCTAATGCAACCTTAGCATAGGAGATATATTTTGTCAATAATAATAAGTAGATGATAAGTAAAGAGTGTAAAAGGACTTGAAAAGCATAATCTCGAAGAGATGTGATTGTCATTAGTTAGTTTTAGTCAAAGAATACATAAATATTTTAAGAAATAGTGCAAAGTGTTAATTTCAAAAAATATCTTCCTTAATCATGGACGAAAATATATCATGTGTGGACTCTAAATTAAGAGCCAAATATTCGCCATACCGTAATAAGCTTAGATTCACAATCAGAGGTGTTATAAGAAAGTTATATCAATTTAAAGATAGTTGATTTATTTTGGAAAAATGTTTAGCGTCAGTTCATACTCTTAAACCCGAAGGCCCACGCTTGTTGTAACAATTAAATAATTTAGCGAAGGGGGGTATGTGCGCTCAAGTAAAGATCCTTAGCCAATCAAAAGAGAGAATTCGATAATTTTTACAAGGAATGCAAACGAGAACAGCAGAAACGGACACCATCTTGGGACACTTTTGAATAACCACTGAAGCAAGACAGACGATAGCCCCGCATCGCCAGAAAACAACAGTCTAACCTAACTTTGTGCGTGTTATCAAATGTAACCAAGGAAACATAACCTCATTTTAGCCAAAATCATTATAACGTTTTATTCGAAGTTTAGCGAAGACTCAATAGTGCGACATGAATTGCTAAGTGTATAATCCATAGCAATTACGCGAATTACAGGGAGTAAAGTGATTTTTTACTATATTTAAGGAATTTAAGAAATTGACGATATATTTTATCGAAACAACGTTAATACTATGTGTACATAAGAACGAATAAAGGGCATTGCACCTTATTATTTACATTAAGTTGTTAATTATAAAGACAATTCTCAAATTAATTTTATTTAATTAGTAAATGAGAAGTATAAAGATGATGATAGTTTTTTCAACATAAACACTAAGAGTGTCTCAATTAACATCATATCGATGATGTCATTAATAGTTAAACCAATGTTAAACTAACAATAGTTAGTCAGAAGTTTGAGAATTATCAATTGACAAGATTAATTATCAAAAAGCTAAATGAAAATATAATTTATGTTTAGAGTTAAGAAATAGTCTCATACTATTACAATATTTCGTTACTTTATTATTAAAAGAAGTTAATACCAAGCGAAATACAATTCTAATAATTAACCGATTACCTGATCGAAGTAATCCAATATAATTGTTCAGATGATTCTTCCTGGAATACTGAACTAATTTATTACTTTATTGTGTTTATATTTTATGTGTTATCAAAGAAATATTAATCCATTTAAACTTCACTGGTGCTAGTTACAATACACCAAGTTAACCTATAATGTCGGACCAGACATGGCTATGATACTTTCTGTTATCCATTAAGATGTAATTGAATTTGTAATCACTCTCCGACTACCCAATAATGGTAGTATAAATTTTCTAGTTGTTTTGTTTGTATTCTGCAGTCTAAAAGGACCTACATTTTAAATAAATAGTTTAACCAAAAATAAGTTTAACAATTCTGATAATTGTAAATCAGAACAACCAACCCTGAGACAAGATTTTCATAAAACTAATTTATATTGTAAAAGCAAATTAAACAAATAACAGTTTGTTATATTTTTAAAGCAATTCAAGGAATATTATCAGAGAATAAATCATAATTTTATACGACAAAAATAGAGTCAGACGATTTATTTCAGTAGACTAGGCTATTACAGAACAGGTGGATACCTCTCAATGGATGGCAACGCGGACAGCGGCAAATTGAATTTATGGTGAATAAATCTAAAATTAGATTGCACCTCAACACTGCGCGGTCAGCCAACTTCATTTCAAGTAAATAATTATTTAATAAAAAATAAAAATGTACTTTCAGTGAGGGATCGACTTCGTAGATTCGCCTAGTCAACAGAACAACGTCACACCATAAACACGTTACGAAGAAATATAATCGAACATTTTAAAACATTTTTAACAACAACAAAAAACAATAACCGAATTTAATTAAATAAAAACATTTATAAACGAACTTAAATAAATAAACAAAAGAGATACGTATTAGTCTAACTACAAATTGACTGCCAGACGTGTGGAATTATAACACGACCCGTAATACGTTCCTCTACAATATCCAGTGATTCAATAGGAGGTTTTTGGCTATAATGTTGATATATGAGTTACAACTTGCCTCCAATTATAACAGAAAATTTTTATTTGACTCAATCAAAACACTTTAATAGAACATGACTAGTGCATACATTTTTATCTTGAATATCAAAATATCGTACGCACGAAAACGATTAATTGAAAATACGTAAGTACTGAATTTGTAAACAACAACACCAATTAATTTCACACTTCCTGCCTTCTCAATCATCATATACACGTTTTCGGCGTTCCTTTCTAAAAGCAAATTGTATTAACTGTTTTAAAAATTAAAAACTAGATGAATACATAACAAAACTAAAGATAATAAACGTGTAGTTTTTTGTGTTAACCAGCTCCAAAAAAATATTTGAACTAGAGGTTACGATGTTTCAAATAATGTTAATGCAAATAATATTAATATTTATCCAAATAATAAATTTTTAAAATTATGCATAGTTCATAATAAAATTAATTTTGAAAAAGTCTCACTTAAAATTAGATGTTACGTTCATGAATATTTTTTGTGTAACTGCAGTGTAAACTGATTGATATCTGCAAGATCCGAATCACGCTTTACTGACGAATGGGTTCAGTTCAGTACGCCCTTGGTGTGTCTCACCTGTGCATGTCTATATTACTCACATTATTTCTTTTCTTCAGTTCATTTACTACGCTACCTGTGTAAAGTTTATAGCACATCAGGAGGCAGTAAGACATCGTTTACCTCTTCAGATTATATGATTTACGAGAATAAACCAAAAGTTCTATACCGCACAAAACGCCAGTCAGTATCATACAAATATTTCTCTTACTTCAATAACTTATTTACCTAACTTACTACGTAGACATTCTACCAACATTTTTTATTCTAGAGAGTAAACAAATAATAAACTAAAATTTTTCTTTTCTAATCGTTAGAGCGGCAAGGACCCTTCATAGCCGGCCTTGGAAAGAACCGTGTGTAATCAGATGATTCTCGGAAACGGCCTCGGCAGATACTGTACTAGAGTGATCTAGTACGAGCACGCCGCTGTAACGAGCCCAAAAACAAAACTATTGCGTTTTTGACCGGACCACATGGTACGAGCTCCTTTCGGAATCTCGGAACACGTAAACCTTGAGGACGTCACATGACGCACACAGCCCTGAATGGCCAGGCTGGCACGGGAATGAGATGTCTGCGACTGCCGTTACAACTATCCCGGTTCTGCTCTCCGGTAGACAGCTTAACGCTCTTCTCCGGCTAGTTTGAGTCGCCGCCGGTGTGTCTTGTATGGACGTCCGTCCCTATCCACCAGGTAGATCTCCCGCCGAGTGTTGTGGTTAGCTTCGCTCGTTCCAAAAACACTAGTGCAGAGCAGAAAGATTGGTTGCATTGTATTATTTATAAGGAATATTTATTTATTTATAAATTTATATTTACATATTTATGAATATATATATTTATATTTACATCAGAAAAGAATGATTGTAAGAGAAATAATTTATGTGGTAAAAAATCTTGTCAATTTGTCAAGAACTCTGGGTACCGTCGCTGCTGATGCCTCGTATGGTGTGACCGGGTTTCCGCTTCTCTCTATTCAATCGGCCGGTTGTCCTATTTGACGTGAGGCCAGCCCCAGAGCCCGGTCGCTGTAGGTCCCTGCCGAGCAGAAGTTTACTTGCTCAGCGAAAACAGAACTCTTAGCAAGCGTTTGCCCCTGTACCCGCCGTCCTACGCAGCGCCTTTTTTATTTCACCGGGATGGTAGTTGGCTGTAGTCTACAGTTGGATGTGTAGCTTGTTACATATCTGCTTCCACTTGTGGCCCATGAGCGGCTTTCCATTGTCCGTCAGCAACGCTTCTGAATATTCTTTGGCAGAATACATCGTCCTCCAGGTAGCGGATAATGGTGTCGGCGTCTACCTTCAGCACTACCTTCAACCCATTTTGACGTCATGTCCGTGACCACGAAGATGTAGCGGTTGCCAGCTTGGGGAAACGGATATGGACCTATAATGTCGAGGGCGACTGTGTTCCAACATGTCCTGGGACGGTGAGGGCGCTGATGTTCCGGTTCAGGATTTGGCCCGCGCTTGTAAAGGGCGCATACTCGGCATCCTCCAAATAGTCCAAATACATGGTTTTTAATGTATTTCAGCAATAAAATCATCTGTTATATATTTCAGTTCAAACAATATTTTATCTAACTACTAAACTTTTGTAAAGAGAGCTCACACAGAGAGAGACAGAGATGGAATTTGTTTATAAACAGTAAAAAGACGACATTATTGAAACACAAATTTTGCACATAACATCATTAGGCCTACACAGATAGATTTACTATAGCTAGCACCCTCAGCACCCTTTGTCGTTTCCTTGTGCCTCCTGCACTACACGACGGACGCCGACAGCCGTGATTTCTTGCAGTCATGGAGTAGTTGCTGCGACACTGCAAAGTGGCTTCTCTTCTGGCTGCATATGAGGGTCTTCCTGGACATCGGTGGTATTCCTGAGCCCTGGTTGCCCCGAAAGGAAGTCCAACAGCTCGTTCTCCTTTGCCCGCGCAGTGTAGCACAGGGAACGTGAAATTCTGTATCAACCGAGCCCAGCGAGCATAATTGGTCTTATGACTAGCCGCCTGTTTCAGCCACGTCAGCGCATTATTATCTGTACAGGAGACAATGTGGCGATCCTCCAAGTACGGCCACTATTTTTTGATGCCCCAGACCACTGCCGAACACTTCAGTTCGTTGGAGTGATACTTCTTCACCTCGGTGAGCTCGTTTCTGTCGTACGATATGATCCGTTTATCTCCTGCTCCGGTGAATTGGTAGAGTGCTGCCCCGAGTCCATTTTGGCTGGCGTCCGTTTCTAGGAACATCGCCAAGTTTCGCTCCGACTGCGATACCTTTAATAGCTTCCAGAAAACGGCTCTTCCCAGTGCCACTTTTTCGTACGCAGCAAGTCCTGCAACGGAGTGGAGATCATCGCTAACCTGGGAATGTATTCCCGCAAGCGCTGCAGCTCTTTCTTGGTGCTGAGCACCGGCTGTTCTTCGACTGCTCTGAGGTGCTGCTACTGCGGGAATTTACCGTCAGGTGTTACCTTGTGCCCCAGCTGAGATACGGCCCGGCCGAAGTGTCACTTACTGGGACTGCAGGTCAGCTGATACATCTGCAAACTTTCGAGGATTTGATCGAGGTGTCGTAAGTAAGCTTCCAAGTCGGGGGAATAGATGATGATATCGTAGAGAAAGACGAGGCAACACACGCGCAAGAGCACCATCAGTACATCCTACATCATGCATTGGAAGATGATAGGCGCGTTCTTCAGTTGAAAACTCATGACCTGAAACTGGTACCGACCTCCTCTGGTACCGAGAATGCCGTGTACTACTTTGTTGCTTCGGCCAGAGGATCTGCCAGTCCAGTGACTTTGGCACCGCTAAGGTCCTTGATTGTCTCGTAGACGCAATGGCAAGTCTCCGTTCTCGGTCTGCTTGATCAGCCTCCGGAACTCTACGCAGAACAGAGGTGTGGTGTCCGTCTTTTAACAATCACCATCGGAGAGCTGTATGGACAGGTGGTCGGTTCGATGGTCCGCTGTCGCAACATCTCTTACATTTGGTCCTAACGTGAATGGTTGGTTACATTCCTTCGACCGGATCTCATGTTTGGCAGCAGATGTGGTGCGCAGTGGGCTACTGGAGAGTAGGCTCCGATGACGGCGAAGCAGATCCAGGAGTCGTCCACGGTGTTGGATGCCAATTGATGTTTCCACACTACCCTCGTCTCCTCTCCCTCAGGCTCTGCGCGGTCGTTCCAGAAGACTGTCTGTCAATTTTCGTCGCCAATGTGGATGCATCCCCGTCGTAAATCCACGGCTGCCTGGTTGGCCATAAGCCAGTGATGGCACAGTAGAACTTCCTCTTGAAGCTCTGGCACCTTGAACATGCTGGTGTTAGTTGTCATGTCTCCAAAATTATGTCCGCTATGACGGTGGCAGGTAAGCGACAGTTTTGGCCGTGCAGCGCCAGCTGGAATTCTTGAGAGTCCGTCCTTCTCCCTATCGGGCAAAAAGCCGGCTCACACAAAGTTGCAGTTGACGAAGTCCAAGGCTGCTGTTAGTTCTTTCGTCCGGCAATCTCAATTTTAAGCCTGGGTATATCCGTGCCCTGTTGATTCGCGCGTCCCTGTGGGTTATTTACCAGGTCTCGGCTGTTCCGCCTTCGTTACTTCCTTGTTGTCCATGAGGCTGATCGACACTGCTTGACTCCCCTATTCAATCCAAGGAGCCTTCAACAGAGTCATCACGACACCGCAGACAGTCGATTAGTCCAAGTCTTCTGTTATACCAATCGCCGTCCAATCTTTTGTTATATGTCTGTCCGTATAACTCAGCCAGCACCTCTGCGTCGCTTTGTGTCCCGGAGAAATGGTGCCGGAGGAATGGTTCGCAAAACTGGGGCTGCCAGTTGATTTACAACCATGTGTACCACTCTGCTCACATTGCCGCTTCCCCTAAGAGCTGTCGCACCGCGAAGTCTGCCCACTGTTCTGGTTCAATTCTGTAATCCCGCATCCGTCACTTCAATTGTTGTTCCGTGTCTAGAACTTGAGTCAATGGTATGTGGGGATGATCACCTGTAGCAGCGTGGGCCGCAGGGCTGCGACGAATACTCGAAGCTTGTGTCCTGCTGACTGTAGTTGCTTGGTGTCATGTAATGTAGTGTCGGCTGGAAGCTCATTGGCGTCGCTGTAACGGGCGTCCGCTCGATGATCTGGAACCCACGTTGGGCCTTACTTGTCACAAGACAAATGGCGCCATTTGTGCAACATATCATGTTTGTGGCCCTGAAAAGAGTCTTTGGGCGAAGACGCTACTTGCTGCTGCTGCGTCAGCAAACGTTCCGCGCGAGTCGAGGGGTGAAGTTCGGCGGCTGCTCTCGTTGTTGGATCTGAGCTGTAGTCCTCTTCACTCGGCAGGGAGATGTAAGGCCCGCTGCTATGGCAGTCGATGAGCTTTGCTTCTTCATCCTCCTCCATTTCATTCTTTTCCCTTCTTCCTTTTCTGATATTGCTTTCTTCGCGTCGTCCGACAGAATAAATTTGTTCACTACCATCAGGGCTGAGGGGAATACGCATTTGAGAGGTCACCTTTGGTTACATGTACCAAGCTTCCGGTAGGAGCTCCTGCCATGTGGTCAGGTCCAGAACGGAATATTTTGTTGTTTTAGGGGCCGTTACAACGGCATTTCCAAAGTTTCCAAGAATCACCTAGTCGTATACGGTACCTGCCAAGGCTGACTATGAGGGGGAACGTCAGTTGTACGTGCAAGATGCCGCATAGTGTCATCTAAGAAGCGGATACCTAGTCCACCTCTCAAAAGATGAAAAGGGAACCGGCGGGAGACTTTGGTCGCTAGCCTAAGCCCTCTGTCGAGAACGCATTGCAGCTTTTTTTTTATGAACAGCGGCAAGTTAGCAGAATAGGTAATGATAGGCAACAGATACGTGTTGACGATCAATTTACCTATCATACGGGTTGGCAAGTGTCGAAAACAGAAAGCACAGACAAGCTGACGCACTAGTCCTGACTGTCACGGAATGAGTACACCAGGTAAGCCGACGAACGAGGTGGCCACCGAGGTACTTGGCTTCTCTAGACCAGGGCAAGTACGTCATTCCCATTCTCACTCGTCCTTGCGGTTTCTTATGGCGCTTGAAGAATAGCACCAAGGAGCTCTTGGTGTCATTGACGGTAACTTTCTAGTTATCCGTTCAGGTTACATGCGCATCGAGGGCGCGCTGAAGTCGTCCGATCGCCCTGTCAGAGTTCCGCTCGACGGTATGAACCATCGTGTCGTCGGCAAACAGGGTAAACTGGGTACGTCATTGATGTAGAGTGAAAACAGGAGAGGTCCTTAGACGCTACCTTGACTTGCCTCGGCTGCAATACGTCTCTCGGAAGAGACGTAGTTGTCTATTCTCACGTATAAGGTCCAAGCCGTCAGAATTCAAGCAATCAAACAAATGTAGCACCTGAGAGCTGGATTTCCCGTAACTTGAATAAGAGCCCGTAGTACCAGACGGTGTCAAAGGGCTTTCCACATCTAGAAAACAGCCTACGGTCTGCTATTTCCAACATCCGGCGTCAGTGATGTATTCCACCAGTCTCATCAGCTGTTGAGTGGTGGAATTCCCCACACGGAAGCTAAACTGTTCGGGCACCAGTACGTATTAGTTTTGTAGATGGTTTTGTACTCGCCTCTGCACGAGACGTTCGAGTGGCTTTTACGTGGCTAACAGGAGACTAATGAGCCATAGGTTGTCGGCACGGGAAGCTCCCTTCCCCTGCTTCGGGATCACTATGACCGGCAACATCCGCCATTTCTCAGGAAAGTAGGCACTTAGTCGCGTTGAACAGCGCGACCAAGAAAAGGATTATTGACTCCGGAAATCGAATTAGAGCGGTGTTCGAAACATCGTCCGGGCTAGGAGTTTAGTGAGCCGATCTGACTCCTTTTCCCTAAAGATGTGCTTGGGCTCCGCAGTAATCGTCAAGAGAGTACTTTCGCGGACGAAAGCACTCGTCTAATCACGGATCCGCTGGTAGTAGGACGTGAAGCCAAGCTGCATCCTAGAAGATGCGTCAACCGCAGAGATGACGGCCTCGTCGAAAGCAGCAACTGCCTTGTCAAGGTTGTAGACGGTTTCTAGTGGTCCCGCCTCTGACAATCGGGACTGAGTGCCGGGCCATAACGATCCCACACTACCACCTTCCTGACATCTCTGTGGCGTGTAGGGTAACGACGTGGACCAAGATCAGTGATCAGAAGAGAGTTCTGTTAGCGCGGAAACATGGATCGGACGCCCTGTATGACCGCGATATCCAAGACATCGAGAGCCGCGTTGAGTTGTGAGGAGTGGAAGGTTGGTTGCACGGGCCCAATAAGCCTCGTCCGGTGGGCATCGACAAACGTCAGTAAGCGCTTCCCGTTCGGAGCAGTCAAGCGACTGTTCAAATCGCGATACTTACAGTTCAGGTCGCCTGCCATAATGAGCCTTCTGTGTGCATTGAAGAAGACGCCGCCAAGCCAGAGTGCAGAAGTTCTCTGTTCGGCGGCTTGTATAACGCACCACGAGGACACCACTGAGAGTACCATGATTCTCCACGGTAGTGGTCTCTACGTAGGCCCTGTGCGCTAAGTCGACACGTCGACCAATAATGAATTATTGCGACGCTCTGGGCTGTGCGGTTGTGCGTCGCAGAGACGAACCGCTCGCTATCTGAGTTCCGAGCTTCCTTCTGGAGCTCCTGCCTCGTGGCCTTGCCCAAGTAGGGCGTGTGCTCTGTAGCAGGCCGAATCTCGGCTGTTGTGCTAGCCTACACTAGCGCAGTATACACCGAGGGCGTTTCCACGAATCACCTGGACGTATACGGTACCTGCCCAGCCCAGCCACAAGAGGATTGTCTGGGAACCTCGCCGCACGTTCATAAAATTTGCGTGCAAGCCGCCTGAATGTTTCGTCTAAGGAGCGGACGCCAAGTCCTCTCCTTAGAAGGCGTGATGAGAAGCGACGGGGGACTTTGGCCGCTAGCCGAAGACCCCTGTCGAGGACGCTCTGCAACTTCTTTTTATGCATTGCGGCAGGGTAGCCCCAAACCGGGCAAGCGTAGGTAATGACCGGCAGCAAATACGCGCCGACGATCATCTTGCCCAATTTCCTGGTCATGGCTGAGCTGATCAGGAGTGGAAACAGTAAGCTCAGACGAGCGGATGCTCGCTTAATAACTGTCTGAGCGTGGGTACGCCAGGTAAGCCGACGGTCGAGGTGTAATCCGAGGTACTTAACCTTGTTGGACCAGTGCAAGTACGTTCTGCCGATACGTAACTGCCTAACAGGGTGCTTCCGCCGCTTCGAGAATTCGACGGCTACACTCTTGGCAGCGTTTAGTTGCACTCGCCAATATTGAGTCCAGTCCCCAAGCGTGTCGAGCTGGCGCTGCAGTCGTAAGACGGCTCTTTCTACATGACGATCGGCCGTAAATACGGCCGTGTCGTCCGCAAAGAGGGCCACCTGGACTCCAGGCTGTCTCGACACGTCGTTGACGTAATGTGAGAACAGAAGGGGGCCAAGAACACTACCTTGAGGGACGCCGGCTGTGATTCATCTCTCGGAAGAGACTGAATCTACAACTCTCACGCAGAAGGTCCTCTCCGTCAGAAAGCTAGCAACCAGATGGAGGTAGCAGTCCGAGAGATCGACTTCCCTAAGCTTGAATAATAGGCCATCATGCCATACGCTGTCGAAGGCTTTTTCAACATCTAAGAAACAGCCAACGATCCGTTCTCTCCGACACCCGGCGTCCGTGATGTATTCCACCATTCTCATCAGTTGATGAGTGGTCGAATGCCCCACACGGAAGCCGAATTGTTCGGGGCCAGCACGTCAAATTTGGTTAGATGTTCTCGTACACGATGCTGCACGAGGCGCTCAAAAACCTTTGGACATAGCGGAGATTAGGCTGATAGGCCGGAGGTTTTCGGGGCGGGAAGCATCCTTTCCCTGCTTCGGGATCACGGTGACCGTCGCCTTTCGCCATTTCTTGGGAAAGTAGGCCTGTCTGCGACACGCGTTGAACAAATCAGTGAAGAGTTGAACTCCAGGCTCGGGGAGAAATCGTAGAGCGGTGTTCGTGACACCGTCCGGGCCTAGAGCTTTTCTTGGCTGAAGTTCAGCGAGCCGATCTGAGGCCTCTTTCAAAGAGATGGGTTCGGGCTCCGCCGTGATCGGAAGAGACAGAAAGTCTTCCACAGCCATCTCGACTTGTTCGTTGAAGTCCCAGTCCACGGACGGGTTGGGAGCGAACTGTCGCTCGAAACACAAACCCAGGAGTCGTCCGAACGGCCCAACGATGGCGGGAATAAGAGGTCGTCGCCTCTGTCCCGTCAACGCGGAAGGTATTCTATACGGGTGACTTTGCGGGTCCGCATCCCGCGTTCGGACTACAGCGAGTTCCCAGTTCCCAACAGCTACGTCGGAACGCCTTCAGACTGCCACGCAGTCGTCCGGTGAGCCGATTGTATGCTGCCTTATTGGCCGGATCACGGGTTCTCTGCCAACGTTACCGGAAGTAATTCCTCTCCCGAGCGAGAAGAGAGACTTCCTCAGGGATGCGTTGCTAGTCAGGCGTGAAACCGGCTCGCGTACGTGAAGACACGCCTATAGCCGAGATGATTGCCTCTTCGATTCCCGCTACTGCTTCGTCTAGGAGACGAACGGAATCGAGTGGGCCCGCTGGCGGCAATCTACGGCACACAGCCGGGCCGTAGCGGTCCCAATCGATAACCTTCTTTTTGTCAGAACGTGCACAGGCGTGCTGGGTAGCGACGTGGACGAAGATGGGGTTTTGGTCGGATGTCAGCTCCGTAAGTGAGAATACCTCGACCGGACAGACAACTCCTTGGGTCACCGCAGTATCCAGAACATCGACAGCCGCGTTAGGGAGCGTCGGAAAGAACGTGGGTTGCGCTGGGACCAATCACCATAGCCCGGCGCGATTCAACATAACTGAGCAAGCTCCTCCCGTTCGGAGTAGTCAAACGACTATTCCAAACGCGATGCTTGCAATTCAGATCGCCGGTGGGAATCGAAGATGAAGTCCAGGTCGCCGACAAGGAGTTCAGCGCGAGGGGGCTTGTATGCTGAAACCACGAGGACGCCGGCAAGAGCTCCGTGGACCTCAATGGCGGTGGCCTCTAGGTTAGTGCGCTGCGGCAAAACGACAGGATGATGACCTATAGAGGTCCTCACCGCGATCGCCGTGCCGCCTCCTTGTCGGCCAACTCGGTCATCCCGATAGACCACGTAATTCGGTAATCGAAACCGGTTCGACGGGGTCAAGTGGGTTTCTGTGAGGAGAAATACGTCGGGTTTGAACCGAGCCAGGAATTCCAGAAGGTCGGAATGCTTGGAACCGATGGAGTTAGCATTCCAGGCTACGAGTGAGAGATCTCGTCTAAAGGCTCGGTTCATAGAAGACCTATGACATTGCAAGCTTCCACCAAGAGCATAAACCTCGTTTCCAGGCGGTCTCGGATGGACCTGAAGGTGGATGCGACTTTCTTGAGGTCGTAGCCGCACAGAAAGTCGCGGACGAACTGTGCGTCATCGGATATGACGGACTGGGCGGTTTGCCTGGAAACTGAGGCCGCGTAAGAGCGACCAGGCTTAACGGCAAATCGGGTCTTGTTGGTGGAAGCTACAGGACCAGCGGCAGTCGAGTTCGAAGTAGCGACAGGAAAAGTACGCTGTTGCGCTTCGTCGGACTTGTACCGGGAAGCAGGACTTTTCTTGGGCTGTGGGCAGGTAGGAGCTCGGGGCCGAGCATGCGGTGTGGTTATCCCTATTGTTTTAGGTTTAGTTTTGCCTGCTCGCGGATATCGCGGAGATGGCAGTGGTGGCGAGGCTATCTCTGGTTCAGAGGCGGGGGTTGGTGGTTCCGCGGAGGTGGAGGGTTGATTCTCCGGCTCCAATACCGAGATATTGGCTACTGGGCTTGTCTCTGCTGCGGAAGGCGACGCGGTTCGTTTTTGTGCCTTTGTAGGGGCTGGAGGAGGAGACGGAGAGGGCGCGCGCCGTGCCGGTAGTGCCTTTGGTTGCAGCTTAGCCTGTACTTTAGCCTAAAGGCTGCTTCTGTGTTTGGGGCTGCAATACTGGTTGCCTCGGCTTCGGGAGGGGCCCCTTCGGCTTTTGTTTCCGCAGGAGTTCCGCCCTGTATACCGGGCAGTTACTGTTATTGGCTGCATGGCCGTCGCCACAACTGATGCAGCGATAGTAGTACTTGTCTGCCACAGTAAAGGCCTGCGTGGAATGTCCCAAGGAACAACTTAAACACGCCGGGGCACTGCGACAGACGTCGGTATGATGGCCGAACCTCTGGCACCGGTGGCACTGCGCGAGTTTGCCCGGGGGGCGACTGGATTCCACCCTAACGCTGAAGCCAAACAGCCGCGTCAGGTGGAATATCTTGTCTGCAGCCTCGCCCTTCTCGAAGTGGAGACGGACGAGTGGGAGAGGCACTCGGGTTTCAGAATTGGTGAACAGGCCAAAAATTGCCTGCACCGGGTACCCGAGTTCGCGGAGTTGTAAAAGGATCTCCTGGGGATCTGTGTGCGCGTCAAGCCCACTCAGAATTACAGACAAGGGCTTGACTCGCTTGGGGAAAAGGTATGGTATTGCAGGTTATTAGCCTGCAGAAAGGCCTCGACCAAGCGGTGGTCCTCGATCCGACGGACGACAACTTTGACCGTGTCACCGCCAAGCAGCATAAGGTCAAGTTTGTCGGCCGAAAGGCAGTGGGCCGCGATCAGTCGCCTGTATAAGGCGGCGACATTGGACACCCCGTGCACGAAAAGGAGCGGCGCGCGACCAACAGCGTAACAGCCGGAGCTGTTCCCGAAGCAGTCGGAACCGCAGCCTGTTGGCCTTGAGAAGGACCGATGTCCATGGTCGAGGTCCGAGAGGAAGCGGATTCGGTAGAATGGTTCCTCTTCGGCTTCTTAGCTGGGTGTCTACGCCGACCACCGGGAGAGGGGGGTAACGGGTGAGGAAGAGGATCATCCGCCTCCATCACCCGAGGCGATTCAAGAAGATATGACCTGAAAAAGGGAAAGAAAGATTCTGAGGAGGATATATGGAGGTGTAATAGATACTGGAATGTGGCGTATGAGGACAAAAAGCTTAATTGTACAATCTATACAAGGAACCGGATATCGTCACAGCAATAAAACGAGACAGAATTAGGTGGGCAAGTCAGAGGAATAACAGAGAATGACAAAGAATGGCAGAGCAAAGAACAGTAAAAAATGTATTCATTGGAAGACCAGGAGGAAAAAGAGCAAGAGAGAGAGGCCAAGAAGAAGATGGGTGGACGATGCAGATGAAGATATGAGAAGACAGGGGGTCAGAAGGTGGCGAAGGGTCGCACAGGATAGAGAGGAGTGGAGGTACGTCCTACTGGAGGCCAGGACTCTTCATGAGCTGTAGCGCCATGGAGTAGTAGTAGTAGTAGCCATGGTAGATTGCTGCCACAACAGACAGCACGGCTTTCATCCTCTCTCCTCTGATACACAAGGTATAAATAATATATACGGAATGCATTACATGAGTTGAATTTCTTGGCAGAGATGATCTATCAGTGAACATTGTCCATAGTTTTAACACACTAAAATTCAATAATCACTGAGACTTTTCAACAACGCTGACGATCGTTTTATACAAACCCTAGGAGGGGTTAACAACTTTTGGATTCACAGTGTTGAAATTCCCTTCTTCTTCATTCATAACCCTAGTCAAGGAATCCTTCGAAGGTGCTGTTAACAGGAACCACCTTAACCTACCATTTAAACAAGATGTTACGTCTAAAATGTCCCTTTTCATTAAATAAATTAAATCAACAAGACATGCTCCTTCAAACTACGTTTTTATCCCAGTTTTATTAAGAAATAAGAAAAACTTAAATGAATTTGTGTATTGAGTAGTGGTGAGTGAGCAGTTTTTCATAAGCTGGTACTGCAGTTCCTCAATTTGAGTAATTCAGTACCTGAAGACGAGAACTAAATGTATAGTGCTGCTAAACCAACTTATGATTAACATACCACATCATAGGAAAATATCCAAACCATCAATCCATTAGCAACCATAAAAATGGCGTACTTCTTACAATATGCATATGAAATTATTTGGATTAGTAAAACTGCTTTACATTTACATACATGTTGCATACTCTGGCATTTTCTTACGTCTCATACATGTTTATTGTAATCATACAGATACAAGGAAGGTACACATGTATTCTCCGTGGATACTAAACGTTAATAAAGATAATACAAAAGTGTTTGCAGGAAAATGTGTTCAGTAACTTTGGATTCCATATAAGCATTATTTTGGACACTAAGAGCGACAAAAGCACAATAATTGTAAATAAATAAGTTTCGCTTTTTGTAATGACACTTATACAAATATCTCTATCCATGCAACATTTTTCAATGAGATCGCAAGCACAAGAAGAAACAGAAAAAAGTAGGACATTTCTTTTAAGAGAAATACAACTAAGTTAACTTGTCCTCTTTTAATTTACGATTTGCAAAATAACAGAAACCTTTAAATTGCTCAGTTAAAAATTCTGTTAAAGTGATTTGTGTTTTTCTGATTTCAAAGGCCGTATAATTGAATTGCTAATTTAATTTCCGTTTTAATGGTAGGAATCCCAGCCAAGGAAATGAAAGCCAGAATTCAAATTGCCTTCGGTCACACAGAATACTAATGGCTTAAGACGCAGCAAGCGTGTTAATGTATATTAAACCGAGAGTGATTCCAGCACAAAGCTTGCCAACGTACAAACATTAATTTCGAATATTCGCCACTGTCTTGTGAGCTAGCATTATCAATAATATTTTCTATGATTATAGCGTCTCATAACTTTGAATTAGAAAATATGCTAGTTTTTTTCGTATAATTCTTTAAAGCTGTCACAAAATTACATCATCAAACAACATCGTATTTCTTCAATGATCATTGATTTTTTTAGCTTTGTGCTGTTCTTCAGGATAATAATTGTAACAATGTAGATCCCTATAAAGCATATTATAATGAAGAACACTTTAAACCTTATTTTCAACTAATACGAATTAAAGTCTAATGTATATATAGCGTAATATGTAAGTCACTTGCGGCTATTAAGAAGACGTAGATGAAATTCCTCATCATTTCAACTTCTAATTACATTTATGTTTATTTTTTAAACAAATCTAAGGATCTTGCAATTGCACAAAAGTAGACAAGCATAAATTGCAATGTTGTAATACAATTAATAGGTAAAGTCAATCATTTCATCATATATGTAAGAAAAAACGCGAAAATATACAAAAAACACATTTCAGAAAGAGTTAGTAAGCATATTCCCGAGTCGGGACGCCATAAATTGAATAAGAATATTATCTTGTTCAGTACAATATCTGGAGCGTACTTCAGGAGCTCAGAATAAATGTTTAATGGCTCAGACGATTTATTGTTTTGAATTGTAGTTAATGAGTACGTTAATTCTATCATGCCCAGTGACGGTTCGTGTTCTTCATTCTATGTTATTATTTCCTTACCTCGCATGTTGTATTTTATATGGGATTCTTCCGTTCTTCGGAAAATAATAAGGCTACATGCAGATCCCTTCGTATTTTTGCTAGGCTTCCAACGGGTTCCTAAACCCGTAGTCAGACTATACGTATCTTTGCACAAAGTTCCTCCATATTTTGTTTTTAAGTTTAGCCACTTGTTTTCACTTCTCGTTTTAAATCTTGCGTACATTTTCCTGACTTCATTGTCCTTTGCAATTGGGTATTACCGTGTCCTTTGTGGGCTACATGTATACTGTTTGTTATAAAAGAAGGTAAGGCTAGAAATTAAAATAATGCCTTATAAAGTATAGGTTCAACTCACACGTACGTACGTACTTTGTAGCCTGTTGGCAACTGGGCACAGAGGATAAAGCTAAAATCCGAAGAGTTGAAATAAACTAGTGATGGCCAACCCGAGGCACGCGTGTCGGTTATTTCGAAATATCTTCCTTGATAAAAGGGAAAAAGGAGACGAATTACTTTCCCACCATGATATTCATTGCCTTTGGAAAAAGAGCTCTGACAGATTTTGGAACTTCCGACGCACTGTTGCTTTAGTAATTGAAAGTTTACTTTATTTCTTAAGAATAAAAAAGTGGTTTTGGGATCTTGTACTTAAACAGAATAGAGAATCTGAGTTCGTTAAACTTACATTCTTAACTAAACATGGTTTCTTACATTCTTAACCGCTATGGTTTCTTGTCTAAACGTGAACATTTTATAAAGGAATTTTTCAGTGAAGGGTTAGTGAGGATCGGTCAGAAATATAACACAAATTTGTAACTTATTTGTGTCGACGTTTCGACAATGTTTATTGTCATCATCAGGACAATTGTTGCTGACGCCAAACACACAATTGTATTTGTAAACAAGCATCTTCAATTATAAACTGGCTATAATTAAACGTTCAACGGTCTATAATCAAGTGTGACTAACGGTCGCGCACCTGAAAAATTTGACCTAGCTCACCAGTTTACAAGTTAAATCAAACACGACAGAAATTATTTAAAAATTGCATGGTTGAAACATACATTAGATAGTTTCCTCGCAAAATTGTTGTGTACCTAATGTAATCTGTTTTTTATTTTTAAATTTATGAAACTGATCCTATAATAATAATAGTTCCCTTTTTACCTGTAAAGTAATTTTCGTGTTAAGAAGAGTGAGCTGCCTTATGTGCAAGGAAGGTAGTGTAGTCAATACTGCCCGCCGACTGTCCATTAGTAGCTCAGATACTCATTTCTATCTACAGGCGGAGGTGATTTGGGGGTGCTAAAAACGCATCTTTGTTTTACGGTACGCCCTGAAATTGTTCGCGAGTTCTCTAGATTAGTAGTCAGAAAAATATTTTTTCTTAATTTTATTAGGTGAATATTAAAACAATATTCTTATGCCTATTGTTATCTGTTTACAATTTACTTTTATACATTTATAAAACTAAAAATATTTTTTACTTTAAGTTTTAATTCGATACGTATTAGCTTTGATACCCACTAAACCCAATCCGAAAAAAATCTATAACATGTTAAAATGTTGTCGTGGGTTTCTATAAGCCACAACAGAAATCAAGTAAAAAAATTTTGAAAATATTACAAGTAAAACTTGGTGACCAGGTGATAAGGTAATGAGAATTTTTCGCAGTATATTTACTGCCTTCTATTTTCAACTTATCGCATGCTCTCTGTCTCTTGTCGCATAGTCTCTGTGTAAAAATATAATTTTCAAAGTTAATCAACTATGTTAGACATTTTAGGTATTTAGATATCAGATATTTTAAACAACAGATATTTCATTTAGAAAGAATCAAAGAGTGAAAAGAGGGAAGGAAAGTTAGAAAAAGTTTTCAGCAACTTAGGTTGACACTGAAACAACAATTTACGTCTCAGTAAATTCAAAGTAAATTTTAAATATAATAATTCTTGATAACTAATAATGATGTTTTTTAATAACCATAAAAATAATGATAGAAATATGGCTGAAAATGATAATATTTATTCTACAATTTTATTATATTGTTACGACGGTCTACTCGGTACAGTGGAAACCAAAATAAGTACAAGACACCAATTAAGTCACTAATCACCAGCTTTAATTTTCACAGTTAAACAGTTCGTAATTAACAACACAGTCTCTTATAACAAATCAAATAAAAATTTTTCACACGCAATAAACAATGTCTACTAATAGAGTCTTGCACAATTATAAAACGCATAACACAATAATTCTTCACTTTGGCAAGCACTCAATCCACACTAGTGGAAGTCGCTCACGTAACTAACTGACAACCCGGCAGCTACGGCTTTATATACGCTGTGCTGAGGCCGAGTACAGCTTTCCCTCCTTAACTGCACGCTGGCTGCTTAATGCGTAGTTCCTGGAACTCACCAGAATCATCTACTTGAATGACGCACAGCTGCCACACTGGCCGGGGGGAGTGGAGAAAGTTCTGGATTGTTCGGTACGCTTCTCGCAACACAGCCCCCTCCTTAAGTCTGTTCGTCCCGAACTGGCAAACCGTCTCTGAATACTTGGCCAGGAGATCTAAGTGGACGTCCTTGTGAAAGATAATTCTCCCGTCCTTCGAATTCGGTCTCGTGTGATCCGAACATCAAGTTCCCAGGAATACGAGTCTTCCTCTTAACCGCTAGTTTTGCTGGAATCATTCCCGTTGCGTCATGTACTGATGACGTAAACACCACTGGCTGATCCAAGTCTGATTGGATCTCGTCAACAACCTCTTGCGTAACTTCATCTTCAGCAACTTTTCACCTGGGCGCTTCTATTAACTCAGGAACAAACAAGGGGTTTTCCTTGACACCCATAGTTGGCTTTCCAGTCATTTTTTTAGCCGTTTCATGTATGTGTAATTCCTCTGCTAGTTCTCCTTCCATTTCCGCCTAGAATAGGAAAGGTTCCTCTTGACGAGACCTGTTGACTTCTTCTTCGGCCAATGCCAGTTGCTTAATTGAATGGTTGGCAGACCCTGACATTTTATCCATGCCATCTTCTCTTGTCCAACCTTCAGGACGTTCTCTCTTAAGCCCACAACGAATCCGTAGGCCTTCATAATGTCCGTGCCAAGAATCACTTCATCAACAATGTCTGCAACAAGCATTTGGTAGCTAAACTCGAGAAGACCCAGGCGTACACGTACGTCTATCTTTCCTAACACATTGACGGGGCTTCCAGTCACACTCTGTATTGTACAAGAGCTTATTTGAGGCCGTTGGTTGCTGACTAAGTCAGGGCGTAAAATAGACACTGTAGCGCCCGTGTCAACTGTAAATGATGTTCGTTTACCTTCCGCAAATCCATTAACGATTAGGTTTCCACTAGTCTTATGTAGCGTGGAAACTATGTGCTGTTCTGGGGCATTACGTCTTTAATAGGTGCGATCGCTCTCTTCTCTCAGTATTTTATTCTTCCAGCAGTCTACCTGTAGATGACCACGTTTCCCACAGTTGTAACACTTCGGTCTTCTATCTTTATCCTTTGGTTCGAAAGATCGTTGTGGCGCTGCTGACTTCTTAAACTGTTGTTTTTGAATCGTCTTTTTATGCCGTCCGCTATGACGATACTGTGGTATTGGATCCATTTGGCTACAACGTGATGGCATACTTTGATTAATGTAGGTAGCCGACTTGGCAGCTTCAAAACGGAGAGCATGAACAAGAGCATCTGACTTATTATCATGCCGAGCCATTCTTAACACTTGTTGTAACTGACTATCTCTGATACCGTCAATAAACATAACGAGAGAAATCCACTTCCGGAAGTCCTCCGATTCTTCAGGATAAGCCAATCTCGTCAGTCGGTCGACATTCGCTTCAAACTCTTGATGGCTCTCCCCTGAACTCTGTCGCCTCGCGTGAAGTTGTTCACGGTACACTTCGCACAAATGCTGGACATCGTACCGCAATTCCAGAGTTTAGTTAATTCGGCATAAACATTCTGACTTTCAGATGGAACTTTCTGTATTAGTTCTGCGGCAGGCCCTTTTAAAGCTAGAATTAGTGAAAGTCCTTTCTCTTCTTCCGTCCATTTATTTAAGCGAGCGGCATCTTCAAATTGGCGACCATATAAGTTGCCCAGTGAATGCTTCCATCAAACGCTGGGTCCTTTGCGAACACTGGCCCTACTACAGTTTGATTTCTCTGATATTTTGAATCTTCATCAGCATTTACTGATTGTCTTTCTTTATCAACTATTTCTTTGACTAAATGTTCGACTTCTTTTTAATTTGTTTTATTGAATTTGTAATAGAATCTTCCAAACTTGATATACTTGTTTTTATAGTTGACACAGATTTTTCTATTTCCGATATTCTGTCAACTTGTTTGTTTAGCTCACCTCGTGAAAGGACGAATTTTGCAGTGTTATCATCTTGTACGAACGTCTTAAAGTCGTCTGCTTGATGACTGAATTCTTCTTTTTTCGTCCCTCTGGTGTTTTATTTCCACGCTTACATTTTTCGTCTTGCCGTTTTTCTGATTCTTCTTTTTCCTGTCTTCGTTCTTCTTTTTGTTGTTCCTGTCCTCGCTGTAGCATTACTCGGAATGCTTCTATCATCTGACTGGTATCCATTTTTTCTGATTAATTACGAATTACACTCGTCTTGTACAAAGTGTCCACTATCCCAGTTCTGACACCACTGTTACGACGGTCTACTCGATCGTCGTAGGTACAGTGGAAAGCAAAATAAGTACAAGACAGCAATTAAGTCACTAATCACCAGCTTTAATTTTCACAGTTAAACAGTTCGTAATTAACAACACAGTCTCTTATAACAAATCAAATAAAAATTTTTCACACGCAATAAACAATGTCTACTAATAGAGTCTTGCACAATTATAAAACACATAACACAATAATTCTTCACTTTGACAAGCACTCAATCCACACTAGCGGAAGTCGCTCACGTAACTAACTGACAACACACAACTGGGGGTTGCGCGGCCCGCGCGAAGCGCGGGTCGCGAGTAGTACAGTGTCCCGAGTCTCAGAAAGGACTCCTGCCACTGGGTCTGGTTGAGTTCAATATATACTTTTTATCTACTTATGGGGGGGGTCTGAAGCGACCTGCGATTGGTGGATTATACCACCGGGACTAGCAAACGAGGTCGCTTCCAGGACTCACCTGGTCGCGGGGTGTATTTACCAAGTCCGGCAATGAGGGAATTGTGGGTCACTCTGTCGGAACGAACATAGAATCGTCGCGCCAGGCGTCTCACGGTGTCATCAAGAGAGCGGACACCGAGTCCTCTCCTCAAAAGACGAGAAGAGTACCTCCGGGGGACTTTGCACGCGAGCTTCAGTCCCCGGTCGAGTACGCGCTGGAGCGTGATTCTATGACCACGAGCCAGGTATCCCCAAACAGGACAGGCGTAGGTAATCACCGGCAACACGTACGTGTTGACTATGAGCTTACCTAGCCGGGGGGTCATTGCCGGATTAGATAGCACGGGCCAGAGTCTACTGAGTTGCGCCGAAGCGCGTTGTCGGATGTAATTTTCATGGGTTCGCCAGGTGAGTCGGTAATCCACGTGGAGCCCGAGGTACTTGACGCTGTTGGTCCAGGGCACCTCGACGGGGCCTACTTTAAGCGGCCGAGGCCGCTTGCGTTTTCGCGAGAATATTACCGCGGCGCTCTTGGAAGCGTTAACGGCAACTCTCCAGTCATCGGTCCACCCGACATACGCGTCGAGTTGGCGCTGGAGCTTAACGGCCGCATAACTCGCGTTCGGCTCTGAGGCAAAAGCCGCAGTGTCGTCCGCGAACAGCGACAGTTTCACTCCAGGAACTCGGGGCGTGTCGTTGACAAACAACGAGAACAGAAGAGGCCCAAGGACACTTCCCTGAGGGACACCGGCGGTAATACGCCTCTCCGAAGAGAGAGCGTGGTCTACTCTCACTCGGAAGCTGCGGTCTCGCAGAAAGCTGCCGATCAAGTGAACGTAGCAGTCTGGGAGAAGGACTTCCGTTAGTTTGTAAAGGACACCCTCGTGCCACACGCGGTCAAAGGCTTTCTCTACGTCTAGGAAGATCGCAGCCGTCTGTTTGCCCTGGCAGCCAGCCTCGGTTATGCATTCCACGAGTCTCATCAGCTGATGAGTCGAGGAGTGCAGTTCACGAAAGCCGAACTGTTCGGGGATCAGCACGTCTAGTCTTTCTAGATGGTCGCGGATCCTACGCTGGATCAGACGCTCAAAAACCTTGGACGTCGCGGACAAGAGGCTGATGGGCCTGAGGTTCTTCACTCGAGAAGAATTCTTTCCCGGCTTCGGTATCACGATGACGGCAGCCGTTTTCCATTTCACCGGAAAATAGGCCAATCTGAGGCATGAATTGAACAGGTCAGTGAGGAACTGGGTTCCTCGCTCCGGAAGGCGATGGAGGGCGGAATTCATGACTCCGTCCGGGCCAGGCGCCTTCCGGGGCTTGAGCTGAACAATCCTCTCAGAGACCTCCTCCGGGGAGATGGGCTCCGGCTGGACTGTGATATCGGCCGAAAGAAAGCGCTCTACCTCGCGGCAGATTTGCTCAGTGAAGGCCGGGTTCTTGGATGGGTTGGGAGCGAACTGACGCTCTAAACTGTCAGCCAAAAACTCTGCCTTCTCGAGGGGGCGACCAAGGGGTTGACCGCCGGGTCCGGCCAGTGCGGGGAGAGGCGCGCGTTTGCGCTTTCCCGTTAGGGCACTGGGAATCCGCCAGACATTACGGTCCTCTGCAGGGCCATCCATCTGTGTGACAGCTAGCTCCCAGTTGCGTCTACGGAACGCCAGCATGTCGCGACGCAACTTGCCGGACGCTCTGTTGAACGCAGCCTTGTCGGCCGGGTCACGAGTCCTCTGCCAGCGTCTCCGGAGGCGATTCCTCTCGCAAGCGAGCTGAGACACCTCTTCGGGGATCCGCTGATAGTCGGGCGTGAGCCCCGGCTTCATCCGGGAGGACACGTCAACCGCCGAGACTACGGCTGTGTCGAATACGGCAACTGCCTCATCGACATGCTGGGTAGTGTCGAGCGGGATATGCTCTGGTAGGCGGCGACTGAACGCCGGGCCAAAGCGGTCCCACTCGATTACCCGCCGCTCGTCGCGGACGGTGGCGTGCTGGGTAGCTATATGTACACTGATAGGGCAGTGGTCCGAGGACAGTTCCGAAATGACGGAGACGTGGACCGGGCAATAAACGCCCCTGACCGCGGCAATGTCCAGTACGTCAGGGCGGGAGTTAGCCCTAGAGGGATAGTACGTAGGCCCGGTAGGACCCATGACTGTGACCCGAGCCGCATCAGCATACCTGCGTAAGCGGGTCCCGTTTGGGTTCGCCAAGCGGCTCCCCCAATCGGGGTGCTTACAGTTCAGGTCGCCCGCCAGGACTACCCTCCTGTGTGCTCCAAAGACGGCCTCCAGATCGTTCGACAGGAGCTCCGTGTGTGGAGGCTTGTAGGCGGAAACCACGAGTAGACCGCCGAGAGCACCATGGAGCTCGACCGCGGTGCACTCGAGGTTCCGCCGCTGAGGCAGGACAACGCGGTGATGGCGAAGACTCGCCTTCACGGCGATGGCTGTGCCCCCTCCTGCGCGACCCGACCGGTCATCCCGGTGGCACACGTAGTTGGGTAGTCGGAAACGACGATGCGGGGTCAGGTGCGTCTCGCCAAGAAGAAGCACGTCGGGCTTGTGACGGGCAACGAACTCTAAGAGCTCAGAATGCCGGGAAGCGAGGCCGTTGGCGTTCCACGCCACGAGCTCGAGGTCTCGCTTGAGGGATTGCCGAGGTTGTCCGTTCATAACAGACCTGTTACACGGCAGGCTTCCACCAAGAGGAGGAACTTGTCCTGGGGCGAGGCTGTTGCCAAGCGTTCCTTGATTTTAAGGAAAGTCTGGGCCACTTTCTGCAAGTCGTAGCTTGCCAGAAAGTCTGAAACGACGGCGAGATCATCGGAAGATGAGGCCGGGGGAGAACGCTTGGCGGCAGCTGCATAGCTGCGGCGGGGCGAGACGGTGGAAGCCTTGGGGGCTGGTACTGGAGCGGGTGGCCGCTCTGGCTTTTGGAGGACGGGCTTGGGTCCAGTGGCAGGTGGTTTAGGCTGGCCCGTGTTCTTGGCCTGGTTCCTAACTTTCTTGCCCGATCTGGGGAATCTAGGCTTGGGTGGCGGCGGCAATGGAGGATCAATTTCCTCGTTGTCCGGCAGCGGGACTTGTGTGTAGTGGGGTATTTCGCGTTCCGGTTCCGGGGGCGCGATGGTGGGTTTGGCCTTTGGAGCTGCGCTCGGGCTCACTGTACTGCTGGGTTTCGGAACCGGAGCAGACCTAGGGGCTGGTTTCCGGACCACAGGTTCAGCGGCTTTGGCCGGTTTGACTGGCTGTCTAACATCATGTCGAGGCTTAGGCTGGACGGGTTTCTTCAACTTGTCCAGCTGCTCGCTATAGACTGGGCAGCGCCTGTTATTATCAGCATGGGCGCCGCCGCAGTTTATACAATATCGGTGGTTGTCCGGGACAGCGCAGGCCTGCGTCAAGTGGTCATTTCCACAGCGGACGCAGGTCGGCGCGTTCCGACAACCGAAGCTGCTGTGGCCGAACCGCTGGCACCTGTGGCACTGGGAAAGTCGCCCGGTCTGGCGGCAGGGCTCTACGCTCACGCAGAGCCCGAAAAGCCGTTTTAAATCTAATAAGGCCTGGGAGGATTCGCCCTTCTCTGCCAGGAGTCTTATTAGGGGGAGTGGGCGACGCGAGCCATAAGTGGTGTACAGCCGAGAGGCTCCCACAACCTTATAACCCGCGTCGCACAGTTCGTCAGCGACGACCTGCGGATCCGCCTGTATGTCCAGGCCCCGAAGGACGAGGGCTACAGGCTTGGTTCGGTTCAGAGTATAAGTGTGGAACTGGAACGATTCACGTTCCAGCCACTGGACCACTCCGAAGTGCTCCGATGCGCTGCGGCAGGTAACGCGCACAGTCTCGCTCGCAAGGAGCTTGACAGATGCGTTATCTGCCAGCGCAACGGTCTTACGGAGTCGGCGAACGAAGCCGATCACGTCCCTGACGTTCGTAACGAACACCGGCGGGACCCTTCCTTCGGAGGTGCGACTAGGCGCAACCTCAGCGGAGGCTTGGAGTGCCGCCGAGTCCGTGGCCGAACTCAAGGAGGTCAGGGAGGGAGACTTTCGCGGCTTGCCACCGCGCCCTACTGCCACCCAGTCGGTGGAAGCCGAGGTCTCCATATCTGGGGAGTCAGACTCCGGCAGAGGATTTGGGCTGCTTGGCCTACTAGCGGCCGTGCAGCCGGAAGGTCCGGCCTTAGCGGGCTTGGTCGGCCCTAATAAGGACCGATTTTGCTCACGTACTTGCGCGGGTTCAGCAGGGCTTCCCGCGCAAGTCGTAGGGTTCCCGGCTGGCCCAAGTGGCCGGCCGGGGGGCTCGATGCTGCCGCACAGTGCTTTAGGGACACTAACAGCGGGGCTACTGCCGACTAACTCGGCTCTTTGTCCAGCGGGTACCCGGGGGCCGAACTGTGACACCGTCACAGTGGCGGCGCAACCCGCATCTCTATTTGTCAGTCCTCTAACTGACAACCCGGCAGCTACGGTCTTATATACGCTGTGCTGAGGCCGAGTACAGCTTTCCCTCCTTAACTGCACGCCGGCTGCGTAATGCGTAGTTCCTGGAACTCACCAGAATTATCTACTTGAAAGACGCACAGTTGCCACATTGGCCGGGGGGGAGTGGAAAAAGTTCTGGATTGTTCGGTATGCTTCTCGCAACAATATCTTGAAAATACATAGAAAAAAGAAAACTGTAAAAATAAAATCGTGTATTGTGTGTATGTTACAGGACACAATACATAAAAACCTAATTAACTAATAATAAAAACCTAGTAAAAACTAATTATACTATTATAAACTAGTCTGCTAGTCTGTGGCAGGTATCAACTGTTATTTCCTGAATATATTATTTACTATAGACACAAAATAACAAACGGTAAATACAGTCAATAATAATTAATAAGTCTCTCATTTAGAATATTTTGTACATTTTTAAATAAAAAAATGATGTAGATAATGGAAATTGAGTACTAACACCAGGAAGTAACTGAAAAAGGAACAATCAACTCTGCCGACCAATCAACAGAAGCAGGGTGGCCGTACAAGCCCCCTAGGCAATAAGCAAATACAGTCAGGGTTACTCTGAATCACGCTGAATCGAATCTACTTTATTGTATTGGGTGACGCGTAGTCAAACAGTCTTACCAAAATGAGAAATGACAAAATAAATCCCACGTCTAAGTGTCTGTCTCCTCTGAAGGGGACTGAAAGCAAGTAATTGACATATTTCTTCTGAGCTATTCTTCTTCCCATTCAACGAAAGGGAGAAAAGAAAATACTCGTCTTGAAAACTTTTCTTAGAACTGTTTGCAGAATGGCTAAAACCAGAGTTACAGTAAATATAAAATGAAGTTTATATGTACTGTCGTTTGCGTACGCTCCAATATGTCGTTGATATTGATTGTCTCAGTTGGTACTATTTAAAGAAACACAACACACTTATTTAACACTTAAACACTTATTTACACTTAAACACTTATTTAAACACTTATTTAAAGATTTTAAGTTGAAAAATCTTTGAAAACTGTACAAAAATTAGGGATAAACCTCTCTCTTTATTGAAAAGCTCGGTAATTAATATAAAATATAACTCTTACTTTACAACGAAATATTTTTTTTTCTTAATAGACTCAATTTAAAACTTCCATTTTAAAATGTTTGTATTGTTCTTCGTTCTTCGTTTTTTGTACGTTTATGTAGTGCTAAGAATGAATAATTTGCATTAAAAATTCTAAAGTTTAATCATCCATTAAAACATTCTATATATTACTGTAATAATGGCACTAAATTATTACATTTACGTCTCAAGAATTGTAAGACGTTAATAGAGAAAAAATATTCTAAATTAATGTCGAGACGTTTAATATAGACCTATATTAAAAGACGTATATATAGGCCTAGTTAGTATGTGAAATGGAAACATAGTAAATAGTTAATAGAAAAGGAAACCTAAAGTTTGGTTTCAAGAAAGACAACAAATTTAACAATGGAACGTGGTCTGCAAATGTAACGATTATATCATTACTTATTCAGAATAAAGGTGAAACACATAAAGAAACCAAAATAAGAAATAAGTAACAAAATTATTCAGCAGAGGAATACAGAATGACGAATGTCAACTATTTTTTATATGTGTAAACAATTCCAAGAGGACGTAAAAAGCAAGGAACCAGTAAAATTTAAAAGTCAGATTTAAGACATTTTTATAGAGGTAGAAATAGACACTTAGTGAAATGAATTCAAAGAATGAGTTCCTATCAAGAAACGTAACCACAATAAAGTCAATCGTCTTGTTTTGTCAGCACAAACTTCAGCAACCACTTTCTGACCCGGTAGTTCTTGTTATATAGAATCGTTAAATATTTATTCCGTAAACGGCATACATTCTTTGCACACACTTAGAATGTAAGAGATTATCAGAAAATTTAGTTGGCTAGAAATTGTTCATTACCATATTAAATTAATAGTGCTATTCATGTTGAAGCAGTTGAAATATATTCAACAGTACGATACAGACATATTTAAGAGACGCATTTATGAAATTGGAGCCATACGACTTTTTTACTTTCTCGGGTACTGTAATGGGATAAGTGTACGATAAACATATATACATTTGTGTACAGTTATACACGATAAATATGTACTTAAATGGGATAAACGTACCGTATATGTAGACATGTTGATGAGCTAATGATATCGCAAAAAGTATCATCTGAGAAATCATCTGATTACGTATGCGCTTAAGATAACTGAAGAGACATATTGCCTAGGGAAACTATTTACATATATTTATTCGTGTGTATGAGCGCGTGCGCGCCTAAATATTCAACATAACGGGTTGTTATCTGTACATAAATTTTGAAAGCTGTTGAGCGAATGTTTACTGAAACTGTTGGCAATGACATTCTTTATAGGCCTACAACATCTAAAATTGTTTTTCGTTCTATGCTTAAAATTTCTCGGAATTAAGTTCCTTTATCATTTTAATTTAAATTTCAAAAGTATAGTTTTCCAATATGACTTAAATATCAAAGTTCAAAGTTTTTTATTCTTATTAAGTTTTAAAACTTTAATTAAAATTACCCCCTTTACAAAATATACCGTTGTAACAATTAATTAACTAAAAATATAAATTTTATTTATATAGAGTATGTAACGCAACAGAAATGCTGGCATCCATGTTACATAAAAATTAGGTTAACAAAATAATAAACAAGTCAATATCTAACCCCATGATAAAACAAAAATCTAATAATTACATTTATAATTATAGATAAAGATAAATAAGGATGCAAGGTAGAATTAACGAGAATAAACAAACCTGTAAGTTAGATAATAGTTAATGATCTATGTTCAGTGAAAAGTAAAAAAAAATGAAACAATAATTTACTTTATAGCAATAGCAAGTAAGGATTTTGAGTTAAATGATATTATTTTGTGACAACAAATGTTATGATAAAGTTTATGTTATGTTATACCAATTATGTGTTGAGTTAATGAAAGGTAATGAAACAAGATGTATTATTCAATTACTGTTGTAGAATGAAGTGCGAAGCAGCTAGTTAGCGATAATAGATTTGAATTTTCTTATATGTGATCCATAGGTCAAGATAAAATTGTCATTAGATATGGAAAAAATAATTGTTTATGTAAATGTTAATAGTTAAGATTTGATTATATGTATGAGTTTATGTAAAAGGGCTATAGATGTTTACCAGTTATAAACACAGGTAGATCCGTTTACAATAAAAGGCCTAACAGCCAAAAACACTATATAACCACTCATAACATAAAGGTTAGGTACATAAATTAATAATAATTAATGAATACGGTTTGAAGAGCTAGAAAAAAACATTAAATTAGTAATGATATATAATAAACCATATCAATTTATACAAATTATGATAATGCCATAATGACATGATATCGATTGATAACGTTTAATATCGAAAAGGTAGTAAATATAAAAGAAACAGGCTCATATCAAAAAACCAGCAGAATATGTGTAGAAAATAATAAACCAACTATCGGTAAAGTTATATTCCGATATAATAGCAAATTGATAAGGAATAGACAAAAAATATATGAAATAAACACTATATACAAAACATGTGGAAGGAAGAAAAATCATGTGTTGCTATGGACTACAGGAAATGAAGAAGTTGTTGATTTTCAATTATTGCTTTTTATGATCTGAATGTGATGAGATTAAAAATCTAGTAACTATCTCATATAATCGGAATATTCTAAAATATTTGACACAATTATAATAAACAAAATACTAAAGATAATATTCTTGAATCTTGCCAGTACAGTTTAACCAAACAAGACTATAGTATGAAATCACAATAGAAAATAAATAACTGGGTTCTACAAGGAAGGACTTGAATTGTCCCATATCCGAAAGGAATTGACGATATATTAAACCAAATAGAAAGAGTCAAATGTATCACAACTAATAATATACATTACACTAGAACTTATAACCTTTCAAATACACGGAACATCACTAATTGCTTCAACCGAGAGAAGAACGTATTTGGATCCAGGAATTGCAGAAGGAGTATCAATCGGGCTGTAAATCAATCCACAGAGCTGTATTTCCGAGGTGGACAGGACAAGAATTGCATTTTATTAAACCGAAGAAAGAATATTGTACTGCATAATCGTCCAGAACAGTAAATTTATCAATCAACCGCCTACCAGATTCGCTTCGTTCTAGTCTGGTAAATTATCATTTGTATAAATCATATTAACTACACAACACTTCAAATCTGTAAATCTTGCATTCTTATCTATGTATTTTTAATCTTCCCCACAGTTACAAGAACCTTCACACCCTGAATTATGTTAATTACAAATTAAAACACATTATATAACCGAATCTAAATAAAGTATCGGACTGATTAATAATCGATTCACGCAATCTATAGCCCACGTGTATGTCAGTTAGAACATATCTTATTCAATGTTAAAGAAGTAAACAAATAAAGAACCTTTGTATAGTTGCAAAATCTTGTCATTTGGAGTATGATTTAATGAGTTGGGAATGAAAAGTAACTGACTAAGTATAGAATAATTGGTTAACATAAACAGTGAAATAACCTCTAAGTTTTGTTGCTCCGGTACTACAGCGCTTATAGCGGAATTCTCCGACACCAAAGAGAGAGCGTAAAAATACAAAATTATACATAATTCTCTTCAAGGTATAATAGGGTTGAACGAAATTACAGAATAACACATTAATTATTTAAGTTTCAAGTACACTAACACTGATATTTTTTAGAGAGCTAAGTTAATATTAATTAATTACATCAATATATCCCACGACTCCAATTATCTCAGATATTTAATTAATTAAGTAAATTAAACGACCTAAGAGAGTAAAGACAGGGGAACATACCCGTTCATAGCAACGAATAGGCTTACATTGTGTGAAAAAAACGAGACGCTCGTACTCGTCCCATTACAAATTAACGAACTCAACAGTGGGGACTTGAACCGTACGTACTCGTCCTGTAACAAATTGGCGCTCAACTTGTGTAGGGCTTAAGTTAAGTAACTATAACTATATTAATATTACTTAACCAGAGCAGGCAACTGTGGGAGAATAAACATGCATACCAGAGGTAGATCAAGGATTAGGGCAGGAGAAACGGAGAAGGAAATAGATGAACGAGAACAGGAAATAGAACTAATAACAGATAGTGAAATGGAACAACAGACAGACGAAATAGCGGAAACTGAAATTATTATGGACAAGGAAAGGGAACCAGTTGAAGAAGATGCCCAAGGGGACCAAATAGATAAAGCGGGAGACAGAGAAACACCAAGTTGGCAGGAGATGATGAAATTTATGACAGAACAATTTAGGAAAACAAATGAGGAAAACAAGGAGAATTTTAGGAAAACAAATGAGGAAAATAAGAAAAACTTAAGAGAACAATTTAGGAAAACGAAAGAGGAAATTAAAGAAAATTCAAAGAGACTGGAGGAAAAATTCGATAAAACAAATGAGGAAACTAAAGAAACCTCAAGACAAATGAACGAAAGATTAAACCAAATTCACGAAAGGTTAGATAGGAATGATGAGGGTGTAAAACAAATGAAGGAAGACATCTTACAAATACATGAAGAAAATTTAAGGCAAATTAATGAAAAAATTGAAAATCTTCATGTGACAATTAACCAGAAGGTGGACCGAAATAATGAGGAAGGAAAATTAGAAATAGCCAAAACAAATGAAGGGTTAGAAAAAACTAACGAAACAATAGTACACGTTCGTGAAGAACTACAAAATAAAATTAATGACATAAAAATGGAGAGTAAAACATTGGTCGAAGAAATCCAACAGGAATCTGTCGGAAAATATGAGCAAATTAAAAACGAAGTACATCAGGTACGGGAAGAGAATAAGGAAGGTATTACGCAAATACAGACAGACATGGGCGAACGACTCGAAAGAGTCTATGGCAATTTAAACAGTATGGAAGGTCAAATTAATACCAGTAAAAATAAAATAGAGGAAATTAGTAGACGTGAATTACAATTACAAGAAGAAGTAGATTCATGGCGGGATAGGACATGCCAACATAGTCATACAAATAACCACGAGAACCTGGAGTCGATTAATTTTCGTAATTACAAGCGCAATCCGATGGAATTTGAAAGAGATTGGAAGAGGTGATCGCAAGAAATAGAGAAAATCGCTGGAGTATTATACGCAGTATGATTGACGAAACTTTTAAAGATACCTATGATAATTGGTGGACAGCGGTGCGCCCGGATATACTGGACATGACCGAGTTCAAAAAACAATTTAAAGAGAAATATTGGTCTGAATCGACCCAGAACATGATTAGGAATAATTTGAGTAACGGTCGATACGAAACAAACATAGGCCAGTCTCCTACTTCATACTTTCTAGGAAAGGTATGTATGGCACGGAACTTAGAGCCCAGAATTCCCGAAGAATGTTTGGTGATACAACTATCCTACCATTACGAGGAAGGGATAAAAAATGCACGTATGTGTAGTCAAATCAAAACGATTCCAGCCATGGCCAAATTCCTGGAGAATTATGAGCACGAGAACCAATACCAAAGAAATAGGATATTAAATTATAAATATAAGAAGTATAATAATAACTCGCCACCAACCAATTCTCATAATAATGATCACGATCGACCTGCGCAGAACGTTAATGCCAATAGGACCCAAAATGAGCACGCGAATAATAATTCCAGGAACTATAATTATCGTGGCAATAATACTTATAATTTCCGCGATAGTCGCAATAATAGAGGAGATGGGGACAGACGACCCAATAATTATAGGCATAACGTTAATTATATCTACTCCAGGCCTCAAGGTAATCAGCGACGGTATTACCCAAGGAGTCACCGATATGACAATCATTATGACCAGTCCCGGCGTGAAGACAACTATCCACCTGAAAGAAATTATAGGATAGCGGAACCTAATACGGAGGATCGCACCGAAACTGTACTAAATCAACACAATAATCCAAATGAAAATAGAGATGAGGGGGTAAGCCCTCATTTAAACTAATAGAGGCAGTGAAAAATAATGAATACCCTTCACTGAACCGTAATCTTGGGGAACAACGACTTGTAAACAAAATTAAGAGTAATCATACCATAACTATAATTAATAACCACTATTTAAAGAATATCAGAGAAAATTTATTGGAAGAGGATAAGAAACATGTAAACAGTAATAGTAATAACGAGATCATATATGTAACAGCAAAATTCTAAAAGACAGTAAGACCAACTTACAAAAATTATTTGAAATAACTATTATATATAAAACGAATTTAGTAAGAAAAAAAAATTACTAAATCCAAAAAGAAAAAGAATGAATAAATTCTAAAATACAATAAGAACAACTAATTACCAGTCTTAAAGAGAAAATAATTGGAATTTAAAAAGAATTTGAATTTGAATACAACCACTAAATTCTAAAATACAATAAGAACCACTTATTATCGATTTTGAAGAAAAAAACACTTGTAAATAAAAGAGAATTTGTTGAACAATAAAATAAATAGAAAAAAATTTCATTCAAAATGAAGTAAGTCTGAATTAAAATATAGTTATGAAGAAGGTATTAAGAAGCGTTAATAACAAACCCCAAGATTACAGAAGAAAGTGAGAATTATTACTAAATGTTTACAAAGAAACAGTGTCAATAATGAATAATGAAACCCCAAGGTTACAGAAGGAAGCGAGAATTATTACTAAATGTCTACAAAGAAATAGTGTGAATAATGAATAATGAAACCCCAAGATAAAAAGTTTTTACCTCAAATCTACCTATGCAAAATAAAGAAAGAGAAAAATCATATGACCTAAAATACATACCACATTGCCAAATGAAGGAAACAACTTCAGTAAACGATTGAATGTAACCAATGTAATATTAAAGAAAACGAGAAGGAAGGAATATTTATGAACATAACTCATTGAAATATAAACAGCCAAAATAATGGAATACGATAAGAAACATAATAGTTGAGCTAAGGACTGTATTTAGTCAGAAACACAGTTATAATGATAATCACACAATAACTATTTAGAAAATATTGAGATCAGAAAAACAAATGAAGAAGATACTTAGCATTATAATCACAACAAAAATGAAAAACAAAAATAATTACAAATGATAACTGTCAGATTTAATATCAAAGAATGTTTAAGGAAACTAAAATGGAATCACAAAGTATGGAGGATAGTAATGAAGAAATATAAAAGCAACAAAGAAAAAAATGTTCCCAAATATTTATTATTAAGTAATTAAAGAGATTATTAGGAGATTATTATATTTTATAGCTGACTGTAGATGAATTCCAGCAGTACTATATTAAGGTGTGGTGTGGGCAGCAGAGTATGAAGCCAAACAGTGCCTCTCTGAACTGTACCAACGCACATATTAGGGATTGTTAGGGAAATTAAATATTTAAGGAATATTAGAATAGTTGCAAGAATGACCTCAGTTTCCAAAAGAGTAGGACGAAGAAAACAGAAAGAAATTAGATGACAGAAGAATAATTGAGAAATGCAGTGATTACAGTAATTATAAGTAGAAGAGATGTGAACCTGAAGTATCATTGAATATTGTAGCCAACTATTAACAAATACTGTTTACAGAAATTAAAAATGATCAAGAATGTTAATTTAAATGATGAAATGTTATTAAATAAAGAATTATTAATACTAGTCTAATGAAGTTACATTGAGAATCCCATTGTCAACCATTAATATTGAGATGAAGAAAAGGCATGTGAAAAAGACAAGTTTATTTGACCTAAACTTCATTCAGGTAAACTAAACTTTTTTAGCAGGGGGAGCATATGTAACGCAACAGAAATGCTGGCATCCATGTTACATAAAAATTAGGTTAACAAAATAATAAACAAGTCAATATCTAACCCCATGATAAAACAAAAATCTAATAATTACATTTATAATTATAGATAAAGATAAATAAGGATGCAAGGTAGAATTAAAGAGAATAAACAAACCTGTAAGTTAGATAATAGTTAATGATCTATGTTCAGTGAAAAGTAAACAAAAATGAAACAATAATTTACCTTATAGCAATAGCAAGTAAGGATTTTGAGTTAAATGATATTATTTTGTGACAACAAATGTTATGATAAAGTTTATGTTATGTTATACCAATTATGTGTTGAGTTAATGAAAGGTAATGAAACAAGATGTATTATTCAATTACTGTTGTAGAATGAAGTGCGAAGCAGCTAGTTAGCGTTAATAGATTTGAATTTTCTTATATGTGATCCATAGGTCAAGATAAAATTGTCATTAGATATGGAAAAAATAATTGTTTATGTAAATGTTAATAGTTAAGATTTGATTATATGTATGAGTTTATGTAAAAGGGCTATAGATGTTTACCAGTTATAAACACAGGTAGATCCGTTTACAATAAAAGGCCTAACAGCCAAAAACACTATATAACCACTCATAACATAAAGGTTAGGTACATAAATTAATAATAATTAATGAATACGGTTTGAAGAGCTAGAAAAAAACATTAAATTAGTAATGATATATAATAAACCATATCAATTTATACAAATTATGATAATGCCATAATGACATGATATCGATTGATAACGTTTAATGTCGAAAAGGTAGTAAATATAAAAGAAACAGGCTCATATCAAAAAACCAGCAGAATATGTGTAGAAAATAATAAACCAACTATCGGTAAAGTTATATTCCGATATAATAGCAAATTGATAAGGAATAGACAAAAAATATATGAAATAAACACTATATACAAAACATGTGGAAGGAAGAAAAATCATGTGTTGCTATGGACTACAGGAAATGAAGAAGTTGTTGATTTTCAATTATTGCTTTTTATGATCTGAATGTGATGAGATTAAAAATCTAGTAACTATCTCATATAATCGGAATATTCTAAAATATTTGACACAATTATAATAAACAAAATACTAAAGATAATATTCTTGAATCTTGCCAGTACAGTTTAACCAAACAAGACTATAGTATGAAATCACAATAGAAAATAAATAACTGGGTTCTACAAGGAAGGACTTGAATTGTCCCATATCCGAAAGGAATTGACGATATATTAAACCAAATAGAAAGAGTCAAATGTATCACAACTAATAATATACATTACACTAGAACTTATAACCTTTCAAATACACGGAACATCACTAATTGCTTCAACCGAGAGAAGAACGTATTTGGATCCAGGAATTGCAGAAGGAGTATCAATCGGGCTGTAAATCAATCCACAGAGCTGTATTTCCGAGGTGGACAGGACAAGAATTGCATTTTATTAAACCGAAGAAAGAATATTGTACTGCATAATCGTCCAGAACAGTAAATTTATCAATCAACCGCCTACCAGATTCGCTTCGTTCTAGTCTGGTAAATTATCATTTGTATAAATCATATTAACTACACAACACTTCAAATCTGTAAATCTTGCATTCTTATCTATGTATTTTTAATCTTCCCCACAGTTACAAGAACCTTCACACCCTGAATTAAGTTAATTACAAATTAAAACACATTATATAACCGAATCTAAATAAAGTATCGGACTGATTAATAATCGATTCACGCAATCTATAGCCCACGTGTATGTCAGTTAGAACATATCTTGTTCAATGTTAAAGAAGTAAACAAATAAAGAACCTTTGTATAGTTGCAAAATCTTGTCATTTGGAGTATGATTTAATGAGTTGGGAATGAAAAGTAACTGACTAAGTATAGAATAATTGGTTAACATAAACAGTGAAATAACCTCTAAGTTTTGTTGCTCCGGTACTACAGCGCTTATAGCGGAATTCTCCGACACCAAAGAGAGAGCGTAAAAATACAAAATTATACATAATTCTCTTCAAGGTATAATAGGGTTGAACGAAATTACAGAATAACACATTAATTATTTAAGTTTCAAGTACACTAACACTGATATTTTTTAGAGAGCTAAGTTAATATTAATTAATTACATCAATATATCCCACGACTCCAATTATCTCAGATATTTAATTAATTAAGTAAATTAAACGACCTAAGAGAGTAAAGACAGGGGAACATACCCGTTCATAGCAACGAATAGGCTTACATTGTGTGAAAAAAACGAGACGCTCGTACTCGTCCCATTACAAATTAACGAACTCAACAGTGGGGACTTGAACCGTACGTACTCGTCCTGTAACAAATTGGCGCTCAACTTGTGTAGGGCTTAAGTTAAGTAACTATAACTATATTAATATTACTTAACCAGAGCAGGCAACTGTGGGAGAATAAACATGCATACCAGAGGTAGATCAAGGATTAGGGCAGGAGAAACGGAGAAGGAAATAGATGAACGAGAACAGGAAATAGAACTAATAACAGATAGTGAAATGGAACAACAGACAGACGAAATAGCGGAAACTGAAATTATTATGGACAAGGAAAGGGAACCAGTTGAAGAAGATGCCCAAGGGGACCAAATAGATAAAGCGGGAGACAGAGAAACACCAAGTTGGCAGGAGATGATGAAATTTATGACAGAACAATTTAGGAAAACAAATGAGGAAAACAAGGAGAATTTTAGGAAAACAAATGAGGAAAATAAGAAAAACTTAAGAGAACAATTTAGGAAAACGAAAGAGGAAATTAAAGAAAATTCAAAGAGACTGGAGGAAAAATTCGATAAAACAAATGAGGAAACTAAAGAAACCTCAAGACAAATGAACGAAAGATTAAACCAAATTCACGAAAGGTTAGATAGGAATGATGAGGGTGTAAAACAAATGAAGGAAGACATCTTACAAATACATGAAGAAAATTTAAGGCAAATTAATGAAAAAATTGAAAATCTTCATGTGACAATTAACCAGAAGGTGGACCGAAATAATGAGGAAGGAAAATTAGAAATAGCCAAAACAAATGAAGGGTTAGAAAAAACTAACGAAACAATAGTACACGTTCGTGAAGAACTACAAAATAAAATTAATGACATAAAAATGGAGAGTAAAACATTGGTCGAAGAAATCCAACAGGAAACTGTCGGAAAATATGAGCAAATTAAAAACGAAGTACATCAGGTACGGGAAGAGAATAAGGAAGGTATTACGCAAATACAGACAGACATGGGCGAACGACTCGAAAGAGTCTATGGCAATTTAAACAGTATGGAAGGTCAAATTAATACCAGTAAAAATAAAATAGAGGAAATTAGTAGACGTGAATTACAATTACAAGAAGAAGTAGATTCATGGCGGGATAGGACATGCCAACATAGTCATACAAATAACCACGAGAACCGGGAGTCGATTAATTTTCGTAATTACAAGCGCAATCCGATGGAATTTGAAAGAGATTGGAAGAGGTGATCGCAAGAAATAGAGAAAAACGCTGGAGTATTATACGCAGTATGATTGACGAAACTTTTAAAGATACCTATGATAATTGGTGGACAGCGGTGCGCCCGGATATACTGGACATGACCGAGTTCAAAAAACAATTTAAAGGGAAATACTGGTCTGAATCGACCCAGAACATGATTAGGAATAATTTGAGTAACGGTCGATACGAAACAAACATAGGCCAGTCTCCTACTTCATGCTTTCTAGGAAAGGTATGTATGGCACGGAACTTAGAGCCCAGAATTCCCGAAGAATGTTTGGTGATACAACTATCCTACCATTACGAGGAAGGGATAAAAAATGCACGTATATGTAGTCAAATCAAAACGATTCCAGCCATGGCCAAATTCCTGGAGAATTATGAGCACGAGAACCAATACCAAAGAAATAGGATATTAAATTATAAATATCAGAAGTATAATAATAACGCGCCACCAACCAATTCTCATAATAATGATCACGATCGACCTGCGCAGAACGTTAATGCCAATAGGACCCAAAATGAGCACGCGAATAATAATTCCAGGAACTATAATTATCGTGGCAATAATAACATCGTAATATAACAAGTAGTATAATACAATTATGATATAATCACTTAACGTTCATGAATATTGTAACATAACAAAATTATGCCCTAGAATAAATATAATTTAATCATCAAAATTCGTTTTGAATTATGCCTAAACGCAATCTTTCTTATAGATAATATGCAGAAAAGTATAAAAACAATTTAACAAATAAAGGAATGAAAATAAGATGTAACTATTTGAAAATGAATAATAATTTCAATGAGTAAAAAGTAACAAAAAAAGGAAATATTATGATAAGTTCATGCAATGGGAATAGGAAATAAAAACCTATTAATTAATTATTTTAATGACAATGACAAGACTATCAGACGACATGACTATGACTACTACACCGAGGAGGGAAGATCGAATGATAAAAGAAAATGTAAATAAATTATAATGTAAATAGAAATATAGTGGATACGTGTTAATAAGTTAGTAATTAAGTAAGAAAACATTTGTTAAGGTATGAGTTTATCAAACCATATAGAGGTCTGCGAACCTCAAACAGTTGTTGTATCCAATCTCACTACAGACTATAAGTGATATAAAAAAAACACTTAAAATAATATTAAACCCATAATTACCAACTACCTAATGTAAGAAAGGTGAAAATAATGAAAATAACAGTGATTAATGTTAAAAAGCAGTGTATAAGTTTTCAGAATTTTGTGAAGTAAAAATGAATAGGAAATAGACCTTGCTATAATATAAACAGTGAGTAACACATTTAATTTATGTAAAATAACTATGTAACTAACCTAATAAGATTATACAATGCGTACAATACTTATAACTAGTGGAATATATCCCTAGAAAATAATTATGTACATCAGGGAGAAGTAAAACTAAGGTTAGAATAAATCATGTTAATTATAAAGTGTAAAAACAACCCTGTGACCCATAAAACATGTAGTGAAGTCAAGAGCTTTACCAAGTGAATTTATAGAGACTGAAAGAAAGAGAAAGGTTGTTGATTGTTGGATTTGTAGAAAACCAGAACACATATAATTCGAAGTTTAACATTTCTACTAAAAGATAATGTTATACTGTATATTAATAAAGAAAATTTCCTGAAATAATGAAAAGTACACTGGGCTTAATACAAAACATTGAATCTGAAGGCCAGAAGAATTATAACAAGAAAATAATCTGTAAAAATAAACAGCAATCTGGTGAGAGTGTTCTATGTATATACGATTAGGCTAAGACATACATTTGTTCACTCATTATTAAATTTAAAGTAACTAGAACAGTGAACTGATATAACACAAATACTATAAACATTATGAACAGTGAAGTACACACTAATTTGCTATAAACTAAAGTGGAAAACCGTGTATTTTATTGAAAATAAACTTGAATTAGTCTTATAGAGAGATCCAACATGTCCAACATGGCGGCAGTGTTGAATTAGAAATAGTATCAAACCAATGAGTGGGAGTGAGACCCAATGCATATATAATGAGTGCAAGTGAGATGGTGAGATATATCACAGCGCTCATAGTGGAGAATGCAATAAACTCACTTAACAAGATTCTATTGTTTTTAATTATTAATGATTATTAACTGATTCAGCGTTCAAATATTTTTATTTTTTATTTGTGTTAATTTCATTTTCTCATTGTACTCTTTTAGTTTGTTCTGATTAGATTAAGTTGTTTCTTTTGTATAATCCAAAGAACCCATGACACACAAATCCAACACAACATTAATGAAACTGATTTATTATTTTTATGTTTTCTATAATATGTATAACATGTTGTTATGTATGACTTTGACTGTACATTGACTTTAACTTTTTATTAACCCTGAGAAAGAGTTCTTAATTTTATTTATTAAATCTAAAGGAGCTACCGGATGAAGAGAAAGGCATTGCACGTCAATGAAGTTTAATGTATGTTAAAAAGTAAAGAGTAATCATTTGTATATATACAATATGAAAAAAAGAATAATAAAATAAAGCTGAGAATTAAGACAAGACTGAATAAGATTTACATTTTTATTTCACTTTACGTAAAATTGGCACCAACAACTTGGGGCTCTACAGTATATTAATTACATTGAACGTTAAGATTTATATTTATAAAAAAGAAAATATTACATTACAATATAAAGGTTTAAAGTTTGTTTAATTTCTTTGAAAGTTTTTGAGCGTCTTTAAAGCAAAAATAATTACGTCGAAGATCCCGTCATTCGAAAATCTCAATCTGCCGTCGTCCGTCCTCCTGTGTTCCTGTTGTTATCCCGAGTGTTATTACAATAATTTCCGTCGATGACGTCGGTCAAGTAAGACACCCATAAATGCAGAAATTCTCTTGTGGTTGTCTTGTATACCCTAGTACAGTGGCTTTAATTTTTGATTTATTTTACGCTATCCCACGTCATTATGATGTCAATTCACGACCTATTTGATCTCAGGCAAATCATTCTATAGATCTAGTGACGTCATCCCCTTTTGCATAAGAATGGTACGAGGAAAATGTCGTGTAACGCGTTAAAGAAACAAGAACCGCCTGTTCACAAGCAGAAGATAGAGAAACAGAAGAGAAGATAAACAGGCCACCTTCAACATAGGCCTACAAAGCGAAGATGACTACAACAAGACAAGATTTGTGGTAATAATTTTTACGTCTACCCTACACAGGAAGTAGCTCAGTCAAAATACTAACTAGGAGATGGAGTAAAATTAATAGCTTACGCATACGGATGTAGCACACTTTTCACATTCATAAACTGATGAAAAAAACATTGAACTATTTACCATTAAATGTCAACGTATTAATGAAGTAAAATATTTTTTACAAGTTAGTTGCAGAAGAGGACAAAAATCCAAAGCTTCGTGAGTTGAAATAATTACATTATAATAAAATTTCAATTCAGCTGATGTATTATTCAAATTTATATCAAGACTGGAAAGTACTGACCTCACCACCTACCTACGTTGCACAGTGCATCATATCATGTCACGAAAGTTTAAGATAGACATCAGCATTAAAATGCTGCCTGATGATAAAAGAAGAGTTCACAATTAAATAACATGTTTAAAAGAATGGAAGCCGTCTTAAAGATTTGTCACACATGTGAGACAGCTGGGCATCCGAATCTGCATACGTGTGTACCCAAACAGAGTATTAAAAACGAGATTACGAACGGTGGATTTCGGAGGTCTACTACCACGGTTAAGTCGGGCAGATAAGCACATTCCATTATGCATAGATATATTTTCTAACCAGCCCAGTTATATGCTTTTGTGCGACCTACCACTAACTAACAACTGTTCTGAAGATAATATTCCAGAAGCACATACCCGTTTGGACAAGTAGAAAAAGATTATTAGTGATCAATGAAACAAGACATAATTCACGAACTCAGCATGGGATATAACTGATAGTGTCATTCATCAGACTCTCGCAGCTTAATCTAGCTGAGAGAGTGAAGCAAGAATTAGGCAAGTACATACGTACCTATTGCTATGATCGCCATAACAAATCGACAGAATACTTATCTTTATTTGAAAAAAACTATGAACAAAAATTACAGTGAAGCAACAAGCTAACCACCAGTAGAACTCAGTTATCATGAAAAAACAGAATCAGAGGGATATAGGAAATGTCATGCCTGTTCACTACGAAAGCATGATAGCTAACGTCTCGTCAACACTAAGGCATGAGAACAACAAACTCTATATCCGAAAATTGGGGCCGGGCTCAACACTTTGTACTGAGTCAGTTCTTATTTAGTATGAAGATGTAATTGAGCGAAAAAACCTCAAGTATTTAAATAATTCGCGTAGTACATATTAAAACAAATAATCTCTCCTCTCCGCAACATACATCTTTGTATGTGACGTAGTGTTTGAAAGTAACTCAAGTGAGCTTAAATCCCATTGCTTGCTTGGGTATGTAAATGTATTGGTATACGTTCAACGCATACGCAGAAGAACGTATTCCCACGTACTGTGAATACGCGTTCAAGCGTGCATTTGTATAATTATTGACTTTATGTGTGTTCTTGTGTGTTTTAATTTTTGCCAACATTTTTTATAGGCTATATCTCTTCCGTTTATCTCTAGATCCATTGTTTACATTTTACTTTTATTTTAATAAATTGTTTTTCGTTCAGTATCTTCTGAACGAAAGACTGAAGAAAGGAAATACTGTTTTTCCTTATGCCTTATTGTCAAACAAATTAGTAAGAGAATGATTTCAAGTTAACAAATGTTTAACTAAAGTAAGTAAAATGCTAAGTTAATAAGTAAATGAAAAACTTTACATAGTTAGTGAAAACTTTTTTAAACATTTTTCCCGTAAACCGTGTTTAAAGCATCAATAAATTTCACTCGTAACCATACAAAATGAAATAACTTTGATAAAACTACAGTATACTAAAAGTGACCAATAAAGAGCTAGTATCAACATTGTTGTCTGTTGCATACATAGTTGATTATATTTTTGTATAGTAATAACAAAAATTTAAACATTATTAAAGATCAACTAAAGCTCCCACATTATGAGTATTTCTAGTTTCTATGAGAAGCACATTAATTTAACACTGTAGTACTGCAAGGTGACGTTCTGCAACGAGGATGCTTTGTTCTTGCCTGAAATCAGAAATATACCAGGAAAAGTTAAATTACATTAAAATACACTAAAAAAATATTCTCTGAAAGACACAGTCTTCATCGACGCAACTCACAAATGAAAAAGTACACAAGTGCGCGCGCGCGCGTACACACACACACTCGCGCGCCCGCCTTCTCAGTTCCTGTTCTACATAAGCTTCACGCCAAACATAGATCCTTGCACCCTACAAGTACATGAGAGTTACAGGGGAGTTGATGAAAACTGAGTGGCACAAAGCAAGCGGTGTTTAAAGATTGTGTGTGTGTGTGTGTGTGTGTGTGTGTGTGTGTGTGTGTGTGTGTGTGTGTGTGTGTGTGTGTGTGTGTGTGTGTGTGTGTGTGTGTGTGTGTGTGTGTGTGTGTGTGTGTGTGTGTGTGTGTGTGTGTGTGTGTGTGACTTGAGAATAGTTTTTAATAGTTTGAATAATATCATTCTAAACACCACTATATTGAATAATATTGCTTATTTTGTCTGAACATACCCTATTATCGTTTTTTTAAGTATATAGTTTAGATGAATTTATTCTCATTTATATCCTTCAAGCTTTACCCTTTTCCTGTTTTTCTTTTTACCTGGTAGCAAAACATGACATACGTCTATTCTGATCTTACATACTTGTTATATACGTTTGTTCATACATCTATTTAATCTATTCTAACCTTCGCCCGCTTGTTTAGGATTTACTAGCACCTCTGCTTTTGACCTGTTATTCTACACGTATTCCTGACACTAGAATATCATGTTTATGTTTGTTAATTTCTCTCGATATTAGAACAGCAAAATCGTCATAAAATCTAAGCGTCTCCATCTGAAAACAACTGATTTTAATCATTGGGTTTCATAGCGTACATCTGTTGCCTGTTGAATACAACCATTGAAGAAGGATATAGACAAACTGCAAACCTATCTTGCAACTTTTAGAATTTTACCTTCTCTTCCTTCGTGTCAACCTTAATAATTACTGTCTTTCAGTAAACATTACTTCTATCACTCAAAATCAATAATGAATAAATTCATATAGTGCTTTATTTCAGTATTGAGCTGCGTATCATTTCTACTAGAATTTTATTTCTTCGTTGTGTCTGCGTCATTTTCATTAATATAATGAAAGTTTCAGATTTTGTACAAATAAAGAGAAATTTGACGACATTAGTAGAGTAGCGGGGCTGCTATAAATACGAGGTACCCAAAGAACCTAATATACGGGAAAACTAATAGGCTTAAGCCAAATAGGCCTACTTGATAAGAGTGGAGTAAAAAATACAATCTACTAGAAAGATTCTAGAAATAACATAACGAAATTCCTTTACCATAATGTAACATGCTAATCAAAGAAGCATACTGAGTAAAACACGGAGAATTAAAAGACAAGGAATTTCAAATTTAGCTAAATAATTCAGATGTACATAGTAATTCAACTTTTTTTGTAAATAAAAAAGAAAGATTGTGATCAAGTGAGTAAGAATGTATGGAAATACTACGCAAAAATTATAATGAACATTTTATCTAGAAAAATGTTTTTGGTTACTAATATTATTGCGATTTTGAATTATTGTAAGAACAATATTGACTATTTAAAATTTAGAAAAAAAACGGCACAACAATGTAGAACCATATGTTTCCTAGTGATACATGCCTTTCATCGAGAGACTTAAAGAACTATGTTGTCAAATTGAAAGTAAAAGTTAATAAATGATGATCCAATAAAAATAGGAGACAGATAAAGAAATATTTTAAAATCATTTGTATCATTGATGCAAAATAATAATAGACTTGGTAAAACGAATGTACAGCTTGCTTCCAAAGTGTATCGTCTACTAAATTACTGCAACACTATGATGATATTTAAGAAACCTAAAGTAAGGTAAGATACACATGAACTGTAGGGAAAAAATAATGAGCCGTATGAATCATCAGCGAACACAACACATCAGGGCTTCAATAATACAACAATCATTTCAGATAAAATTTAATTTTACTTCACTTCTTTGTACGAATGATTTAGTGAGCAAGAAGTGTACAAGTGTAGCACGCAAGTATAGACAACATTGTTTTACTCGTCAATGTAAGTTTTATGTGTATTTATGCTTATATAGATTTTAAAACGTCCTTCGACATTGTCCGATGCCTAACATCTACTCGGTACGATCATTCCCCACTTTCCATTCCGGAGATCTCATAAACCCGTGGCTCTTAATATGCCTTCTTTCCTGGATTTTATCGGTCTTCCTTGCTTCTGACGATAGAGGGGAACCCATTACATCGTCTTCTTTGGAAGTCTCTCATCCTCCATCCTCTGGGAACGCCCGTACCAAATCGACTAGTTCGTTTCAATATCCTGAAGCAAAGTTTCCTCTATCGCCATCTGTCTTCTAATTTCTTCATTTAAAATTATGTCTTGTGTAGAAAATTTAAGAGATATCCGGAGCGCATCCACCTCAACTGCCTCTTTTTTCTTTTTGTTTTGTTCTTTGATGCGCCATGCTTCTGCTCCAAAAAGTAATCTACTAATGCATCATAAATATTATATTTTCTTCATCATAAATATTTTCAGTATTTTAAATAGTGCCCTTACTCTATCAAATTCCATTGATGCATCCAACCCTTTTCCTTGCCTGAAGTATACTACTTGTAAACTCCGTATCGTCATTACCAATCACATCAAAACTAACTCATAAATAGTGTACTTGTATTCCCCACATGTCCGCATTCTTTCATTACATTACATTATATTTCATTGTCCGCATTCCGAGGTTACATTAGATATATCAGATTCAATAGGTAAGTACAAGCATATTAATTTTTGTGTGTTTTTGTCTGTTTTACTTTCTGTACACCCCTCGTAATTCCCGAGCCATATATTGTAGATCTTCTTTGTCATTCGCAATAATCACCTAGTCATCCAGGTATTGTCTTTTAATATTACAGGATAAATAAAATGAATTATATTTTATTTCCACATTTGCATAAAAGAAATCGACAACATTAAAAACTATGAGACTTAAAAGAAGCCATCGTCTACACAAAAATTTAAATAACTTAGGTAGGAAAATCTATGCGGCCTATGGAATCCTGGCACTTATTACTGGCTAGAACGTCCATCATTCATAGAAAAATGATCTCTTACATATTTATAACTGTACATTTGAAGTAAATGATAATATAATGGACAATATACATGTAAAGTGCAAAAAAATTTTAATTAAATACTTTTGCAGTGGATATTATTACTTGCAGTATGTGCAGGGGCGATAGGGTGGATAGTCGTGTTTGTTGTTAGACCAGAGCAATTACCTGCACAAAACAAACAGATTATCAACCCCTCTTGTGTCCAAGTTTTATTAGATCTCTGCTTACAGTAGACACAAGCATCGTTTCTCTTTTTCTTTTACTAACCCCTCTGGTTGTGGCTTATTTAAAATCCCTCACCCGGCCCCGTGTCACTCACATAAGCAGCAATTCTGTGTGTGTGTGTGTGTGTGTGTGTGTTTTCTCTCTTTTGAAAACTTATTCCACTCCAGAGTTTAATAAAATATTTGTTACAAGTTTAAAATTGAAATTTTGTCTATTTCTGAAGTCTAACATAAAACTATACAACTTCTAATACAATTCAAAAATAAAACCAAAAACCAAAACTACCCTTTCCAAACCACAGCGTTTTTTTAATAGTTTCTTTTACACTTATTTTCTTCACTCTTTGCAGAAGAAAGTTTGCAGAGAAACGTATTAACTTTCTTGAGTATGTAGAATTCCTATCACAATGGTGGTGTATAATTCGCGTTGTGCTGGTTGTGTAATTTGAGTCACCACTTTGTAGATATTATACTGAGTTTACTCCGATGTTTTGCTATAGAAAATGATCTTTCAACCAATCGACTATTAATGTTGGTGAGAATAGGTAACGCACACAATCCAGATATAGGTATCCATCCAGGATTTGTCATTAATACACCCAGGCGTTCAAGAATTAAAGAGCATTATTATTTCCGATGATACTCTTTCCCTACTCAATTAAGAAAAACTTGTAAATTTATTCAAGATATATATTGACCTCTGACTTGTAACTGTTATCCATTTTTTGTTTTCCGATTCCGAGACAATTTCTTAAAATTATGATCCCAACAGTAGATTATTGTTCATCTATTCACTTAGGTTTGGACGCCATTATACACACACACGCACACACACACACACACATATATATATATATATATATATATATATTAGAATGACGATGTTTATCTCCTTTGGATTATAAGCCCCACGTTGTTGGCGTCACTTTGTAGAAGGACGAGATTGGGGTCCTACTGATTCTTGTTGTTTGTTTTATTATTATTGTGAAAGTTTTGTTTTTATTATTATTAATTTTTGTTTTATTGATTTATTCTACCCAATTCAATCTATTATTGAATCCAATATGAATAAATCGGTTCACTTACTCTTTGACGTCGTTTATTAATTTTGTTTAAATTGTTTAGAATGTTTTGTGTTCAATTTCTTGAGTTCGATTCTGAAGAAGTTGCGTCGACTCTTCTTTTATTAGCTGCGGTGAGTTGATCGGTATTTTCCTGTATAGACACTAACATAGACACAACATGTACATGATACTTACTATCAGTTGTAATATGCTGAAAATATTAGATAATGTGGTTGGTGATAATCATTCAATTTGAATGTCCGCTCAGGCTTCTGGTACCAACCGTCTCTTATTACTCACTAAGCTGTAATTCTATTTTTTCTAATAAAGGTCAACACTTTTAATTGTTCATAAAACAATAGTTGTTTATTTAACTCAAGTAAAATGGTGTCTGGTTGCAATGTTATTGTTTATCTTCCTTTTTTAAAATAACTAAAATTGAACATGGACTCTTAAAATAATTAAATGCTCAGAGTGGTATGACTGCATTTGGCAAGTCGATTATTTTCTGTTTGTAAATAAATTGATTATTATGCTTTATAACATTTGTAGGTTCTTTGAGTCTGCAAGATACACTTATATAATAAAATGCACTACTGTGATAATGAGTAGGCAGAGAATAAGTTTATTAATTGTTGGTTTAACATAACATAAAATATGAACGATAGTCCATTGTTTACAAATGAGGATAGCAAATGTTCACGTAACCTTGCTTATTTAAAATTGATTAATTATGCTTTTTTGATAAATTACTTATTTAGTATATCATGATAATTCGTTAAATTCAGTGTTATGTTCCTGAATAATCTCCAAGATTGGATATAAATAAAACAGGTAATTCAAATTAATTCGATACAACTAGGTTACATTCATGTGTGACTCTGAGTTCAATTTCTATAATTAAATGCAAAAACATTTTTAAATTATTAATTGTCAGGGTTCATTTTCCCTTCATTGATCATTCAATGTCTTTTCTTAAACTAATATAATTGATTCAATCACAGAATTAAAATTGTCGTTATTAAAATCGTTCAATTTGATCATTGTGTTTTTGATTTTTTCTAAGTCCCCTTCCTTATGGAATTCGGGTTATTTATCAATTAATTCAGACAAATTAGATTCGCTATTAGCGTTCTTTAATTTATGAATGATTGGATATGTATAATATAATGGTCATTTGCATTGATAATTGCGTAATCTGTCCATTCGGAGAATTAACACTTTTTTTAACGTTTATAATTAATTTATATTTTTAATTAATTTTCATAAATGCACTTCACAAACTGCCTATACGCATGTACTCCGTAATAGAACACTTAAAAATAGACTGCACTGTCTTCTCGGGTTGACCTAACCTCCACTCGAAGTTTCGAGGTTATTTGTGTCTTTACAGCTGTCGGCTGTCAAACCCACGTTTTTCTGGATGTTCGGCTAACGTGGAGTCGCTCTCGTTGTTGATAATAGACTGGCTATAGTTACCTGGTCGGCATTCTTCACTTCGTAATTTTTAATGAGCTCTGATTGGCTAATTGTGTTTATTTCGTGTACACTCGGCGAGATTCGTCAAAATAGACGCTTACCACAGCGTCAGTATCTGGGTTCAAGATTATGATTTGTCGGTTACCTACCCACGCGCAGGGCTCGTCACTTTTCAATTATTTCTTATAAGTCAAATATCTTATCTATAATTACACTGACGATATTTTTATCATTCCCATCGTTTCTATTTTTTGATTACGAGTAATTTGCACACCCTCATCATATAGTTCTGATTTGGGGTTGATAAAACCGTTATTGGTATAAATTCATAATACTTTTTAAGTTATTTAATACTTTAAATACATTGTTTTTATCCCATATTTTCGTGGTGATAACGTATTGTTACAGTATTATTCACTTTTCCCTTCTAGTTATGTACTAATAATTATACAATATCTATTATCATAGGTTCAAGTCCTATGCTTACTGTTACATATTTTGTTTATTAATAATATTGTACTAACAGTAATAGTTAATAACATTTTATTATGGCCTGTGCATACCGCATTGTTCATTGTCACTTCTGATAGTGTCCTTTTTCTTTATTTTATGGTTTTATCACCTTAACTATAGTTTGTTAAGTGAGTTTACTATACCTTAGAAAGTTACATTTTTATATGGGTTGTAATCCTCTCAATTTATTTTCGTTATTGTTTGAATATCTCTTATCATTGTTTTGATAACACTGTTATTATTGTGCAGTAGTTCATTCTGCATTTATACTGATAATTGCTTTGGTTTAAAGTTACCAAGATTAGTTGCATCTAGCTGTCAACGTGGTTTATTTATTATTATTGTTATTATTAGTATTTGGGTGGCTATAATCCTTGAATTTACTTATTCGAATAGTATTCTACTTCATTCAATGTTGTTAGATGAGTTTCTACTCTTTTATAATAAGTTTACAAGATAATTTTGTTACATCATGCATCCATTCTGTGGCAATCATATAGTTATATTAAATTACATCAATTTAACTTTTATATTTACTTATTACATTATCTATTATACAAAAATCGTTCCTTATATTATCTATTTATGTCACATTATAAAACATTTTAGTTTAACATTGCTTTGGCCTTATTTTTCTATAGTTTTAGTGAAAACTAGTTGCCCAGATTAGGTTATGTTATTTCCTAAGTATGTAACAATGGATTATTGTCAGTTTTGTATTTCTCTATTACATTTGATTTATTCGACTTTATTTAGTACTGGTATATCTATTGTTTATCATTAGACTACATTTTGTTTATCTTTTACAGTCTTTATTATTGGTAATTAGTGGTTATTTATAATATCAATTCCACTTTACAATTGGTCATTGGTGTTTTGGATATATTCCTCTTTTCATGTCTACACATCATTTAGCTAAGAACTTATCCTATTATTATTCATTCTCTTTGTTACTTTCTATGTTCAATAATTAACTCTTATTGATTATTGTTTGCATTACATTGTCAAGGAAGGTATTCACTTAATAAGTTTTAGATCAGTGTCAATTTTACAACTTAGGGATTTATATCATGTTGCTTATTCCATTTATTCTTTCTTCTTTATAATAATTCTTTTATTGGTATATGTTGATTCATTATAATTCATGTTATCTCCCTTTTTGTGTTTTACCTGGATATGTTTCTTCTCCTCTTCACTGATTCCTCACTCACTTGTCTTTCATGGGTTTCCTTCCCACTGTTTCTTCTTAATTTTGTTTTCATTGGGTCCTTCTCACTGTTTCATCTATTGGGTAATTATGTATGTCGTCTCGTCGTTAGTCTTGCTTTATCTTCTTTAGGTGCACGTTTACTGGTAATTCCTTCTTCATTTTAATTCACTTGGTTTAGCTTATGATACTTCCTTTTTTTATCCATGATTGTATGCTTGACCTTGTATGTATTCTTAGTTGTAGTGGCTTTCAACTTATTTGTGGTACGTTGGTGTTGGTAGTGTTATATGTACCATTACATATTGCCTCCCTACTAGAATTGATTATTTCTGAGATTCTTCTTTAGTATTGAAGAAATTATCAATTTTTTATTTTTTATTTCACTTTTTAGTCACATATAATGCTTTGATATTTTGTATCTACCTTTACACTTGTCTTCATTTCATTAAATTTCTACCGTTTATCTTCCTTTATAATTCTGGAATCTGGTTAAATATCTCCTTGGCTGTCGTGTTATCCCTTAAATATTTAGTTTCCCTAACATTGTTTTTCCCAATCATGTGAGCTGGGGCAGCCCAGAGCGGCACTTGTGGCTACAATACTCTGCTGGCCATACTACACCTTTTTTGAGATCAGAGGAACATCATCTCTGCTCATGAAAATGATTGCTGGAATATTTCTTCAGTCAATTCATTAAATAAACACTTATAAGTAGTCGATTTGCCACTAATAAAAAACACTCTTGGGGCTATTCACTCTTTTGCCTTCTATATTTGATTATACACTTTCTTCTGGATTCCTTGTTATATTCTGTAGATCTTCATTAGTTATGTTGTTGACAAATAGCATGTGTAAATTCTTTTCATTTTTTCTCTTTTTCTTGTGACAAATGTTCTTCGTATTGATTTTTCTTTCTTCTTCTTCTTGACCAATTCCATTTCTCATAATCTCACCTATATAATACTTTCTTTGGTGGTCTCCTTCTCTACTCTTTCAAACGTCAGATTTTTTAACATTTTATTCTGGATAATATTTCTTCTTATTGTAATTTAAATCATTTTTAAATTATCTTAAGTTTTATTCAATAGTTGTTTATTTCATCTTTGTTTCTTTATTATATAATTATTTTTTTTCTTCTTTATTCTTTCATTATAGCCTTCTCTTACGTATTAATCTCTTTGGTTTTTTTCTCCTCTACTCCTTCAAATGTTAGATTTTTGGAACATTTATTCAGGAATGTATTTCTTTTTTACTTTTACTGTGATTGTAATCATTGTTAAAGTATCTTAAGTTTATGCAATAGTTGTTTGTTTCGTCTTTGTTTATTTATTAGATAATCGTTTTTCTTCTTTCCCATTATTATAGCCGTCTCTTATATAATACACTCTTTGGTGTTTTTCTCCTCTAGTCCTTCAAATGTTAGATAGTTAAACATTTATTCTGGAATGTATTTTTTTTTTTTACTTTAATTGTGGTTGTAATCATTGTTAAAGTATCTTATTGTTTGCTTTGGTCCATTTCCAAAATTTCCGTCCCTTTTTCTCGATTCGCTGACTGATAATTTCTATTTTCTTGTAACTATCTTCGATGCTGTCATCTATCTTCTTACTCAATTCTTCTTTATTTTTCGTTAACTGTTACACCATACTTCTCTGGAAGTACTCTTTCAACGATTCTATATTTTTATTTAATGAGTCTATATTTTTATTTAATTTCTCATTAAAATTTTCCTTTAATGATTCAATATTTTACTGGCCGTCTTCCTTCAATTCTTCCTTCAATAATTCCTTATTATTGTTTTTCAACGTTTCATCCATCTTTTTCTGGTTATCTGTCATCAGATTTCTGATCATTTCCATGATATTAGCGTCCCCCGTCTGAGCAGGCCTCTCATGTTGTTCCTCTTGTTGTACAGGTCGGTTAGGTCCTGTAGGAGGATAGTGATAGTTGTGATATGTTTCGGAATGACGATGTTTATGTCCTTTGGATTATAAGCCCCACGTTGTTGGCGTCACTTTGTAGAAGGACGAGATTGGGGTCCTACTGATTCTTGTTGTTTGTTTTATTATTATTGTGAAAGTCTTGTTTTTATTATTATTAATTTTTGTTTTATTGATTTATTCTACCCAATTCAATCTATTATTGAATCCAATATGAATAAATCGGTTCACTTACTCTTTGACGTCGTTTATTAATTTTGTTTATATTGTTTAGGATGTTTTTTCTTCAATTTCTGGAGTTCGATTCTGAAGAAGTTGCGTCGACTCTTCTTTTATTAGCTGCGGTGAGTTGATCGGTATTTTCCTGTATAGACACTAACATAAACACAACATGTACATGATACTTACTATCAGTTGTAATATGTTGAAAATATTAGATAATATGGTTGGTGATGATTATTCAATTTGAATGTCCGCTCTGACTTCTGGTACCAACCGTCTCTTATTACTCACTAACCTGTAAATCTATTTCTTCTAATAAAGGTTATAACAAAAAGAATAGTGGCGTGGTGTGAGTGTAATATTGTTCGAGTTGTAAAATGTCGGGCGTTACCTCCGCGCACTTTTTGTTACTTACTCTGATGACTGGATCCTCTGCGGTGATGTAGTCCTGTAACACAACTTAATCTACTATGTTTGTGGGCGCCACTTGGAATCTTTTGTTCCAAGAAAAAATGTTATTATTAAAAAAAATTAAAATTTTGAATTCTTAATTCTATGAAAAAAAATGTAAACAAGTCAGTTTGGTTTGAAAAAATAACGTAATTTTAATGATTCTTAAAAAAATCGTCTGAAGGACTAACATTCATGAAAAAATTATAAAATTGCAGAGTTACAAAAAAATTATAAGTTATTATTATTATTGACAAGTTTTTAATCCAATCAAGTATCGGCTAAAATATTTAATTTTTACTCAGTTGAAAAGCATGAGTTTAATACGTGAAAAATCTTTACTCTCAGGACGTGACTCCTTTGAACTACCAAGACATATCAATAAGATGCTTTACAAGAAAAATTAAGTGATTTGAAGGTGTGTGTGGCATGTGTAGTACAACTGTGTGACAAATGTAACCAGGTAAAAAATGACTTTAATTTTGACAACTCACGTTCCAATGGTTAATTATTCTCGCACTGGACACTTTTCTCGGGTAGTTTTTTCAATCTCGCCTCTTCGTGTGTGCACTGAATTTATTTTAAGTCAAAAATGCAATTTTTACAATTTCCGCACTTTTGTGAAACAGTTTGGCAGTAGATTTTCGCTCGAACCCCGCCGCCAGCGGTCAGCTGCTTCGCGTTGGTTCCCAAATTGGCCGCCGCAGCGCTGATACCCTTGAGTCGAGAGAAAGGCTTTGTGTATGTTACGTTATGGGAGTTTTTTGTCAAGTCAGTTTGTCTTTGCGAACACAGCAGAATTGGTTCTCTATTTAAAATTTTGGTCCCTCCTGGGCCGTTGACGTTCTGGCTGCGTGATTTCTATTAAAATGTGCCGTGTTGCAGCTCTATTTCAGCAACACATTGGCGTAGATTCTTGTAGAGGTTAAGTCGGTCTATTTGTCAATGTACGGGAAAAGCCTTTCTTCGTGTGTGTCGACTTCTCGCCTTCGGTTTCGCCTTCGTTGCGTTGATCAGTGTCGTGGGTGATGCGTCTGTTCTGGGTTTCAAGCTTGAAGTGTTTTTGGGTCGAATTTGGTCTCTCTTTTATACCGTGTCAGGCTGATTGTTTTCATGAACTTCCGGTATATTTGTGTAAAAATTCCTTCTAGACTGTTCGAGAATAATGAAATGGAACGTCATGGAACAAATTTAACTTCCGTCGAAGTTTTTAGAACAAAATTTCTTATTCTTCACACTAAGGATATTTCAAAAATTACTCTGGTATTTGTCAAACAGTTTTACATCAGTACTCACAATTTGCATGCCCTTACTACATTCGGATTCTCCGTTTTCAACTGAATCTAATGATACTAATCATGATTGGTTTTTAAATAAATTAACTATATTAAATAACAAAATATACAACTCTTACCTTGGGTTGTTTCCATTAAAATTCAATTTTTAGAACAAAAAATTGTTGTGAAACTATTAGGTTTTTTCCACAACATGAACACATAATATTACTATCTTCCTATAACAAAACAAATAAATTTTAACATATATAATACACAAATAATTTCAATTTTATATGGTCCATGCCTATGGCCTACGTTGTTGTCACTGTTATAACACAATAATTAGTCTTTTTCTTTAACATATATAGGATTTGACTAGTGTACACTAAGAGTTTATTACATTGTCTGTCTTTTGTGATACCTGGTTAGTCTTTGTACATATTATATTTATTGCAGGATAACTTAGCATCATATTGGTTTGCCCATGTTGTCCTTTTTCTTTGTGTGACAAATCTCACTCTTATAAGTTAAATTCTTTGATAATTGATCTTATTTTCAACTGAGTCTGTTTGATTTTTATGGTACACTAAAGTATTGTACCATTCTCTTTTATTTTTGTCAATATTTTGTAAACATTTAGCCAGATATGACTATTTCTTGTAATGATTGATTGGCCTCAGCCATACATGGTATAGGTAAATATTTTGCTAACTCGACTATTACAATGTTTAAGTTAGTCAAATATATTAGTATAGTCGCTTTATATGATATTTTAACTTTCTAATGCAATTTGGTTGCATTTTGTCAACATTAAATGCATAAATATCACAATATTATATGCCTACTACATGTTTTTAGTTAATACGGTTTTTGGCTATTTTGACTGACTTTTATTCATTTGACAGCTTTCTTTATTTAAGATAAATTGTTCATCTTTGTCTACTTGACAATTACATATAGTTTTTTATCTCAATGTGGTAATAATTAATTTTTACATGAAATCTGAGTGATTGGTATCAAATCCAACACTTTAATATTTTTTGTCATAACAATTATATATTTTTTATTTTAACTTAGATTCTTTCTAATAATGTATTTAAATCATTTAATACATTTATTTTATTTACATTACCTAATATAATAATGGATCATGTCCATTCATTCACAATAAATAGTTCTTTATACTCTATTCAGAGTTACTAAACTTAATAATTAATGACTTCATTTTGGTTGATTCTGATATTATTTGTCTATCTTATATGCTTATGGTTTTTTCACTGTTATTCACTTTAATAATATATATGGGGTTTGAGTCTTAGTCATAGTCTGGTCGTTTTTCATGTTAGTAGTATTAATTATTAGATAATATTACACAATTTTTTGGGACTACTTGGGTTCGGTACTGTTCACCTCACTTTCCTCTTATGATAGATTGCTATGTAAATGATTTCCTTTATGGAACGTTCTGTGACGTTACATATGCCTCTCCGTTAAAATTGATAATTTTTGAAAAACTATCATTTTGATGAAATTATCATTTCTATATTAACCTTTTATCAGCTTCTTTATATTTCATTCTTTTATCTTATAATTAAATTCCTGTACTACTCCTTTAATATATTAATCCAACTCAATATTCCTATTTCGTTCTTTGTCGTATCACCTATTCCATTCCTTTTTACCTTGATGTTAATTATTTAATCTTTGATATAATTCCCTAACAATTCCCTAACTTTCATAGAGGTTTGGGAGTCAGAGTGGCTCGCTATGGCATACATTCTTTGTCCTTCCCTATCTATAACTACTGAAATCAGAGGCAACACATCCCTGTCCAGAAAATAATAATTGCACCTTTGCAACAAATAATAATAATAATAAAAAATAAATACAATATTCAAAGATCATAGGCTCCTACACATAAATTCCTTTTCTTAAAATCTTCTGATTATTTCACAATTATATTAATATATCGTTCTCCGCAGGTAAAATTATCGTTTAAAATCGTTCAATGTTAATAGCTATAATTATATTCATCATTACCTCCTTATGTAACGCACTGTTTCCTTTTTTTTTTCTCATTTATCATTTCCTTTTAGTATTAATTACATGACAGTATTTCTCCTTCTTTTCTCCCCCTTAGTAATATCAATTGTTATTTGATTGCTTAATAATTCATTTAACTAATTATGTCTTTTCCTTCTTTCCTTCTTCTCCTTCTCTATGTACGGGTAAGCTGGTAAATATACGTTGATTTGGCTATTGGAAATAAATCTATATCTTATATATATCTTCTTGCCTTTGGTGGAATGTGTCCATCTCGTAATATTTATTATTAATAATCTCTCTCCTTCTCTAAGTACGGGTAAGCTAGAAAATTCACGTTAACATGTTTTTAGTTATGGTACCTTCTCAATGATGCTGTATTTGACTTGGGTTTTTTCTTTTCTTTTCATGGTATTTGCTCACTGATTGAGTATTTGACTTGTGATTTATAATCATGGTACTTTTTCAATGATGTTTGGTTATACGTACCTTTTACTTTGTTACTAACCGTGTCGGTTACCTCGTATGTATTGTTTTTGTCTGATAGTATTTGGGTTTATATTTTGTCAGTTTGGGTTAATTACTTTGATCAATTCAACTCTTTTTGGTTGTGTGCTCCTTATATTATGTCATTATTTATCATTCCCATTCCTCGTTAATTCCCTCTCTTCTCAATATCCGACTTTTCGCTGTTTAGCTCCTCTGCTCCATCAAATGCCTGGTCAATGACATTTATTCTGGATGATTAATCCATGGCATTACCATCTCACCACATGTTTGGGCCATATCTTTTCTGCATAGCGGAATTCGTCCTCTATATCACTTTCATTTCTGGGGTTATTATTTGGTTTTTGGCTAGTTTCTGCCAATATATGGTTTACCTGAGCTGTTCGGGGTCTTTCGTCATTTCTTAACTGATTATGCTGTAATGAAAAACCCGGATTTTCGTGGATTGTTACCCAATTCTCATTATTATTTTGGTTAGCGTTTGGTTCCTGTTGGTTGTTATTTTCGTTTCTGGGTGGTTCGTTACTCCTACCCTCAGAAAACTGATAGCGGTTATTTGCCTTACCACCTTGGTTATCTTGCGTTTGTTGTGTTATCTACCCATAATTTGGTAAATTACGTGGATATGGTTGTTGATTATCGGCCATCATATAATTTGCCTGGGGTCTATTCTCTTGATTCCTTTTCTCTCTTATTTCTCTTATTGTCTGAGCGTATTTTTCTATAATCTGACCCATTTGTTCCTCGTAATTTCCCTTGTTTTTGGGATGTATCTTTTTTCTAGGCACGCTTACTTTAAAAGCATTCTGGCCTATAATTTTCTTTGTAATACACTCTTTCTTTTTGTCCCTTTTCATTAAATTCTTTTTATATTCCTTCATATAACTTCTTTCTCTGCGGTCAGTCACCGGGGGGTTAAGTATATTAATTAAACCGCCTTGAGTCATTTCTCCTATTTCCTTTGTATACTCTCTGTTTGTTTTTTGTCGGTCTGTCCAGTCTATTAGCTATGTTTTGTTTCGTTTCTACTGTTTTTTTCTCTATGGTTTCAGGACCGGTATTATTTTCTTCCTGTAATCCTTCTACCTGTTCCTCCATTATCTCGACCTCCCTGCCATTGTCGATTTTATTATCATCGGTCTCTTTGTTTCCTGTTTCGCAATTTGCATTTGTTTCCTTTCTCAGGGACTCTCTCCGTTTTTGATCTGTCTCCCTATATTTCTGTCTTTGTTTTTCACCATCCTCCCTCATGGATTCTATCCATTTTTGATTTTCCTCCCGATATTTCTGCATTTGTTTTTCATTCTCCTCTCTCTCTTTCCGTCCCTTCTCTCTCAGGGATTCTCTCCATCTTTCATTCTCCTCTCTCTCTTTCTGTCTGTTTCTTTCATTATCCTCCCTCAGGGATCTTATTATTTCCTCCTTAAATTCAAGTCTACTTTCTTCCATATCCTCCCTCAAGGATTCTGTATTTTTGTTCATATCCTCCTTCAGGGATTTTATACTTTTTTTATATTTTCATTCAGCGTTTGGAACATCATCCATATCACCTCCATGTCGCTTTTCCCTGTTGATTTTACTGGTTCGTTTTTTTTCGTTTGTTCTCCCATTTGTATGGGTCTTTCTCCTTTTTCTTTTGTTTGCGACATTTTGATCTGTTGGTAGTTGCCGGGCTTGTTCCGTTTTTTCAAGCCTCACTAGTTGGGCTGCCAATTTATAACAAAAATAATAGTGGCGTGGTGTGAGTGTAATATTGTTCGTGTTGTAAAATGTCGGGCGTTACCTCCGCGCACTTTTTGTTACTTACTCTGATGACTGGATCCTCTGCGGTGATGTAGTCCTGTAACACAACTTAATCTACTATGTTTGTGGGCGCCACTTGGAATCTTTTGATCCAAGAAAAAATGTTATTATTAAAAAAAATTAAAATTTTGAATTCCTATTCTATGAAAAAAAAATGTAAACAAGTCAGTTTGGTTTGAAAAAATAACGTAATTTTAATGATTCTTAAAAAAATCGTCTGAAGGACTAACATTCATGAAAAAATTATAAAATTGCAGAGTTACAAAAAAATTATAAGTTATTATTATTATTGACAAGTTTTTAATCCAATCAAGTATCGGCTAAAATATTTAATTTTTACTCAGTTGAAAAGCATGAGTTTAATACGTGAAAAATCTTTACTCTCAGGACGTGACTCCTTTGAACTACCAAGACATATCAATAAGATGCTTTACAAGAAAAATTAAGTGATTTGATGGTGTGTGTGGCATGTGTAGTACAACTGTGTGACAAATGTAACCAGGTAAAAAATGACTTTAATTTTGACAACTCACGTTCCAATGGTTAATTATTCTCGCACTGGACACTTTTCCCGGGTAGCTTTTTCAATCTCGCCTCTTCGTGTGTGCACTGAATTTATTTTAAGTCAAAAATGCAATTTTTACAATTTCCGCACTTTTGTGAAACAGTTTGGCAGTAGATTTTCGCTCGAACCCCGCCGCCAGCGGTCAGCTGCTTCGCGTTGGTTCCCAAATTGGCCGCCGCAGCGCTGATACCCTTGAGTCGAGAGAAAGGCTTTGTGTATGTTACGTTATGGGAGTTTTTTGTCAAGGCAGTTTGTCTTTGCGAACACAGCAGAATTGGTTCTCTATTTAAAATTTTGGTCCCTCCTGGGCCGTTGACGTTCTGGCTGCGTGATTTCTATTAAAATGTGCCGTGTTGCAGCTCTATTTCAGCAACACATTGGCGTAGATTCTTGTAGAGGTTAAGTCGGTCTATTTGTCAATGTACGGGAAAAGCCTTTCTTCGTGTGTGTCGACTTCTCGCCTTCGGTTTCGCCTTGGTTGCGTTGATCAGTGTCGTGGGTGATGCGTCTGTTCTGGATTTCAAGCTTGAAGTGTTTTTGGGTCGAATTTGGTCTCTCTTTTATACCGTGTCAGGCTGATTGTTTTCATGAACTTCCGGTATATTTGTGTAAAAATTCCTTCTAGACTGTTCGAGAATAATGAAATGGAACCTCATGGAACAAATTTAACTTCCGCCGAAGCTTTTAGAACAAAATTTCTTATTCTTCACACTAAGGATATTTCAAAAATTACTCTGGTATTTGTCAAACAGTTTTACATCAGTACTCACAATTTGCATGCCCTTACTACATTCGGATTCTCCGTTTCCAACTGAATCTAATGATACTAATCATGATTGGTTTTTAAATAAATTAACTATATTAAATAACAAAATATACAACTCTTACCTTGGGTTGTTTCCATTAAAATTCAATTTTTAGAACAAAAAATTGTTGTGAAACTATTAGGTTTTTTCCACAACATGAACACATAATATTACTATCTTCCTATAACAAAACAAATAAATTTTAACATATATAATACACAAATAATTTCAATTTTATATGGTCCATGCCTATGGCCTACGTTGTTGTCACTGTTATAACACAATAATTAGTCTTTTTCTTTAACATATATAGGATTTGACTAGTGTACACTAAGAGTTTATTACATTGTCTGTCTTTTGTGATACCTGGTTAGTCTTTGTACATATCATATTTATTGCAGGATAACTTAGCATCATATTGGTTTGCCCATGTTGTCCTTTTTCTTTGTGTGACAAATCTCACTCTTATAAGTTACATTCTTTGATAATTGATCTTATTTTCAACTGAGTCTGTTTGATTGTTATGGTACACTAAAGTATTGTACCATTCTCTTTTATTTTTGTCAACATTTTGTAAACATTTAGCCAGATATGACTATTTCTTGTAATGATTGATTGGCCTCAGCCATACATCGTATAGGTAAATATTTTGCTAACTCGACTATTACAATGTTTAAGTTAGTCAAATATATTAGTATAGTCGCTTTATATGATATTTTAACTTTCTAATGCAATTTGGTTGCATTTTGTCAACATTAAATGCATAAATATCACAATATTATATGCCTACTACATGTTTTTAGTTAATACGGTTTTTGGCTATTTTGACTGACTTTTATTCATTTGACAGCTTTCTTTATTTATAATAAATTGTTCATCTTTGCCTACTTGACAATTACATATAGTTTTTTATCTCAATGTGGTAATAATTAATTTTTACATGAAATCTGAGTGATTGGTATCAAATCCAACACTTTAATATTTTTTGTCATAACAATTATATATTTTTTATTTTAACTTAGATTCTTTCTAATAATGTATTTAAATCATTTAATACATTTATTTTATTTACATTACATAATATAATAATGGATCATGTCCATTCATTCACAATAAATAGTTCTTTATACTCTATTCAGAGTTACTAAACTTAATAATTAATGACTTCATTTTGGTTGATTCTGATATTATTTGTCTATCTTATATACTTATGGTTTTTTCACTGTTATTCACTTTAATAGTATATATGGGGTTTGAGTCTTAGTCATAAGATATGACTAATTATCGTTTTTCATGTTAGTAGTATTAATTATTAGATAATATTACACAATTTTTTGGGACTACTTGGGTTCGGTACTGTTCACCTCACTTTCCTCTTATGATAGATTGCTATGTAAATGATTTCCTTTATGGAACGTTCTGTGACGTTACATATGCCTCTCCGTTAAAATTGATAATTTTTGAAAAACTATCATTTTGATGAAATTATCATTTCTATATTAACCTTTTATTAGCTTCTTTATATTTCATTCTTTTATCTTATAATTAAATTCCTGTACTACTCCTTTAATATATTAATCCAACTCAATATTCCTATTTCGTTCTTTGTCGTATCACCTATTCCTTTCCTTTTTACCTTGATGTTAATTATTTAATCTTTGATATAATTCCCTAACAATTCCCTAACTTTCATAGAGGTTTGGGAGTCAGAGTGGCTCGCTATGGCATACATTCTTTGTCCTTCCCTATCTATAACTACTGAAATCAGAGGCAACACATCCCTGTCCAGAAAATAATAATTGCACCTTTGCAACAAATAATAATAATAATAAAAAATAAATACAATATTCAAAGATCATAGGCTCCTACACATAAATTCCTTTTCTTAAAATCTTCTGATTATTTCACAAATATATTAATATATCGTTCTCCGCAGGTAAAATTATCGTTTAAAATCGTTCAATGTTAATAGCTATAATTATATTCATCATTACCTCCTTATGTAACGCACTGTTTCCTTTTTTTTCCTCATTTATCATTTCCTTTTAGTATTAATTATATGACAGTATTTCTCCTTCTTTTCTCCCCCTTAGTAATATCAATTGTTATTTGATTGCTTAATAATTCATTTAACTAATTATGTCTTTTCCTTCTTTCCTTTTTCTCCTTCTCTATGTACGGGTAAGCTGGTAAATATACGTTGATTTGGCTATTGGAAATAAATCTATATCTTATATATATCTTCTTGCCTTTGGTGGAATGTGTCCATCTCGTAATATTTATTATTAATAATATCTCTCCTTCTCTAAGTACGGGTAAGCTAGAAAATTCACGTTAACATGTTTTTAGTTATGGTACCTTCTCAATGATGCTGTATTTGACTTGGGTTTTTTTCTTTTCTTTTCATGGTATTTGCTCACTGATTGAGTATTTGACTTGTGATTTATAATCATGGTACTTTTTCAATGATGTTTGGTTATACGTACCTTTTACTTTGTTACTAACCGTGTCGGTTACCTCGTATGTATTGTTTTTGTCTGATAGTATTTGGGTTTATATTTTGTCAGTTTGGGTTAATTACTTTGATCAATTCAACTCTTTTTGGTTGTGTGCTCCTTATATTATGTCATTATTTATCATTCCCATTCCTCGTTAATTCCCTCTCTTCTCAATATCCGACTTTTCGCTGTTTAGCTCCTCTGCTCCATCAAATGCCTGGTCAATGACATTTATTCTGGATGATTAATCCATGGCATTACCATCTCACCACATGTTTGGGCCATATCTTTTCTGCATAGCGGAATTCGTCCTCTATATCACTTTCATTTCTGGGGTTATTATTTGGTTTTTGGCTAGTTTCTGCCAATATATGGTTTACCTGAGCTGTTCGGGGTCTTTCGTCATTTCTTGCCTGATTATGCTGTAATGAAAAACCCGGATTTTCGTGGATTGTTACCCAATTCTCATTATTATTTTGGTTAGCGTTTGGTTCCTGTTGGTTGTTATTTTCGTTTCTGGGTGGTTCGTTACTCCTACCCTCAGAAAACTGATAGCGGTTATTTGCCTTACCACCTTGGTTATCTTGCGTTTGTTGTGTTATCTACCCATAATTTGGTAAATTACGTGGATATGGTTGTTGATGATCGGCCATCATATAATTTGCCTGGGGTCTATTCTCTTGATTCCTTTTCTCTCTTATTTCTCTTATTGTCTGAGCGTATTTTTCTATAATCTGACCCATTTGTTCCTCGTAATTTCCCTTGTTTTTGGGATGTATCTTTTTTCTAGGCACGCTTACTTTAAAAGCATTCTGGCCTATAATTTTCTTTGTAATACACTCTTTCTTTTTGTCCCTTTTCATTAAATTCTTTTTATATTCCTTCATATAACTTCTTTCTCTGCGGTCAGTCACCGGGGGGTTAAGTATATTAATTAAACCGCCTTGAGTCATTTCTCCTATTTCCTTTGTATACTCTCTGTTTGTTTTTCTCGGTCTGTCCAGTCTATTAGCTATGTTTTGTTTCGTTTCTACTGTTTTTTTCTCTATGGTTTCAGGACCGGTATTATTTTCTTCCTGTAATCCTTCTACCTGTTCCTCCATTATCTCGACCTCCCTGCCATTGTCGATTTTATTATCATCGGTCTCTTTGTTTCCTGTTTCGCAATTTGCATTTGTTTCCTTTCTCAGGGACTCTCTCCGTTTTTGATCTGTCTCCCTATATTTCTGTCTTTGTTTTTCACCATCCTCCCTCATGGATTCTATCCATTTTTGATTTTCCTCCCGATATTTCTGCATTTGTTTTTCATTCTCCTCTCTCTCTTTCCGTCCCTTCTCTCTCAGGGATTCTCTCCATCTTTCATTCTCCTCTCTCTCTTTCTGTCTGTTTCTTTCATTATCCTCCCTCAGGGATCTTATTATTTCCTCCTTAAATTCCCGTCTACTTTCTTCCATATCCTCCCTCAAGGATTCTGTATTTTTGTTCATATCCTCCTTCAGGGATTTTATACTTTTTTTATATTTTCATTCAGCGTTTGGAACATCATCCATATCACCTCCATGTCGCTTTTCCCTGTTGATTTTACTGGTTCGTTTTTTTTCGTTTGTTCTCCCATTTGTATGGGTCTTTCTCCTTTTTCTTTTGTTTGCGACATTTTGATCTGTTGGTAGTTGCCGGGCTTGTTCCGTTTTTTCAAGCCTCACTAGTTGGGCTGCCAATTTATAACAAAAATAATAGTGGCGTGGTGTGAGTGTAATATTGTTCGTGTTGTAAAATGTCGGGCGTTACCTCCGCGCACTTTTTGTTACTTACTCTGATGACTGGATCCTCTGCGGTGATGTAGTCCTGTAACACAACTTAATCTACTATGTTTGTGGGCGCCACTTGGAATCTTTTGATCCAAGAAAAAATGTTATTATTAAAAAAAATTAAAATTTTGAATTCCTATTCTATGAAAAAAAAATGTAAACAAGTCAGTTTGGTTTGAAAAAATAACGTAATTTTAATGATTCTTAAAAAAATCGTCTGAAGGACTAACATTCATGAAAAAATTATAAAATTGCAGAGTTACAAAAAAATTATAAGTTATTATTATTATTGACAAGTTTTTAATCCAATCAAGTATCGGCTAAAATATTTAATTTTTACTCAGTTGAAAAGCATGAGTTTAATACGTGAAAAATCTTTACTCTCAGGACGTGACTCCTTTGAACTACCAAGACATATCAATAAGATGCTTTACAAGAAAAATTAAGTGATTTGAAGGTGTGTGTGGCATGTGTAGTACAACTGTGTGACAAATGTAACCAGGTAAAAAATGACTTTAATTTTGACAACTCACGTTCCAATGGTTAATTATTCTCGCACTGGACACTTTTCTCGGGTAGTTTTTTCAATCTCGCCTCTTCGTGTGTGCACTGAATTTATTTTAAGTCAAAAATGCAATTTTTACAATTTCCGCACTTTTGTGAAACAGTTTGGCAGTAGATTTTCGCTCGAACCCCGCCGCCAGCGGTCAGCTGCTTCGCGTTGGTTCCCAAATTGGCCGCCGCAGCGCTGATACCCTTGAGTCGAGAGAAAGGCTTTGTGTATGTTACGTTATGGGAGTTTTTTGTCAAGGCAGTTTGTCTTTGCGAACACAGCAGAATTGGTTCTCTATTTAAAATTTTGGTCCCTCCTGGGCCGTTGACGTTCTGGCTGCGTGATTTCTATTAAAATGTGCCGTGTTGCAGCTCTATTTCAGCAACACATTGGCGTAGATTCTTGTAGAGGTTAAGTCGGTCTATTTGTCAATGTACGGGAAAAGCCTTTCTTCGTGTGTGTCGACTTCTCGCCTTCGGTTTCGCCTTGGTTGCGTTGATCAGTGTCGTGGGTGATGCGTCTGTTCTGGATTTCAAGCTTGAAGTGTTTTTGGGTCGAATTTGGTCTCTCTTTTATACCGTGTCAGGCTGATTGTTTTCATGAACTTCCGGTATATTTGTGTAAAAATTCCTTCTAGACTGTTCGAGAATAATGAAATGGAACGTCATGGAACAAATTTAACTTCCGTCGAAGCTTTTAGAACAAAATTTCTTATTCTTCACACTAAGGATATTTCAAAAATTACTCTGGTATTTGTCAAACAGTTTTACATCAGTACTCACAATTTGCATGCCCTTACTACATTCGGATTCTCCGTTTTCAACTGAATCTAATGATACTAATCATGATTGGTTTTTAAATAAATTAACTATATTAAATAACAAAATATACAACTCTTACCTTGGGTTGTTTCCATTAAAATTCAATTTTTAGAACAAAAAATTGTTGTGAAACTATTAGGTTTTTTCCACAACATGAACACATAATATTACTATCTTCCTATAACAAAACAAATAAATTTTAACATATATAATACACAAATAATTTCAATTTTATATGGTCCCATGCCTATGGCCTACGTTGTTGTCACTGTTATAACACAATAATTAGTCTTTTTCTTTAACATATATAGGATTTGACTAGTGTACACTAAGAGTTTATTACATTGTCTGTCTTTTGTGACAAATCTCACTCTTATAAGTTAAATTCTTTGATAATTGATCTATTTTCAACTGAGTCTGTTTGATTTTTATGGTACACTAAAGTATTGTACCATTCTCTTTTATTTTTGTCAACATTTTGTAAACATTTAGCCAGATATGACTATTTCTTGTAATGATTGATTGGCCTCAGCCATACATGGTATAGGTAAATATTTTGCTAACTCGACTATTACAATGTTTAAGTTAGTCAAATATATTAGTATAGTCGCTTTATATGATATTTTAACTTTCTAATGCAATTTGGTTGCATTTTGTCAACATTAAATGCATAAATATCACAATATTATATGCCTACTACATGTTTTTAGTTAATACGGTTTTTGGCTATTTTGACTGACTTTTTATTCATTTGACAGCTTTCTTTATTTAAGATAAATTGTTCATCTTTGTCTACTTTGACAATTACATATAGTTTCTTATCTCAATTTGGTAATAATTAATTTTTACATGAAATCTGAGTGATTGGTATCAAATCCAACACTTTAATATTTTTTGTCATAACAATTATATATTTTTTATTTAACTTAGATTCTTTCTAATAATGTATTTAAATCATTTAATACATTTATTTTATTTACATTACATAATATAATAATGGATCATGTCCATTCATTCACAATAAATAGTTCTTTATACTCTATTCAGAGTTACTAAACTTAATAATTAATGACTTCATTTTGGTTGATTCTGATATTATTTGTCTATCTTATATGCTTATGGTTTTTTCACTGTTATTCACTTTAATAATATATATGGGGTTTGAGTCTTAGTCATAGTCTGGTCGTTTTTCATGTTAGTAGTATTAATTATTAGATAATATTACACAATTTTTTGGACTACTTGGGTTCGGTACTGTTCACCTCACTTTGCTCTTATGATAGATTGCTATGTAAATGATTTCCTTTATGGAACTTCTGTGACGTTACAAGGTCAAAACTTTTAATTGTTCATACAACAATAGTTGTTTATTTAACTCAAGTAAAATGGTGTTTGGTTACAATGTTATTGTTTATCTTCCTTTTTTAAAATAACTAAAATTGAACATGGACTCTTAAAATAATTAAATGCTCAGAGTGGTATGACTGCATTTGGCAAGTCGATTTTTTCTGTTTGTAAATAAATTGATTATTATGCTTTATAACATTTGTAGGTTCATTGAGTCTGCAAGATACACTTATATAATAAAATGCACTACTGTGATAACGAGTAGGCAGAGAATAAATTTATTAATTGTTGGTTTAACATAACATAAAATATGAACGATAGTCCATTGTTTACAAATGAGGATAGCAAATGTTCATGTAACCTTGCTTATTTAAAATTGATTAATTATGCTTTTTTGATGCATTACTCATTTAGTATATCATGATAATTCGTTAAATTCAGTGTTATGTTCCTGAATAAATCTCCAAGATTGGATATAAATAAAACATGTAATTCAAATTAATTCGATACAACTAGGTTACACTCATGTGTGACTCTGAGTTCAATTACTATAATTAAATACAAAAACATTTTTAAATTATTAATTGTCAGGGTTCATTTTCCCTTCATTGATCATTCAATGTCTTTTCTTAAACTAATATAATTGATTCAATCACAGAAATAAAATTGTCATTATTAAAATCGTTCAATTTGATCATTGTTTATTTGATTTTTTCTAAGTCGCTTTCCTTATGGAATTCGGGTTATTTATCAATTAATTCAGACAAATTAGATCGCTATTAGCGTTCTTTAATTTATGAATGATTGGATATGTATAACATAATGGTCATTTGCATTGATACTTGCGTAATCTGTCCATTCGAAGAATTAACACTTTTTTAACTTTTATAATTAATTTATATTTTTAATTAATTTTCATAAATGCACTTCTCAACTGCCTACACGCATGTACTCCATAATAGAACACTTAAAAATAGACTGCACTGTCTTCTCGGGTTGACCTAACCTCTACTCGAAGTTTCGAGGTTAGATTGTGTCTTTACAGCTGTCGGCTGTCAAACCCACGTTTTTCTGGATGTTCGGTCTCGTTGTTGATAATAGACTGGCTATAGTTACCTGGTCGGCATTAATCACTTCGTATTTTTTAATGAGCTCTGATTGGCTAATTGTGTTTATTTCGTGTACACTCGGCGAGATTCGTCAAAATAGACGCTTACCACAGCGTCAGTATCTGGGTTCAAGATTATGATTCTTCGGTTACATACCCACGCTCAAGGTCTCGTCACTTTTCAATTATTTCTTTTATTAACTCCTAAGGGCAATGCCTTGTCGCTGTAGCCACGTCACTCTATCCCTTGCGATAGTCTTCATTTCTTCATAGGACCCACTATTCACGACACATTGTGCTGCGGAAGTATGCAGTTCTTGGTCTTCCTTTGGGCTTCTTCCCCACTACTTTGCCCTCAAAGATGTTAGTTAAAAAAACACTATGTCTGATCACGTGCCCTATCAACTTAATCTTCCTCACCTCTATACTCCTAAGCAGTGTTCTATTCTCATTTATTTCCTCTAAGATCTGTTCATTCGTCTTCCTATCTGTCCAACTAGTTTTTGTCATTCTCCGCCAAATCCACATCTCCATTGCCTGAAGTCTGTCACTCTCCACCTTCCCTAAGGTCCACGATTCACACCCGTAAGTTATAACACTCCATACCAATACCTTAACAAACTTTTTCCTTGTTTCAATACTAATATGGTTGCTTGTTAATAAGTTCCTTTTGCTCTGGAATGCTTGTTTTGCCAGAGCTACTCTCCTCTTATTCTCTACCAGACACTTATTCCCACTTGTAACTATGCTACCCAGGTAACAAAATTCAGTAACGTGCTCAAATATTGTGTTGTTCAACATAATGGTTGATTTAATGTATTCTCTTTTTTAATTACAACCATTACTTATAATGATTTATTATAAGTCAAATATCTTTTCTATAATTACACTGACGATATTTTTATCATTCCCATCGTTTCTATTTTTTGATTATGAGTAATTTGCATACCCTCATCATATAGTTCTGATTTGGGGTTGATAAAACCGTTATTGGTATAAATTCATAATACTTTTTAAGTTATTTAATACTTTAAATACATTGTTTTTATCCCATATTTTCGTGGTGATAATACTTTTTAAGTTATTTAATACTTTAAATACATTGTTTTTATCCCATATTTTCGTGGTGATAACGTATTGTTACAGTATTATTCACTTTTCCCTTCTAGTTATGTACTAATAATTATACAATATCTATTATCATAGGTTCAAGTCCTATGCTTACTGTTACATATTTTGTTTATTAATAATATTGTACTAACAGTAATAGTTAATAACATTTTATTATGGCCTATGCATACCGCATTGTTCATTGTCACTTCTGATAGTGTCCTTTTTCTTTATTTTATGGTTTTATTACCTTAACTATAGTTTGTTAAGTGAGTTTACTATACCTTAGAAAGTTACGTTTTTATATGGGTTGTAATCCTCTCAATTTATTTTCATTATTGTTTGAATATCTCTTATCATTGTTTTGATAACACTGTTATTATTGTGCAGTAGTTCATTCTGCATTTATACTGATAATTGCTTTGGTTTAAAGTTACCAAGATTAGTTGCATCTAGCTGTCAACATGGTTTATTTATTATTATTGTTATTATTAGTATTTGGGTGGCTATAATCCTTGAATTTACTTATTCGAATAGTATTCTGCCTCATTCGATGTTGTTAGATGAGCTCCTACTCTTTTATAATAAGTTTACAAGATAATTTTGTTGCATCATGCATCCATTCTATGGCAAGCATATAGTTACATTAAATTACATCAATTTAACTTTTATATTTACTTATTACATTATCTATTGTACAAAAATCATTCCTTATATTATCTATTTATGTCACATTATAAAACATTTATTTTAACATTGCTTTGGCCTTATTTTTCTATAGTTTTAATGAAAACTATTTGCCCATATTAGATTATGTTATGTCCTAAGTATGTTACATTGGATTATTGTCAGTTTTGTATTTCTGTATTATATTTGATTTATTCGACTTTATGTAGTACTGGTATATCTATTGTTTATCATTAGACTACATTTTGTTTACCTTTTACAGTCTTTATTATTGGTAATTAGTGGTTATTTATAATATCAATTCCACTTTACAATTGGTCATTGGTGTTTTGGATATATTCCTCTTTTCATGTCTACACATCATTTAGCTAAGAACTTATCCTATTATTATTCATTCTCTTTGTTACTTTCTATGTTCAATAATTAACTCTTATTGATTATTGTTTGCATTACATTGTCAAGGAAGGTATTCACTTAATAAGTTTTAGGTTATTGTCAATTTTACAGCTTAGGGATTTATATCATGTTGCTTATTCCATTTATTCTTTCTTCTTTTATGATAATTCTTTTATTGGTATACGAGTCGCAAATGAAGGCTGAAGATGAGAGCATGGGAGCTCTCAAAACATGTTTCTAATAAGGAAAAAAAAAGTATATCTTGAAGTAAATTTATTTATATATATTAAATGTAATATATATATATATATATATATTGCTATTAAGGGAAAATTGTTCATATTTATGTTAAACAAAACTAAATGTTTACAAGTCAAATTAAATCATTATTATACTTGTTTCTTTAAGGAATAATGTTTGTTTAGTAGTAGACCTAACAGTATGTCAACTAATAAGTTATAAAGAAATGGAATGCGGTATAGAAGATGTGTGTAAGACAGTAAACAGAAGTTGTTGACTAACCTTCTGTTATTATTACGTTTTCTATTTTTATGTATTCTAAAAGAATGTAAGTGTTATAAAAATTAAAGTGATAAAATAGATATTCTAGTATTTAGTTCAATATAATTGAAGATTAATGTTGACATGTTTAGTTGGAATGTTTGATTTTTGTTATGTAAAACTATTATTAATTGATTGCTGTAAATCCTAAGCTAACTTTATTGATGTGACAGAGAATATATTTGTATTATAACAATTGTATAATGTAAAATTGCAATGTCTCTTAAAAAACCAGTACTGTTAAATGTTACATAAAGCAGTTTATTGTAATTATAATACATTCAGTAGGAATTTAAGAAAAAGGGATGTTGACATTTAGCATGAGAAATACTAGTATAAAAACTTGTGTAACTATCCATGTAATATCTAAGATGTTTAGCAAATGTTTTATAATATAAAGTGTATGGGGAAGGACTTTTACGCATTAATACTAAATTTGGGTAGAAAATCATAAGTGAAACATAACAAAATAATTAACAAAAATCTAGCTTGTGAATTATCAAATTAATCACCATCAAACAAGGATTTCATTTATAGTCATGTAATTTCGATTGTATTTAGCATAAGATGAGAGTTTTTAAGTTAGTAATCAAATATTTATTCTATCTAAGAAGGAAGCTATTTTCATTAAACAAAATATGATTTGGACCAATAGGAATTTAGTTAATTTTGTACCAAGAAGCTAGAAAAATTCATTCAATCGCATCACTCTATTGTTGGAATCCGAAGTGTAAAGACGTAATCTCTGCGATACTTTTGGTCATGAAATTGCAAGTGGAATCAGACTCAAGACAGGTTATGTAACGGAGATAACTCAGTGAAAAATAATTAAATGATAAAATATTTTATCATTGCGCAGAAACTTCATTACATAATTGGCATTTGTAAATAATTTGGCATTGTAAATTAAGATATTAAGAGATTTGTAATTATTTTGTACTTCCAAAAGGCATTACAGTAAAATTAATTGTAGTCCTAAGAACCCATGTGAATTTATCTAAATTATAACTAATTCTAAACTTGTTATTTAACAGCCCTGAGATAGATATCAGTGTACCAACAAACGCTGAGTAAAATATTTTGTTATTAGCCGAGCTATTTATTTATTTATTATTATTAAATTATTCTATGGAAAAGAAAAAAATACTTTAGAATTAAATAAAGAAAATTTATTATTTACTTTGAAAGGGAATTGTGCTCTTATGTTGACTGTTAACGAATTACCGACGGAACGACATACGTCTAACCTTGCTAAGATTTCAGGCGACACGCTGGTGTAGTCTACTAAAGGTAAGATAAAATGATATTTTAATTAAAAACCAATTTCCAACTTTAATTAATCTTTGAAAAAAGAACATGTATTAAAATAAACAGCAATCGTAGTTAGAACCCCAACTCATAATTTTATATTTCATAATTGACCCAATAACTTGATGTCAGATCTTTACATTTTTCATAGAGCGTAATTGGTTAACTATACCCTCGATATTAATTAATAATAAAATCAGATAAGTATACACACAAAATATCACATTAAAGATTTGCCGTAACAAGATGCGACGATAAAGATAAGTATACAAATTTTCACAATATTGCATATTTGACTCACACAACGTGAGGCTACTCAAGAGTTAATTAATCATTTAAATAAGAAAATATATACACAAAGTTCATATTACATATTTGATTCCCAACAACGTGGGCCATTTAGTTAAAAATTAAATCTCACTTTACAATATACATAGACGAACCACAAACAGAGAGTGTGGACCACTCATGCGGATAATGATTTTTACGTGGCTACGCGCACTACGTGATTTCTCCAGAGTCATAATGTGGACCTCATCGATATTATTTATTATCATTATCATAATACTTATTATTCATTATCAATGGATTAAAAGAATTTTAGCCATTATGGATGGAAGAAGTACCAAACGTAGGTATCTTCTTATTGTCAAACGAGTATTCTAAATACAGTCACATTTTTTGAAAATGACTTCGAATAGTGAAATATTTTTAATCTTGTGACTAAAACTAATTGAAGTAGGGCTAAGCTACCGAAGGTCACGTAAGCAGCAAAGTAATATTCAGAGAAAGAACATACACACTTTACGGCTTACATTGCCACTGTTTGACTAATAGTATAATAATGTATTTAATTACGAAGAGTAATTTCAAATGTGTCTTGTGTCTTTAACTCCAGTGGAAATGAGTTACGTCTTAAGCTTAACACATTTCGTTTTCGCTGAATGTTTCTCTTCCTACTAGTCTTAAAACCGTCACGAAAAATTAAAAAAAAAGTTTCGATACCATTTTAAAACAAGTATTTTATCATTTATTAGTTACTTTTGATCTTACAACTTTTTTATATTCCCCACGGTGGTAAAAAGTATCACTGGTAAAGAAAAGTGAATGGAAAGTAATCCTTCTAGAACGTGCGGAAGCATAAAGTAAGATTTTCCAACTGTGCGAACTATATTTGAACACAACTGTTAAGTGAATAACTGTTTCCATTTTCTGCTTGTCAAAAGTAACCAAGTTTTCTTAATAATAAAGAAGCTACAGAAGCTGTTATAGTAACAGTAACTTAATAGGAAAATAAGAAATATTTACGTAGTGTAAGGAAAAGTGTTACATTAATGATAAATAACCTTTGTTTTCAATTTTCATATTTAAATCAATAAATCAATAAATCAATCCAGAGAAACAGGTTTACCTATTTACCACTTAACTTAAAATATGACGAATAATATAAACAGTTTAGACATATTTCTCTAAATTGGTGACAAATACAAATGTGAGTGTCTTACTTTCACTTCATTTACCTTCTGAAAATGCAAGTACGAACCGTTAGTCAACAAACAAAAGTTTAATACAATTCAACATTTCCCTCGGTGAGGACGCGTCAGTGAGAATAAGAACGTGTCAATTAGATTTGAGTCCTGCACCCTTATTTGGAAACATTTACTTGTCGTTTCCAATTTTCCACTGTCTAAAGATACGTCGCAAACCTTGTGCAATAAAGGCAATTCGTTTCAACCCTCTGAGGCGCACTTTTCTTGTTACTTAAAGTTGTACTAACCCTGTTTGCTTGCACTTGATTACTTGAGAGACTGAACGAAATTTAATCTCCTTTCCTTTTGAAAGAATGTATGTTTCCTTACTCAGTAGCAACTCCCAAGAGTGCCGTATGTTAGTTTCTCCATCGTATCTCTAAGCGTTAATGTCTAATATTTGCTAGAATGTGCTTATTTTCGAAATCTGAACCTCCTGTTCATTCATCGTGACAGCACTTAAACAAACGATTTTATAAACACCCGCGTAGCGCTGAGCACGACTAAGCACTGCTCACTGTTGCCAGCATTAGTGACTATTAAAGTAATCCGTCACAATTTGAAAAGTCTAGCTTTTATGTGATCGACCTTCGTATGTTCCCCCCCCACACACACACACACGCATTTAAAACGTGCAAAATACATACTAAATACAACAGTGAAAAGCTTTTGCATGGTCACAATTTATTCTGCAGTGATGTATGTTTAGGAACGGCGAAATGTGTGTTATTAAAATCATAAGGCTGATATTAGGCCTAATCAACATGATGTCAGAACGAGAACGAAACTGTAAATTTCAGTCCTACTTGTCATAAATAATAAACAACGTTGCGAGTATAACAGGTGACAAGAAAGTTATTGGAAAACCGGAAACTTGTTTGTTGGCAGTTGTTATTGATAAGTGAAACTGGGACACACGTGCTGGCTGCCACAAACAATAGTTTTGCTCTTGTTTTCCGTTAATGCAGTCCTCGATTTTCTCTATATTTAACTATATTAAACCAAAACTGTCTCATCATCCAAGAGCTTCAGTTTTCTCCCTATATTCTTTTTGTCCTTCCTACATATAAACCGTTATTAGTAACAACAGGGCATGTCCATCCCAGGCTCGTTTCTTCTTTGTACAGTCCTCAGAAGTGTACCTTCCTTATTCTTTTGCTCATTTTGTCTACCTAGGCCATTCATTTGTCCATCTCCAAATTCACAATTGCAGCGCGTCAAGCCTGTTTCTAGCTCATTTGGTCACTTTCCAAGTCTCTTACAAGTAAAGTAAGATACTCCATGTCACCATATCTCCATCATGTCCATGGTAATTCTGACACACAAAATATATTTTTACCCACTGAACGCTTCCTCCGCTATGGCTAATCTACTCTTGATCTCTTGTTCAATGGTTCTCTCCTTAGATGTTTCATAAGCGTATAGCCTATATGTATCCACCACCTCTATTCACTTCTGTATTTACATATTTTACATCATTCATTCTCTTGTAATTATTTTCATTACAAACTCTTCCATCTTATTTCATGACTTTTGTTATATTCTATAGTATAGGCTGTGTTTGTGTGTGTGTGTGTGTGTGTGTGTGGATGCGCGTGCGTACATGCGTGTGTCAATCATGATTTTCTGTGTACACTATCTTTTACAACTCCAGTATAAGGCATTAATATAAGAAATAATCACTTGTAAGGTTTAGGATATATGGGCCTAATTACTATTCACTCAGAGTTTTAAAATAGTCATTAAATAAAATATTTAAAGTTGTAAAATTTGACTTACGTAAAATCCGATATAGGCCTATTCTTCCGATAAAGTAATTTTTTCAGAGGGAAATTATGTTGCAATACATCATATTAATTATTCTATTATACTTTTAATTTGAGTAATAGGCCTATATGATGAAACATACCTAATTAGAACGTACAGTTAACTGTGTTCTTATATATGTACATATCTACATAATTGTAGGCCCTACATGTCCTAGGTGTACGTTAGTTGTACTGCGTGCGCGTTCGCGTGCGTATGTGTGTTTTATTTAAATATCATTTACCTCCGCCTTAAATCTGACGAAGTGTTACGTAAATATTTGGGGCTGAACTGAGAGACGAATGCCATTATGTTTTTTGACATTAATTACATGAAAATGTATGTTCAAATTTAATTTTCTATAAACAAACAAAACCGAAATACGAATGGAAAACAAAAACATGTTGCAAGAAAAGAAGAGTAAATACAGTAACTAAATAACTCATGAAATCGATCTGAATATTGAAATATTTGCAAGATATAGCCTATGGGTACAGTTGAGGTTAACTTGGTTGATGTTTCTCTACAAAAGGGTAAGTGCACATTATAATCCGGTTAGTGCGGTAAGCAGTATTGAATTTCAAAACAGTGGAGAGGCCATTAAGGAGTAAACAGGAAGTCCATTAGCGTGATTATCTTCGTAAAGGCTAGAAGCTTTCTTGTAAAATTCTGATTTCGTGTCAACAATTCAGGAAAGAATTTTTATCGTATACAATAAACGTATGATAGAGATGGATGGAGCAAGCAATTGAGACGCTCCGACTCATCCATAATTCAAAATACGTTCACTGTGTTTTCCGTCTTACGTCAACTTAATTTTGTACATTTAATTCTTATGGCAAAGTAAGCATTACGTCCGTTTACCTAATTCTTTTAATATTACTCTTTTAATCACTTAGTTAATAATAATGCGCATATTTGCCTGCTTATATTCAATTAGTACCTGCTCATTAACATCAAGAAATGTTTTGTAGTAGGCCTAACTAATTATGTGAACACAAAAACATTAAGAGTTGTCAAATGACCGAAAAAAATACATATGTTTTTAATAAAGTACTGAAAATTTTACAAATACCTTAAAATTGCCGGTCGCCTGTGTCTGCTCTTCATTTAGAAGAAATTAGATTCATTTTTCTTTAACCTTGAATATACGTTTACTAATTTTTAAGTCGAGTGTTTTTGGTCAATATGATTTTTCAACTTGAATTCTTGTCTGTTACTGCTTATTACTACTTTAGAGCATTCACATTATGATGAATTTAATTTTGTAGTCAAATTCTTCAGCTTAAGTATAGAAGAAATAAAGTGAAATTTCGTAGTTAAATAAAAATCCGGAGGCATTTAAGGTCATCATAATAAGAGCTATAATAATAATAGTAATATTATTTTCATAATTTTAGTAGTAGTAGGAGTAGTAGTAGTAGTAGTAGTAGTAGTAGTAGTAGTAGTAGTAGTAGTAGCAGTAGTAGTAGTAGCAGCAGCAGCAGTAGCAGTAGCATTAGTAGTAGCAGTAGCAGTAGCAGTAGCAGCAGCAGCAGCAGCAGCAGCAGCAGCAGTAGTAGTAGTAGTAGTATTATTATTACAGTAGTAATAATAGCAGTATTATCAGAAGTAATATGTTAATGCAAAGAATTTGCTCTGTGATTACCAAACTCAGGTGTACCACTCTAAAGAACGTATTTTATTAAACTATCAATAAAAGAAAATTTTCACAGTCTATAAATATATGATTATAAGTGGCATAGAAAATGTTATAATTAGACACAAAAGCTGTATGTTAATTATAATCGTCTCTCCTTTGTGTCCCCCGCCTTAATTTGGCGCCTCACTGGCGCCTCCTTCCAGCTTTAGCCCCCTGCGTTACACGACCCTTTCTTGGCTATCCTTATGTTTAAATTTTATGGCACTTCCATCCGCCTCTTCCATCACCCATTTGGTTCTACACACTATATTAACACACAAATACAAATCCACGCACTACTCTTTCTCCCTTTCTCCAGAGTGCTTCCATTTTCTCCGCTTGCGGCCCGCACTGATGTGCGACCCCTCACGTCGTTCCATTCGGATGAAGGGGACTTGGCCGGCCCATATCAGCAGGAGACTTGACCTCTCCGGGAGGTTTTTAATTTAAAAATCTCTATTAAAAAAAAAGTGCTTATGCAGATCCTGATTCGGAACCGATTTCACATACAGAAACCATTTCAGCACTACGATACGTATTTCGTGCAGCACAGCAAAGCTACGCTAACTGATGTTATGTTTATCAAACGTTATAATTTTCGTACTTAATTGTTTATATTAATGTAATATTGTTTCTTGTACACACTATATTAATTTATATCGTATATACACTTAACTTAAATTACCGTATTCGATTGTTTTCATACGAGAAAACATTCTTGTATATAACATTATTTTTGTAATAATTTCATTTGAGCTGCTGTAACAAAGTTGTGCATATTATTCTGTGTCATCTGAGTTTTATTTTTCAAAAACCTGTTCGGATTATCCGAAATTTTGGGTTCGCGGGGTTTGGGTTCACAGGGTTTTACTGTATTCCCCTTTCCATACATACATATGTGTATAATATGTCTATTCAGTTATCCATATCAGTTAATCCATATTAAGTAAAGTCGTAATTGATGATTATCAGTATATACTAAATTTAATGATATTTGGAAATTCTGTTACGAAATTATGGTAACAATTTCAGTGAAATGGGGGAATGAAGTAGAGGAAAGAAAGAATCTTGCTAGGGTAACTGGCGGTTTTCTGTAACCTGGCGTAACAGAATGGTGAATACTGGTAGCAGGGTACAGCAGTATATTGTAGGGCAACGGCTATTGAAACCAGTCAAGTAACCTATAGTAAACAAACTGAGAGCACTGTCAGCTGAAGTGAAAGAACTCCTCAAGGAAAGAGACCTAAAAGGTAACGGACAAAGATTACAGACTAATTTAAGAGACGTCCCTTCCGACACACACATGCTTTTAAGCAACCTTAATAAGACGGATATTACAGGAGCAACGCTGATATTAACAAACATCGGAGAAGGTCAAGGTTCAGTGATTTATAAAGTCAGAAGAAGGAGAAGTGAAAGTTACCGAGTAGTTACAAAATATACCTATTCAATAAATGTAAAAATATATTGATAGTGTAAAAGTACATGAATACAAATAAACAAGTAGTGTAGCCAAGTGTTACAAGAATTTTTAAATGTACGCTAGTAAGAACCCCACAACCGTAAACTGTTAAAGCTGTGTTTTATTACCTTTCACAAGTACTTTTGTATAAAACCAACCGCACATAAAATAGAAAGAAAATTAAATACAGTAGACGTATAACTGCGATAAAATTTATTTTTAACACAAAAGAGTGATTAATTTCCGTAACAATTTCATTTAAAATGTAATACACGGTAGTAATATAAATATAATTCACAGTTTCATTACTTCTTTTTAAATTTCTTTTTATTATAAGGATTAAATAAGGAATTTGTTTAATGTGTTTTGTGTACTGTAAGACAGGAAACCAATGGAGTATGTATATAGCAACGATACAAATTTTACTCATAATCTACTATGTTGCATATGTAAAGTATAACAAAAATAAAATAAGAAAAATTTATTGAACACACTGTTCGGTTTGAAAACTAACAATCCCAGACAAGCGTACCGTATCACCTGACGTGGAAACAAGAAGTTTGAGACCTCCGTGTTTCCCGGTTCGGATAGAAATTCTGGACGCACGTAAAACTATCGTGTTTTGCAAACTTGTGCGAAGCTGAATTACTCCATGCAAAAACGAGATACATTACCGTGTTGCGCATAATGTTATGCCCCCGTCGTAATGTAATGTAGGCTTAATGTAACTCGCAGTAATGCGAATTCATGCATATATAAAATAACAGTGCAATTGTTATTACTGATATATAAAAATTACTACAAAGTAATAAAATAATTCCCACGAAGTGAGAAATATCGCTTATCAGGAACAATCTTCGTCCTTGCCATGAGTGTGATGTCCTTTCCATCGAATACGATGAAAATCGCCAATATAAGCAAATAATTATTCATGTCGACGAAATAACGCTAAGCCTGATTTATTAATCGTTGACAAGCTCAGCAGTGTTTAATCAATCTTCGACAGGTCTATGTATCCCGCGTCTTGTAAACCATATTCTTTCTTAGAAATCACACCGTCACGAGTGAACGTCGTTTGTTTTGATCGTTATCGAGACGTCGAAAAGATTTGACCCTTTACATACATACACAAACACAACCAATCGTCAGGAGGACCACCATAGACACACCAGTAATCTACATCATCAGATACAAAAAATCAAAAAAGCAGAGACAGTAATGAAACAGAGAACACAATATAGAATCTGTAAAATAATAAATAAACCTTTGCTCAACAGTCCGTCAAGGACCAAGGCATGCCTTGTATAGAATCAATAAACAGTATAAATGTGTAAATAGTTTGCGTAAACTGTAATATAAAATTAGTAAGTTTTTTTTAAATTAAAGAATATAAAGTAAAAATTGTGATATCAAATTTTATTAAAAAACAAAAAATTTTATGGTAGAGTATATCAAAATTAGTAAGTTATTCAATTTATGATTATTACAAAGGGATAGAATATTTTAAAAGGCGGTTGACCGTTAATACTGTATAAGTTCACATAACTGAAAAATAATTTCCTTTAAACATTTTTTTAAAATCAAAAACGGTTGCACTAATAACTCTGTAGCTACGACAAGAACTACAGTAGTATAGTAAATAGTTTTACAAATTTTGTGGGTGAAAGTACAGTCGTGTATAGTAAAATTCACTAGACATGAATCAACCGTTTTCGTGCTAACGGCGCATGTTACGAATTGCGCATGCGTCAACAGAGTAACAAAACTCAGTTCCCTCCGAGACGCTGTGGAGATTATTATCTGCGTCCTTTTCAAAAAACATCAGTATTCATCAAAAGTGTAGCGTTTAGTTTCATTTAGTTTGTTGCTTTTTTTCCGGTTTGTCGAGTGAAATGGGTTAGTCTGGTCCACCGTCGACTTCTGTGCAAAGGAAAGTCATACATAGTCAGAATCGGAAAATAATTTATAACGTCTACAAGTTTATGAAATCTGAAGGCAAAGAAACATCAGAAAGAAAATTACAGGAACGGGTAGCTCAGGCGTGTGGTGTGTCTCTAAGTAGTGTTTTTAGAATCATTAAAGAAGCACCCGCGTATACGGGTGATACAAAATCTTTCAGCACTCCCCATAAAAAACGACCAAGAAAAAAGTAAAAACCGATATACACGATTTTGACAAGTGTACTATTCGACGAATTATTCAGACTGTCACACATCGGAAGGGGAAAGACCAACATTAAAAGTTATTTTAAGAGTTTTACGAGAACGAATTAATTATAATGGTAGTGTATCTAGTCTTAGACAAATTATTCGACAAATGGGATTTCGGTGGAAACGTGCTGAAAACAATAGAAAACTATTAATAGAGAAACATGACATTATAAACTTAAGAGTAGATTTTATAAGAAAATTACAGCAGTACAAAGAAGAACGGCGCCCCATAGTGTACACGGGCGAAACCTAAAACATAAAAATCTTATGACCTGACCGTAGCGGAAATCTTCTACTGTACGCGGGAAAGCACTAGAATGATCTATTTATTATATTTGAGTTCTGTAAGTTGTAATGGTTACGAAGAACTCGAACCGTGACCCAACTTCTAGGTCTAAAGGAAAAGACATGTCTTGTCACGAAAAACTCATGGCAGCGAGTATGTCTTTCTATGACGAATCTTTAGAAGAAACTGGGCGAAATGCTCTCGACAAAGGACAATCTCAAATAATTTTTAGACCTGATTGGTTGAAACTCTAGCAACGTCACAGATGAGAACACAGATAGACTGAAATCAGGCTTAAACTCTGTCCGATTCTGCAAAGGCCTGTCTAGATTTAATCTACAAAGTTTATTACTTTCTAGGAAATAACTTTCATAAAAATAGCATAAATATAATTTCATAAAAAAAGCATAAAAATTATAGTTGTGGAGAATTCATTATATGGAAAATGTTGCTTATAACCATGAGAATACTCTGTCCAAGCTTCAGAACGAAATGTTAATTTTCCTCGAAGTTATTAAATAAAATATAAATCACACGCGTACCCGCGCACTTACACACAAATATTTTCCATGACATAAAAGAGAATAAAATTGTGAAAATTTTGACATAATATACTTTTTTAAACATAGCTTGTTTCAAAACTTATGACTACTTTACTAAGAAAGAACAAAATCAATTTAAAACATATCTGTGGCCTTCAGAAAATGTTATATAGCATTAGTATTCCACTTAAATGAACTTCATATCTTGTGTAATGTTGCTATATATATATATAATAACAAAACGTTGATTTCGTATGTTTGTTACCCACACGTTGGTTGCGTCAATTTATTACAAACCTTAATCGTACCCGTTATGCCTCGCGTCGGGATCGCCAATGTAATACAAACAGTATATGTCCTCCGTTGAAGACCCCAAGTTGCTGATGCCAATCTATTATCTTACCGATGCTATGTAATTTATTTCCCGTTTTAGGCGCCAAATTGTTTTATTTTTAAAACAACTAAATTATTCTCCTTATTTATTTATGCTTCTCCCTTATTTTAGTTTAGTTCAACTCACCTTTGTCTTGTAGTTTAATTTGAATTTCGTTCCTAAAAAAATAGGGGTTACCAAACTCTATTTCCTGGTAAAAAATTTCTACCTTGGCTATATAAAAGAATAAAATGTCATCAACATTAAAATAAATCAAATATACGATTGAAAATAGTCAATACTGTATTATTTCTGTATTGTTGTTTATATCTTTCTTTTCTAAACAAATGAAATATTTTTATAATATAATGTTTGCTCCAGCTCTAATTTTTATTTGCTCAGCGGTTGGCAATAGTGACTAGGGACTTTCTAAATAAAACACAATGTTTTATTTCGTTATATTAAATTTGTTGGGTTCTTGTGATTACAGAAAAATTTACAAAATATCTTTAGAAAGTACAAAACTTCACATAAAACATAATTAAATAATATACAGCTTCTTAATAAACTAATTCTTAGGTTATAAATTATGTGTTGGGTCACAGTTGGTGAATGCAGGTTAACAGTTCGTTTTAAGAGAAGATTACAATGTCCAATAATTTGATCACCATAAATTAGTAAGTGAATAATGACATAAACTGTTTGTCACTAGTTTATTCATTAATTGAGTGTTGGAATAAAGTTTATTAGTGAGTGAAAAAATGTCAAAGTGTAGGCTAGTCTTTTTCTTATTTAGTTTTTAATTCAATTTTATACTTAGCACATTCCTTCACATCTGAGGTTTCACTCCATGTTCATTTTCTTTGATAATTTGTAAGATATTTCTTCTTGTTATACTATTACAAGACATAATATCATTTCAGTTCATTACAATCTCATTTCTATTTTTATTTATTTTCTTTTATATAATTATATTGAGCTGCATGGATTTTTTAATCTTCTCTTCTCTGAATCTAATAATGGACTCACGAATTTTTTTTTAATGTTTGGTTGTCAAGGCACCAAGCCTATTCCTCCCATTGGTTGAAAAAATTGTTTACATAGTTAGACATTGCTACTGATTTTTCTACAAAATTAACAAATATTTTTAAATTAGTACAATTTTGTTATACTACTATTAATTCTCAAGATAATAACACTATTGCATTGCATTTCTTTTATAAATTAATTAGAAACCATACATGAATAGTTTCTGTTCAGTATTTACCAAGTTACTATTTTAACAATTTTGTTTTTATTATTAATTAAGTTATAACTAATTCTTTTGGTATACATTATGTGTCTCTAAAGTTGTGTCATTAAACCTAATAGTATTACCTACATTTTGCCCTTAATTACTACTGATATAATATCACATTTTACAAATTTCTGTTTTTTGTAATAGGCTTCTTATGCCTAGTCCATCTTATGTTCTTTAGACATTTATTATAACAGATTCCCTTGGTTTTATAAAACTAACCTATTTTAAATACAAATACAATAAACTAACATATAACATTTGATTATTCATAATCATTTTTATAACATAATACCATTCTTTTTAACATGCTATGCAAATGCTAGTCTTTAATAAATGACATACATTCCTACTCCCATTAATTATCATTCATTAAACATGCTTTTTTACCCTTATATACTCTTTTTAATACAAACAAATAACCATAACTGTTACTGTCTGGCCGTAGTTTGAAGATCGAGCAGTGGGTAAGGTGGGAGAAGCAGGCCGGGCACTACGGTTGGCTAAGTGGTGGTGTTGTAATCTCTAAGATGAGAACATTACCTCGTCAAACTAGTCCCTCACCCCTCCCGGAATTAGCGCGTCTCTTAATCTCTTAATGCGTTCACGCATTCCTCGCGTGGCTTTTACTAGAGAAATATGTTTGCGCTCTTCGAGAACACTTCGTTGTTATCGTTATTACATTTATTATTTACTTCGTTGTTATCGTTTAAAATTTATTATTATTTCGTTGTTATCGTTATTAAATTTATTATTTACTTCGTTGTTATCGTTATTAAATTTATTATTTACTTCGTTGTCAGCAAATTTTAAACAGTGAACTGTCATTTTTGTGCGTTTTCAAAGCATAGAACAACAGAAACTTACGTCAACACCTACTACTAGCTTCAGAACTCCGAAAACAAACCGGAAGGTAATTCGCAGTAGGGAGCGCACCGTTGTCAGCAACATAATAGAAACATGTGTACAGGAGGCTAGTTCAGGAACTCTGCTGGCACTTATTACTTGCCCTAACAAGAGAGCAGCCCTTTATACGAGAGCAGGAATAAGTTAGCAACTATTGGACGAGTTAAGAAAGAAAAGAAAGATTCTTCAAGAGGGGATCTAAAGTCACCACAGAAACCACGAACAAGGGTGCCTGTTGTGATTGACAACTTTGAAAATTACAAATTGTGCCTTCCGTCAGGAAACTGCTGGCTACACTGAAAGAGAGATTTAATTTCCCATACGCCAAAACAAACCTTAGACAACTATTACACGATATGGGGTTTAAGTGGAAACGGTTCTGCAGTAAAAGAAAAGTGCTAGTAGAGCGCAATGACATCATTGATTGGCGGTGCAGTTATCTGATGAAAATGAGGAAGTATCGAGAAGAACAGCAACAGATTTTCTTCCTCGATGAAACTTGGGCAGACTCTAATATCACGTTCCGGAAATGCTGCCAACGGCCAGGTGTAACGGGCGTCGCCGAAAACATTAGTGGAACCAGTAGATTTATTATTGTCGACATTGGTTCCAAAGGTGGTTTTTTGCCTGGAGCGGAATTGATTTTTAAGGCTGGGAATAGTAAGGGAGACTACCACGGCCAAATGAATTCCGAAAATTGTTTAAAATGGGTGTAAAAGAAAGTGATTCCTGGTCTTCCTCCTCAAAGTGTTGTAATTATGGACAACACTGTGTAGAACACAACAAGATCGTCGACTAAAACGCAGATGATTACTTGGTTACATCAGAATGGAATTGTAGCCGATGAAACCTTCAAGAAAACTACGCTGTACGAGCTAATAAAAGCGGAGAAACGGCCGGAAAAGGTTTTCAAAATAGATATGGTGTTCAGTTCGAGGCCCACGGTCACACTGTCGTGCGTCTTCCACCGTACAACTGCGACCTCAACCCGATGGAACTAGCTTGGGCGAAGTTGAAGCGACACATCCGCTCCAAAAATGTTAAAGGAGAGTTGACCATGACGAAACTGAAGGAGCTAATTGATGATGGTAAGCTCTACAAAATCATATTACCATGTACTTTAGAAGCAAATATAGTGGAACTTGTTCATAACGAACGCGTAAATTTCTTCCTTGTAACCGATATTCGTTTTCCCCGCGAAATACGGAAAATTTCCCATAAAGAGATAGGCTTTATATTATACTACTACTCGGTAGCTTCCGTGTTAATTTGCCACACGTTGGATGCGTCAAATTTATACTAACACGGTTTCTCCCGTAGTAATATCTTCTAAAGCCCCACTGTAGTGAGTGCCAATTATATTAACCCTGATTCACTCTTCAAGTAATATATGTGTTGTTGTGATTTAAATTATTTATTAAGTGTTAAGTGGTTTCTCTTAAGAACCGCAATGTTCGATTATTTGTTAAGAAATAATATCTTGTAAAGGGCGATCTTAATCAAACATTAAAAATATCTCAATATTCTATATTAATGCAGTACTTTCTGTAATAATAACGTTCAATACCAGTTGATATAGTGTGTAATTCTAATGTTCTTATTCAAGCCTAGTCCGCGTTTTGAGAGAGGAGAGTAAACCTTATATCTGTTTCTCGTTCTCTTGTAATTCAACAGCGGTCCGCGAGCTAGCGCTGTTGTTCACAGTCAGCTGAGTATTGTAGGTTAGTTGTCCGCGCACAATAATTCCCACGTTACACTCTCTACATAAATTACAACTTGTTCATCATACACTAAATATTTTACAAATGATAAGATATCGTCAATTTCAAAAATGATTCTTTATTTTTTATTTATTTTTTATTGACAACAAAGTTTTTCCTTTACGAGGATACAAAAATCGATCGTACTGGAATCAATCGATTAATTATCGAATTCAGGGTTATATATTATTTTTAATTATTATTGTTTTTCTTTAAACACAGGGTGTGAAGGTTCTTTCAACTATTAGTAAGGTCAGAAAATGCATAAATAGGATTACAAGGTATTACAATCTATTACTAATTTCTTATTAATTATTATTTAAAATAAGTGGAGTTTACCGTCCGACGGCCTCGTTACTTGTGATGGCAGTGCACAGCTAACCTCGTTCAATGTGTTTGATCAACAACAGGATACAGATGAATAAATCCTCGCCAGTCTTCACTCCAAGTTCGAAATAAAGGTTGATGTCTTGGTCCTGGGATGACGCAGAAATGCCGATCCTTACTGTTCACCAATTTCCAATTCTTGTGGTTACGGGTTTCAATGTATTTAGTGTCAAAATATGCTTTCTCTATCGAATCGAGGAAGGTGAGGTTCGAGTACAATTTTGAGTTCTGCTTTCGTTCTTTAGAATACTGGATTATTTTATTCTATTTAGTTAGTTATTTCTCTTCATTGGTCTATTAATTAAGTTTCAGGATTATTCATTATACTGAGTTTTATTGGTAAAGTTCTTCCTTTAGGTTTTCGTCAATTTTGATTTATAGGCTTATTAGTATTCGGTTATATGTGACCGTCAAAAGTCAGTGAACCTTCCTATAGTTATTTATTACTTAATTTTGTTCACTCATTAATTTATTTCATTTAATTTTATCGTTTTTTCTAAGTTCAACAAAAATAAACTATCCTCGTTCATGGATAACAATTCAATAAAAAAATCAACAAATTTTATTCCATTTTGTCGTCCTTGACAACCCGTCTGTCTTCTCTTATTGGATAATATTTATAATCCTATAACCATAATCATACAATGTTCTTGCACTTATTAAAATACTCCCTTACTAAATTTACATTATATCATATTATACCTTCACATATTGTTTGTTACTAAATTATATACATTTTGCTGTCGTTTCCTCTTAATCTACTTACTTTAACAAGTATTATTTTCCTGTTACAAAATATTACCTTTCGGTATAATTGCACTATTACATTTTGAGATTTTATTTAAATTGAATTTACTTATCTGCTATCAGTAATTATTATTGATTTCTACTAACTCATTATATTCTACTTAGTATTTTTTACAAATTTCGTTACCTAACTTTTCTGACCTGACTTACTATACAATGTTACTGGTTTGTGGCCTATCATTACATTTTTATCTCATTCTGATTTTAATTTGTTATTACCTACATTATTATAGAATCCTTCATTTGTTTATGATGTAATTATAATAAACCCTTTTGTATCTCATTAACAATTATTGCCTTTCTGGTCAAGTTTACAATTATAATCCGCATACTAACTAAGTACATGTATACAAAACATTTAATTTTATAAAGTTTAACACCAGTTCTATAATGATGTATTTGATAACACAAAAATGAAATTAACATCAGTTAATTGATATTCTCTTAAAACAATTACCTCACTTGCTACATACAAATAAATAACGTAAATATCATGATAATAACACAACATGATAAAACATAATAAAATGTACATTTTTATAAAATAAATCATGCACTAATCAATTATTCTCCTCTCAGATAATTCATCAATCATTCTAAAACTGTCTAAGTTAGGTTTTACATTACTTGTCAATGTTTATAGTTTACCCTTTTCACTGAACACTTAAGTTTGTATTTATAAACATTCTTAATTTCTCCTTTTTACCTTGTATTCTTATTATGTGATTATTCATTTATTTAATAATGGGTTATGTTTCTGACCTTTTATTATTACGGACATTTATTATTTTTATTTTTTGTTTGAAAATTATAAACTGTTTATGTAACGTAGGGGACCATATTTTCGTTACGTTACAATATTGACAAAAAATAAAATAAAAATAAAGATGTATGAATTACAGAATTTAATTTAAAAAAATAAATAATCTAAGCAAATGGATAAACTACAAAATTTAATCATGTAAATTAACATTTATGTTTAGTAGGCTATACACTAAAATAATTAAGTTGCCTGTAATTCACTACAGTTCACTGTAGTGCACAGAAGCTCGAGTAAATTTAAATCTAATGTTGTAATTCAAATGCCGATAAACAGTATTTCTTAGACACTGTTGGATTAGAAGTACTGCTTCCTAAAGCCCGAGTTAATCGTACTTTTTCATAAATCGTTAAGATTTAACGTTTGATGCCTGATATTTTATGAATTTTAAATACAGTAGACTCCACACTAACAGACAGACGGAAGATTCAAACTAAATGTAAATGAAAGTAACACTGTAAAAATAAACTTAATAAGGTCTAAGAATGCAGTACCTATTCTTAGGGCTACGCGAGAAAACAACAAAAGATAAACAGGTAACGAGTAGCAATCATTAAAAAATGGATAATTCCAACAAATACGAAAAATGTCAATCATTCCATGTGAAATGTGTGGTTTTACAATAGAACGTACACTATGGTATACTGTATGTACATTACAAAAGAGTTTGCTTATTTCTGGAGTACATTCGTAGAAGGATAATTAGTGTAGGCTAAAAGAGTACTTTCATTATCAGTTTGTATAAGAAAACGTACCGTATCTGAAATAAATTGGTCGACAGAACCAAAGATGAATCTATAAAACAAAAGCAAGATAATTATTAAATTATCTAACTGGAATGTTATACGGAGACAGTCTGGCGACAGGAAGTCAGATAACACACAAACACGGCACACAGATTAGCGTAGGCAAACCAAACGGCTAGTACACGTATTTTACCCGACATCGCTTACAAGCGGCCGCGTGGTGGGGCCGCAATATATGCTGCTTCAATCATTCGGTCGCGGCCAGACAGTACTTAACTATTATTTCTTATTTTAAAACATAAACATTAATTCTACCTATTTCACTTGTATAGGCTTATTATGCCTTAGTTTTTTCACCGTATACATTTATCATTTTTTCATCAAGCATTATTTATTATTCACTTTACACTTTATTCCTACTACTGATTTTCAGTTAGTATAACTTTCTTGTTTTTTTTATATACTTTAGGATTATATTATTCACTTTTTTTCTTTTATTCACTTTGAGCGAATCACACAAATCACCTTATCATTAAAATTGTGTATTTATTATATAATAGTTTTATTCCCTTTATATTTTAATAACAATATTACTTATCATTATTCAATCTACATTATTTATGTATTGATAGTTTTACATGGAGCTACTTATACTTTTATTTATAGCTTTGTAATTCCCTTATTATCTCTACTAAGTTATCATTATTATTGGAAAAGGGGTTGTGTTAAGGTCAGAATCTTATTCATTTTTATCTTCCTTTGCCAATCACTTGAGTCATGTCATCGTCTTAGTCCTTGTCTAATTCCTAAGTCAGTATTGTGCTATATTCTAATAATTCTATTCATCAATTCTTTGGTACATTGGTTTTCTTCATTCCTTCAATGTGTAACTTATTTTTCTTTCAAATGGTAATTTCTTCTTTATAGATGGGCTACTTTATGTAATGTTATTATATATATATATATATATATATATATATATATATATATATGTTACTATAATACTTATAACTATTTTACCTCAAGATATATTTTTTCCTTTAGGAACATGTTTCGGGAGATCCTGTTCTCCCATCTTCAGCCTTCGCCATCTTGCTTCTGGTGCAGTATTTGTGTGTTGGCTTCTGGATGTTATTAAGGTGGTTTGTTGGTCTTTGGTCCTTCAATGTTGCATTATTGTGTGTGGTTGTGGTATTTGTTTTTGTATTTTGTGTATTTTCGATGTTGAGTGCTTTGAATATTGTGTCATGTTTTCTGTTGATTTGTATTTGTTCTGGTATTAATTTGTTTTGTGTTTTATGTTTGTAAATCTGTAAATTTTCCCAAATGTTCATTATGGTGCCTTTGTGTGGTATATGTTTTATTAGTGTTACATTGGTTATGTCTTGGAATTCATGTCCTGTGTTTATTGCATGTGTGGCTAAATTGGATTTATATATATTTGGTTTTTTGTATGCATTTAGGTGTTCAAAATAACGTTTTTTCAGCTGTTTTTTTGTTTGTCCTATATAACATTTATTGCAATCTTGGCATTCAATTTTGTATATAACGTTGGTTGTTGTATTATCTTTGTTGTGTGAGCTATTTAGATTTTGTAATTTATTTTTATTAGTTTTGTATGCTATTTTTATATCTGTGTTTTTAAATAGTTTTGTTAGTTTTGACATTTTATTATTTATATATGTGAATGTGGCCCATTTTTTGTTGTTGTTATTATTTATGCGTTGTCCAGTTTGATTAATTCTTAATTGTTCAGTTTTTATTTTGTATTTGATTTTATTTTCTATTTTGATCATAGTATTTTTATTGTATCCATTTGCATAACCAATTTGGTATATTATATTTCTTTCTTTGTCAGTTTCTTGTTTGTTTAGGGGTATTTTGTACATTCTGTTAAATAACGAATAAAATGCTGCCATTTTATGTTGTGGTGGGTGGTCAGAATGGTTAGGTATAATGATGTTAGTGGAAGTTGGTTTTCTATATATTGCATATTGTATGTGTTTGTTGTATCTTGTGATGGTTATGTCTAAATAGTTGATTTTGTTATGTTTTTCTTTTTCTTCTGTGAATTGTATTTTGGGATGTATGTTATTGATTTGTTTCAGTATGTTCTCTGCATTTGTGTTTTTGTTATTTGATTGCAATAAATGTTATATAGGACAAACAAAAAAAACAGCTGAAAAAACGTTAATTTGAACACCTAACTGCATACAAAAAACCAAATATATATAAATCCAATTTAGCCACACATGCAATAAACACAGGACATGAATTCCAAGACATAACCAATGTAACACTAATAAAACATATACCACACAAAGGCACCATAATGAACATTTGGGAAAATTTACAGATTTACAAACATAAAACACAAAACAAATTAATACCAGAACAAATACAAATCAACACAAAACATGACACAATATTCAAAGCACTCAACATCGAAAATACACAAAATACAAAAACAGATACCACAACCACACACAATAATGCAACATTGAAGGACCAAAGACCAACAAACCACCTTAATAACATCCAGAAGCCAACACACAAATACTGCACCAGAAGCAAGATGGCGAAGGCTGAAGATGGGAGAACAGGATCTCCCGAAACATGTTCCTAAAGGAAAAAATATATCTTGAGGTAAAATAGTTATAAGTATTATAGTATTATATACATCAAGAAACGGACTGTAGCAGAAAGTGATTGAAATATATATATGTATATATATATCGCTTTCTATCTGCTTCAAATTGGCTTCATTTGTGTACTAGGAAAATTCATGTTTGGGTAATGTGGCATAATGTCAAAATGTTTATGTTTCAAGATATCGGGACAACTGAATATGGGGTTTTGTTTTATTTTCAGTCTCTTTTTTGAGTCGTGACAGGAATTTGTTATTCCTAATAATATTTCCAGTATATACCATTACACAACTATGGATGATAAACTCTTATTGCGATTGATAAAGCCAATAAGGACGACTCTTGTCAGAAGTAGTCTCATTAATCATATATATATATATATATATATATATATATTGCGATAGAACACAGGATCATGATAAGCAATGAACCACGTCTTATGCATGGATGACGAACATTCTCGTGTTTAAATTTGTTTCTTGTTCAAATTGGTTTTTTAACTATATTTTTTGTATTCTATTACCGATAAGAATTTAGAATAGGTCAAACTCTTAAAAATTTATTCGTCATTTTTCTTATTAATGTTTATCTATTGTGTCCGTTATAATTATCCGATTTACATGAGACTTGAACAAGACATAAAATTTAATATTAGCTACAATTTCCCTGTATTCTGTGATCTTCAAATAACTGTTAAATGTGAATTTTGTTATATTAAACCTGTATTTAAAACTCACTCAGACGTGAAGTAATAAAATCCCAGATAATTATCTGTGCAGGCTTTGCCACTTTTCTTGCAAAGTGTTACATGAAGAACTATTAGGGCCGTGTGCATATTTATCATGTGACCGATAATTGGCCAATTAGGACGCAGTAAAATCATTGAAAATTGTCTGTTGCCATGTGCAGATCAAGGGCAGTTCATCTTGAGCATTAGTCTAGTAAACGTGCGGTCCGCGTTCAAGAAGTTTCTCTTGCGTGAACACGTAAACTGTGCGAAAGGTGTTCCAAAACTTGAAACTCTGTTGAGTTGTTCTACAGACCCAAGTAAGTGAGTTTTAATAAACAATATTGTGATTTACAAGTATCCGTGTTAGTCAAGATATCCTCATAGGTAGACCTACCGACCGCGGTAGATCTGGTGACGTGAGGACACTTGAAGACGCGCCGGAAGGTGTACGCCTATACACCGCCTTTCATTAAACAACCACGTTAGTCTACACCTTGAGATAAAAACCTTAATCATAATCAGTGTTATCGCTGTGAGGCAGTGTTGCAGTTCGGCAGCGTGTTTATTATCAGGAAAACCATCCCAGCAGAATCCACGAGGGAAGGACAGGTGAGATATACGCATCGCCTTCAGCCATCTCGTCGCATCAAATTGGAATATCTTCACTCAAGTAACAAATTCAGTTCTGAACTTTATGTAAACTGTTTTCAAACAATATGTCAAAATACATAACATTTGGTATGTTTAAAATATATCGTATAAACTATTATTCAATTGGTGTGCAATAAATAATTATAATACCTCTAATATAGACTTGTTGATTTATAAAACACACACCATAATCCTATGCGCAAGAATTAATTCAATTGTGTTGTAGCAAAATATATTTTTTTTGACTGTGCCGGTAGTTTTACGAACCGGCGATCAAGTACGAAAAATAAACCGTATTATATTGTATATTTCTTATATTATATAAATAATATTTAATAACGTGAAATTGTTTAGCTGTTTCGGTGTTTAACGAAACGGCGAAATTTAGTTTAGCGGTTTCGGTGTTTAACGACACGGCGAAATTCAGTTCGCCGTGGTATATGTCACCCACGCACTCTAGCGTTCCCCTGGAAGCTGGATTTCAGTAATGCGCATTACCATACGTTTTGGGGGCTTGTCTAGTTTGGTTGCCCGCATAGTCAACATCACGTGCCTCTTCGACAGAGCGAAGTCAATTTTTTGAAAGGATTCTAACACCCAGGATAGGTAGATAAACTCGCACAAAACTGCGGTAAGTTGCATTAACACATATATTATGCGTTTCATAAAAAAATAAAATGTGAATTTCAGTATTGAAAGTGTGAAAGGAAGTTGATAATTTTTACACCGCGTGGCGTACATACGAAGTAGTCAATATCTAATATATCTGAAGTATTCAATATAACCAATATCGTAATTAATAGACAATATTTGTCGGTTTCACTGTAGTGCGGGAAAGTCCTGCAATTTTGACTGATGTAATAGTTTTCTAATGTAATAACACGTGTTCGTGCACAAGTAGACAGGTTACAGTGTGTCAAACTTTTGCCCACTTAGGCATGATCAAGTACTTGAATATTATATGTTGGTTTTGGGGGGAGTCTAAGTTTTAACTAAAACCAACAAAGTAATGAGTTTAAAGGGTTAAGAGTAGGTCGGTTCAAATTGTTATATACGGGTTCCACTCAGTGTGCGTGATGCCTTATAGAGTGAGAATAAGTGTTGGGACCAGTCCTCTAATTATTTATGTATGCGCAGGGCCCCTGGTCTTAGACGTGGACGCTGGCACAGGATGAACATCTCCGCCTGAACGATTAACAAAGACTCTCGACTTCGCCTGCCGGAGGGGATAGCGACATGACCACGTCAAACCAACACCACAGGCACTGGAAGTAGGAACGCAAACACCACCAGGTGACCTCAAACCATTTATTGTGATTTTATTTTGATCTACACAGACACCCGGATTTGTGCCGTTAACATCTTATAACACTTGTGGGGTATGAGTGATACACTATCACATTTCCTTCATCTTTCAAACGTTTTAGTTGGGCCCCAGTTTAACTGAACAGAATTGTGCGCGGATTTGGGGGGAATTTGGAATATTATGTACTAACTTTGTACTAAGTGTAAGCCCGGGGGCTGGCATGTATCCAAGGCTCATTACAACTCATTCAGTTATTTGTTTTTCTTTCTCGTTTTCAGTAAAAGGGGGGACTGGTATTTCAAATATGTAAGGGGGTTCCGTGGGTGACAGGATGAACCCCACCGGCTGGTAGGGTTCAGCTATAATTCCTGTCAGGTAGTTCAGATAATCACGGTCATTTCACATATTTAAATTACGTTTTGGGATTATGTAAGGGTAATAAGATTCTGATTCAGGAACAGTCCGGCCCCTGTTTAATCCTGTGTAGGCAGCTTGGTATGCAGACATAGGCATGCTCCAGGCTTAGGAACATGTCAGTTCCCGGGCCGATCCAGTTCTTTAAATGTATTATTGTCGATTCACTTTTCTTAAAATGTTACATAACGGATCAGGTCATATAATTATTGTAAATTTTTAAACGCTATCGCTAAAATATATTTCTTACACAAAATTTATAAATTATTATTTCAGCAAATTCACAAATACAGTTCAGGTCAAGGAAAGATGGTGGCTTACCGTCTTTCCTATTAATTATCGTCAGTTATAATTTTTCTGACTTATTGATCATAATCTTACCAAGTTTAAGAGCACTTTAATGTTGTATCTGGCATTTTGGCCAACCCCGATTCGTGGGAGCACTAGTGATATCTGTATACATTCGGATGTCTGTAGAGGTAGCGTGGTTGAATTTCCAGTTAATTAGTAATTATTTCTTTCAGACGGGGGCGAAATATGTATGTCAAAAAGGAAAAAAGGGGTATAGAGGCGAGTGGCTATGTTTTAAAAATAATAAGGGTGTTGGTTATTGATATAGTGAGACTGATAATGTGGATGTGATGGCGATATATCTATTTATATTTATATGTGTATTTATGTCTTTGTGGGTTATGTGTGGGGAAGATTATATAAAAAATTTTGCATTTATAAAAAACAAAAAGAAAACAATTGTTACCTTATATGCTATTTATGTGATTTATGTTTGTGTTACTTTTGTGGGGTATGTACGGGGAAGATTTATACAAAACTTTGCATTTCTAACAAACAAAGGAAAACCAATTGTTACCTTATATGCTATACACTCAAGTACCCAATAAATGATATTGTTGGTTATAACAGAGAGTTTAATTGCAAGTCCCGTCCTACTGGACCCAGCGCATTTTGGCTTCTCTAGGCTTTGGCCTAGTTTTAAATAACTAGTGGCCCCTCTTCAAAAAAAAAAAAAAAAATTTTTTTTATAAAGCATAAAAAACTCTAAAGAGGGGTTACATTTGGTAGCAGAGCGTGGTTGTCTCTAGGGTTAAACCCTTGGGTCCTTTGGGTGTGACGGGGCTTGCAAACTCGGGAAGAGTTCTGGCAAATTGGAACTTTAAATATTTTTGTTAAAATTTAACATCTATGATTTTATCATGTTGAGTTATGTCTATTGTTATTGAGTATACTATGTGTATGCATATTTGTTCGCCTTTTGAAATTGTAAACTTGGTGTCGCCACGTGATGTAAAATTTTGGAGGGAATTTTTTTTTAAACTTGAATTACCGCAGATCTGTGGCGAGGTGTTGGGAAATGATTTCGCGCTGTACTTTTCAAATAATAGTGAGGGGGTTTATAGGCATGCGGTATGGCCCAATCGGCAGTCGGTCTCGTCTGAGTTACGGGAGCCGAAGTTAGTGTTATGACTTTTGGGAATTTGTTGTTGTTCGTTGGTCGGTAAATATTTTGTTCCTTGTGAAATGTCGTGATAGATGTTGGGTATGTCGTGTGTTAGTGTAAATGTTGCGTTTCTTCTTGTGTGGTGTTGTCGAGAGCCAGTTCAGGATAGTGGCCGCGTCCTCCCAACGCTAGGGGGCCCGCAGTTTGCTTGAAGGAAGAGTTAGTACTCGAGTTTTTCGATTTTTGTAAGTCATGTTTGTGTTAGATGTTTCGTGGTGATCTGTGTTTTATTGTTGTGTGTTGTGAGTTGTGCAATTCTGGCGGCGGTATGCTATCAGAAATTGCCCCACCCCTTTCAGGGGTTCTCCAGAAACTTCCGGTGGTAGATGGAATAGATGAGGAGAAGTTGCTGGTTTTCTTGGACCTTGTCCTGCAGTTGGCCGATTTCCCGGGGGTGTCCGATGGGGAGGTCTTGTCCCTTATATACCCGTATTGCCGTGGTTCATTAGCAGGGCTGGTCACAAACACTCTGCGTCGGGGCGGCAGTGTCGACGCTTTCCATGGGAAAGTGTTGGATTTCTTCATACCCCATCGACGACGTGCCCAGCTTAAGTTTGATTTACTCTATCGCCTACAGGCCAACGGAGAGGCGTTGGGGGACTTCGTGCACGACATACGGAAAGCAGCCCGGGTATTAAGGTTGGGGTTGCCCGAGACGGAAGTTATACAAGCAATTCTGGAAGGACTGAATCCCAAAGAGAGATCTCGTTTGATATTCGCGGACCGTCCACGTTGTTTAGCGGATCTGTACCGGTTGTGTGTGGTTTCTAGTACTGTCCAGGCAGGGGACGAGTCCCGGGGAAGAGCTGCTACAGATGTCCAATACTCCAGTGATTTGTTAGGAAGAGCTAAAAAGGACAAACATGGCGGTTGGAGAAGAACACAAGAGACTCTCAGAAAAACTGAATATTCCGGAAGTAATGGAGGCTACAAGGGGGTGGCAAGTAAGAAGACGGTGGCAATGGTTACAGCACAGAAAAGAAATAAGTATGAAATTAACAGGGGAAGAAGAAGTGATATTAGGGAACAAACATCGGCAAGTAGGGATCCTGTCGCAAGTCTTTATTCCTATGTGGAGAGAAAGGAAACTTTAAAGGTTCCAGAGGAATTACCAGTGCCTAATAGGGTAGTGGAGGAAGAAGGTGAAGCGGAAGAAGAAAAGCGGAATAACTTCTGTGGATCAATACAAGATAACAAGAACACGTCTACTGATACTGAATTAGAGGACGCTATAGTTGCTGAAGGTGGTCAAGGAGAGGAATCGAAGGAAGAGGCAGAAGAGCGGTCTGCACATGCTGCGCAGGGGAGTATAGTTGTAGGTGTTAGGGAGACTGAAGAGTCTGAGTTTGCGGATGGACACGGGGATTTCCAGGCTGCAAAAGTTTCTGAGGTTGCGGGTGGACAAGGGGATGTCCATGCTGCAAGTGTAGTAGAAGTTGATGAGGTAGAAGTTGAGGAGAAATTGGGTGGCAGCGTTGTGGAATGTGTGAGTGAGGATGATGTAGTGTGTGCAGATTTGCGGATGGCTTCTGTAAGTAGTGTTGAGGATTCCGAGGAACGGAAAGAAGTTTCATGCGGACCAGGTGAGCAACTAGAGGATGAAGATGTGCAGTGTCGTGATGGTGATTTGGATTATGTAGAGGAAGAAAAGGGAGAGGTGGAAGAAAGAGAACCAGGGGAGGTAGAAGCAGAGGAGTTAGGGGTTGAGGATAATCCAAATCGGGGTAAAAGTAGTCAGGTAAGTTGGCTTGATTCTGATTCAGAAGAAACAAATCAGTACAGCTCAACACGAGATAATTTCTCAGAGAGTGGTGTCAGAAAGGAACGAGTACCTAAAGTGCGTCATAGAAAGGTGAGAAGAAGCGGTTAACGGATAGCGGGTAGATGTTCCCCACAGTCTCAGTGGTGTTCGTCTACTTCAGGGTTGCGCCCCTGCCTCCGCGAGCCTTGGTTTTCTCCACCCAACCTTATTCTCGGAGGGAACCATGTCCTTACCCTTAGTCCTAGCTATTGACCTTTCAATGATCCTTGCCCTTTTCATCTTCCCAATTTTCCTACTCCTCCCCTTAGAAAAACAAAATAAAATAAAAAACAAAACAAAAATTAGAAAAGGAAAAGGAAACAAAAAAAATTAGGAAAAGGAAAAGAAAAAAGAAAAATATCAGAAAGGAGTTAGAAAAGAAGTTAGTTGGAAGAGTTGTGACTAGGTTGGTGTAGTGAGGTTAGTGTTAGATTGTTGGTTGTTGTTTTATGATGGGGATACGAGATATTGTCGAGGGTTGTTTGTTTGGTGTATAAGAGCAAAAATACGTTGTTTGTCGTTTTATGGGGAGTCTAGATATTGGCATAGTAACTTGTAACCAGCTGTATCGTTATAAAATATGTTATCTGGGCGAGTTGGACTATGAGCCGTTGATAGCCGTCTGCAGGGTGGAATGTAGTTGTTGTCGTTTTCGTAATCTGATAAACCCGTCCTTGTCTCATGTAACTGTTCTATGTTTGATATGTCAATTTCACGGTCGACCTGATTTGTTCATCAGCTGAACTATTATTGAGATTGAACTTTGTTATCATATGGCCATGCCGCATTCCCCAGTTGATTTCCCCGGTGTTTTTTGTTGAGAGAGAGAGAGTTGCTTAGACGGAGCTGTGGAGAGTTACGCCACCCCCCTTTAGTTATGGTCTTTTAAAAGGTAAATGAAGGGATGATGTTCGCGTGCCCTCTATGCGGTCTTCTCTGTCCGGCTAAGCGGGGCCTTCCGCCCTAGTGTAGGGATGTGGGCCAGTCATATGGCAAGGATGGTGATGCCTTGTTGGTGCATATGGCTGGTCGGTCCAAGTGGTGACGGTTGTAGAAGTGGTGCTCACATATCAAGGTTAGTAGCACCTTGTTGGCCATCGGGCATGAATATGTGAGTAGCCGTAGAGGTAGGTGGTGGTCACCAGAGAGGGTGACGTGTTGGGGGCGGTCCCGTGGGGTTGATTTGACGGAGAGGGGCGCATGGGGATGGTCGCAGTTGTGAGGAGTTTTTTTGTTCTGAGCCTCTGTGCTTCTGAGAGCGAAGACTACTGCGAATACTGATGGATGCCCGTGTTGTAGAAGACAATATTGGGGTACACTGCAGGGTACCCCTCTGTCTAAGTGTGGGGCAACCATGTTGCCCTTTTGGGCTGGGGGTGTGCCGGTCGTTTTACCAACAGGCGATCAAGTACGAAAAATAAACCGTATTATATTGTATATTTCTTATATTATATAAATAATATTTAATAACGTGAAATTGTTTAGCTGTTTCGGTGTTTAACGAAACGGCGAAATTTAGTTTAGCGGTTTCGGTGTTTAACGACACGGCGAAATTCAGTTCGCCGTGGTATATGCCACCCACGCACTCTAGCGTTCGCCTGGAAGCTCGTGGATTTCAGTAATGCGCATTACCATACGTTTTGGGGGCTTGTCTCGTTTGGTTGCCCGCATAGTCAACATCACGTGCCTCGTCGACAGAGTGAAGTCAATTTTTTGAAAGGATTCTAACACCCAGGATAGGTAGATAAACTCGCACAAAACTGCGGTAAGTTGCATTAACACATATATTATGCGTTTCATAAAAAATAAAATGTGAATTTCAGTATTGAAAGTGTGAAAGGAAGTTGATAATTTTTACACCGCGTGGCGTACATATGAAGTAGTCAATATCTAATATATCTGAAGTATTCAATATAACCAATATCGTAATTAATAGACAATATTTGTCGGTTTCACTGTGGTGCGGGAAAGTCCTGCAATTTTGACTGATGTAATAGTTTTCTAATGTAATAACACGTGTTCGTGCACAAGTAGACAGGTTACAGTGTGTCAAACTTTTGCCCACTTAGGCATGATCAAGTACTTAAATATTATATGTTGGTTTTGGGGGGAGTCTAAGTTTTAACTAAAACCAACAAAGTAATGAGTTTAAAGGGTTAAGAGTAGGTCGGTTCAAATTGTTATATACGGGTTCCACTCAGTGTGCGTGATGCCTTATAGAGTGAGAATAAGTGTTGGGACCAGTCCTCTAATTATTTATGTATGCGCAGGGCCCCTGGTCTTAGATGTGGACGCTGGCACAGGATGAACATCTCCGCCTGAACGATTAACAAAGACTCTCGACTTCGCCTGCCGGAGGGGATAGCGACATGACCACGTCAAACCAACACCACAGGCACTGGAAGTAGGAACGCAAACACCACCAGGTGACCTCAAACCATTTATTGTGATTTTATTTTGATCTACACAGACACCCGGATTTGTGCCGTTAACATCTTATAACACTTGTGGGGTATGAGTGATACACTATCACATTTCCTTCATCTTTCAAACGTTTTAGTTGGGCCCCAGTTTAACTGAACAGAATTGTGCGCGGATTTGGGGGGAATTTGGAATATTATGTACTAACTTTGTACTAAGTGTAAGCCCGGGGGCTGGCATGTATCCAAGGCTCATTACAACTCATTCAGTTATTTGTTTTTCTTTCTCGTTTTCAGTAAAAGGGGGGACTGGTATTTCAAATATGTAAGGGGGTTCCGTGGGTGACAGGATGAACCCCACCGGCTGGTAGGGTTCAGCTATAATTCCTGTCAGGTAGTTCAGATAATCACGGTCATTTCACATATTTAAATTACGTTTTGGGATTATGTAAGGGTAATAAGATTCTGATTCAGGAACAGTCCGGCCCCTGTTTAATCCTGTGTAGGCAGCTTGGTATGCAGACATAGGCATGCTCCAGGCTTAGGAACATGTCAGTTCCCGGGCCGATCCAGTTCTTTAAATGTATTATTGTCGATTCACTTTTCTTAAAATGTTACATAACGGATCAGGTCATATAATTATTGTAAATTTTTAAACGCTATCGCTAAAATATATTTCTTACACAAAATTTATAAATTATTATTTCAGCAAATTCACAAATACAGTTCAGGTCAAGGAAAGATGGTGGCTTACCGTCTTTCCTATTAATTATCGTCAGTTATAATTTTTCTGACTTATTGATCATAATCTTACCAAGTTTAAGAGCACTTTAATGTTGTATCTGGCATTTTGGCCAACCCCGATTCGTGGGAGCACTAGTGATATCTGTATACATTCGGATGTCTGTAGAGGTAGCGTGGTTGAATTTCCAGTTAATTAGTAATTATTTCTTTCAGACGGGGGCGAAATATGTATGTCAAAAAGGAAAAAAGGGGTATAGAGGCGAGTGGCTATGTTTTAAAAATAATAAGGGTGTTGGTTATTGATATAGTGAGACTGATAATGTGGATGTGATGGCGATATATCTATTTATATTTATATGTGTATTTATGTCTTTGTGGGTTATGTGTGGGGAAGATTATATAAAAAATTTTGCATTTATAAAAAACAAAAAGAAAACAATTGTTACCTTATATGCTATTTATGTGATTTATGTTTGTGTTACTTTTGTGGGGTATGTACGGGGAAGATTTATACAAAACTTTGCATTTCTAACAAACAAAGGAAAACCAATTGTTACCTTATATGCTATACACTCAAGTACTCAATAAATGATATTGTTGGTTATAACAGAGAGTTTATTTGCAAGTCCCGTCCCACTGGACCCAGCGCATTTTGGCTTCTCTAGGCTTTGGCCTAGTTTTAAATAACTAGTGGCCCCTCTTCAAAAAAAAAAACTCAAAAAAAAACAATTTTTTTTTTTTTATAAAGCATAAAAAACTCTAAAGAGGGGTTACACGACACCAAAAGCAGCCCCAATTCCAGAGAAGAACTATAAAGAATTAACTATATTAAATCAAGGAAAATAAAATGACTATGACGAGACAAATGACCATGACCCATCCCAAGTGATTGACCCAATAAAGACAATAAAATGAGAAAGTGTAAACTAAACTAAGGATAAAAAGCACAAATAAGTAATAAATATCTGGTAACGAGCATTAAATAAAATAATCCAAAAGGAAGTACACTAACCATAATAAGTAAGTGAAACCATTATTAATAGATAATGTATGTTTTTAATAACCTTATTATGATAAGAAAATCAAAACATAAAATGTTGACAGACTAACTATAAATTTGTGTATAAAAAAATAAAAACCCAAGAGTGAGAAATAGGTAGGAAGTGACAGTGATAAACAATGAAAGTGGTAGAAGTGATAATATAAACAATTCATAATTATAAGAAAAAAGAACCAAAGGTAATAAAGCAACAACAAAAGGTTGATAGACAACTAATGCCATAGTATTAAATAATAAGAAACATAAGTTATGAGTGCAATGAAAATAAAACATCCTATGTTAATAAAAATATTCAAAGGGGTGATTATCAAGATAGAATAAATGGTGTTACAATATTATTCGCCAAAATTGTTATTTGTTTAAATAAAAGAATTGTATTTGTAAGAAGGAATATGGCTGAAAAATGAACAGACCATAAACCTATTTTTGTGTTATGTTTTTATAATTGTATTAAGTGCTAAACAAGTTGTAAGAAATGGCAATAGATATAAGTAAGTAGATAAATTTTACAAACATAATATTAATCATTAGAGTAATGACAGAAAAATAAAAAAGAGAATAACAGACAAGCAATGATTTTGTAAATTAATAACAACATTCAATTATTGTAAAACAGCCTAAAGTAATTCAAAAGGTAAATAAGTCATAAGTGACAGCAAGAAAAATATATGTAAAGGAAAAATAATCTTTAATTTGTGTAAAATAAGAAGTTATAGACAATTACTGCTTAGGTCTATAAAATGCCTAACTGTATAAATTCAAAATAAACAAGTTGTAAGAAATTAACTATTGTATTAGAAAATTAAGGCCAAGTAACTCATTAATTACTATTAGTTAACAATAATAAGATGTCAGAATTAGAATAAAAACATAAAATAAGAAAAACATGTAATAACATATCAGCAATTTTGTCAAAACTTTAATACATGAACAAACCCAGCTTTGTGGGATGTCAAAATAATCTTTGAAAGAAAATAGAGACAGTTATGTTAATATCTAATACATTGATAAGAAGACCAAAGAATAATAGCCATTAGAAAATATTTATTCATTTTAAACTAAAATTCAAATATTATAACAATAGATACAAATGTATACAACCAATGAGTGTATGGGTGGTTGCCATAACAACGGAACGTTATTATATTTAAATCCGTTATGAAACATTAGTCCATTATTGACGATCAAGAGAGACTGTAGCCAAACCATATTCGACTCAATTATTAATTAAAATAGTAATAAATACTACCAAATTTAATGAGATGTGAACTCAAGAAGTCGAACGAAGACCTATTTAAACCAAGAGAGCTAATAAACCAGATTTTAATAGTTTAAAATAATTAAAAAATCCAAATTAATTGAAAAAGAAGTCAGATCAAACAGAAGACCAAAATGATGGAAGAATAAAGATTGTATCAACCCAACCTGAATAATAACAGTGACTCATCACCAGAATTCGACAAGATTTTGTTAGGTATAACTGAATTACCCAAATTTGCGAACTAAATTAATTAATCACAACACAAAAACTCTCAATCCGAACTTGGTAACTAAATTTATTTCAAGGATTGATTGATAATAAAAATTAAACTTGCATGTAAACATAAATTAACCTATGTACGAAGTATGAAATATTAGCAAACACTCTTTAACACTCAGAAACGAACTGTATTTAAACCTTAATAGTATATAAGTGGCCATTGATGTAAGGTGGTGTACTTTATTAACATCTTGTTTCTATTTTTATGTAATCAAAAGAACTCGTTGACTGAATGAACTGTAGAATATAAACATTAACGGCAGCCATGTCGAAATAGAAACTCTTCACACAACATAGCCAACCTTGAGATATAGTCTGTTTATTGCCGGAGCAACATTATATTATAATATTATATATTGTATCTAAATGATTAATTATTAACTGTTTGAACGTTAATAAACTAGTACTGATTAGTAATAACCGTCCTTTATTTCATTTAAATTGTATTATAAAGTTTGTGCACTTTAGCAATGAGTAAAATTGTCTGCCAGATTTAGACGTTGGCAACACGACGAACCACAAGCGAGATTCGAATGCCCGCCAGTTTGCGAGGGTACGTAATTCGAATTTGTTATCACCGCACAGAACGACAAATCAGTTTGAACTGTTTAATTGTTTTCATAAACAATTTGGCGCCTATCGGGAAATAAATAATGACACCAAAGGACAGGTAAGGTTTACACCCGGGAAGATTTCGGTACTGGTAATTCGTGCGTTCGAGACGGACATCGTCAGCGTAAGAAATTAGAAAAAGCACGACTTTTAGATAAATACAAAGTGGCGACTATACCGTGTGGAGCTAAAACACCATACAGGTTACGTCGTTACAATATATATATATATATATACACACACACACAGTCTTTAAGTCTTCACTATCTCATATTAATTTTTTATGAGTTCTTTGCACAAAAATATAACTGTTCATTTGCCACCTGCGTACTGCCGAATTTACCGTTGCGTGCGCGTGTGTGTGTGTGTGTGTGCGCGCGTGCGTGTGTGCGTGTATCCGTCCTGAATGCTGACAATGACGATGATGATGATCCCGATGCGTTCTTGGTCTCTATGGCTTGTTGTTGATGATGGTCCAGTGTTCCTCCATAAATCGTGGTGTATGGTGAAGATGTTCAAATCTATCGGCAGAGTAGGAGCGTGACGTCGTGTGAAGATATCATATCAAAGTGATATAGTGGCCTGGTGTGAAGTTTCCTTGAGTCTGACCTCGCCTAAAATTGCCGGAGGTATTTATACTAGACGGCAAACTGACAGGTCAGAGACTGTTCGACTTGCAGAATTGTGTTCGAATTGCGTGTACCGTCTCTTTGCTTACTGATCACTTTTTAGTCCATTTTAGCGATAACGTACAATTTACTGTAACTCGAGTGATTTCATTGTTTTCGTGATATTCCACTGGTCACTTACATATTACTCAATTGTAAATCACTAGTTAATTACAATATTAATTAACATTAATTTATATAGCGTCTTTATTATTGCACTTTTCTGCAAAAATTTTGTATCACCACATGCGTTTAAGTCTCCTTAATCTAATGTTGTTTTTAGAACTGTGACATGTTACCAAAGGGTAACAGGTAAAAAACGAATTAATTAGTTTATTATATTCCTGTTAAAACCTGATTAATCACAAACCAACAATTCGTACGTGTCTCCCCTTCTCGTCGTTCAATGCAGGTCGGAACTGGCATACACACACGTACACACAAATGCTGTATTTTAACACTACCGAGGCAGGTGTCACTTTCGACGACCTATACTCTCCAGCACAAAACTGTTTAAAACTGTTCGTCGTATTGTATTTACACTAATTATTTACAAAACATACCGCCTTGAGCAAATATGCATATATATATATATATATTTCAATCACTTTCTGCTATTTATTTAGTATATTTATTAAGTATAAATATAAATATATATATATTTAGTATAAATATTAAAGTAATATATATATATATATATATATATACTTACGCTACAAAACAAAAAAGGATGCGTTGATGTTTATTAGAACTTATAATATATAAGTCTCTTATCTAGAGATAGGAATTAATTAAACTAAAACAAATTTAAATCTTGTCTGAAAATTCTTTACATAAATTATTTATTAATTATATATTGTCTTTCAATTTTAATGAATGTTTATTCGAACAATAGTCTATAATACTTGATTGAAGAATTCCTTTTTGGAGTCCGGTTGATAGCTACTGCGTCGACCTCTGGTCTCGCTGCTGCTATCACACGCGATTCACACAGGCACGCCGTTTATCTGCCGATACGGTTTTATGTTTACAAATCTCAGATTCGATAAGTGGGTTAGATAGTTATTATTTAAATGCGATGTGTTTGACGTAAACCTTCCGGCAATCTTGATGTGTCCACGCGTTATACGGGTGTACTCTGAATTGAATACAACTGCCCTAAGAGGAAAATCTTGCCTAACGCGAGTTAGCACTAATAGATCTTTACATAACTTTGTTCTACGTTCTAATAACCCTTTGATTTAGCTTACGGGTTACTCGTAGCTAAAATCTAGGACGGTTGTCACTCATATAGCAAACGTGTACTGTCGCGAAAAACTCGCACAGAGAGTACATCTGATTAGGACGTGTTGTAGACGAGAACTGTACTAAATTTCCTCTACCAGAGCACATCGGAAATTGAAGCTCCTGATTGGTTAAAATTTAGAACACGTGATAGATTTCTACCTTGGTAGTAAGAAATCGTGTAAAACTATGCCACAGTTTGGAAAATCTTGTATAGATTTTATCTCAAAGTTTTATGACTTTTCTGCAGATAAGGCTTCTATAGAAAAGTGAATTCAGTTACAAAATACATAGTAAAATTATATGTTTGAGTTTATGACACACGAAAATTGTAGCGCTATTTATGACTCATACGCTGTCCAAGATTCATTTCGATACGTTAATTATTATAGGAGTTATTAAGGAAAACACGAATAACACGCGCACAAAACTTGCACTTGACATGACAGAGAATAAGTTTATGGACATTTTGACATATAATACATAATTATCCACCTCTTATTTCAAAACTTACAGCAACTTTACAAAATTTGAACAAAATAAATTTATAACATGTTTATAACGTCATAAAGTGTGTAATAGCGTCTAGTCATTTCTAAAATTATTCTTACGGTAATCGTTCTATTGCAACGCACACACACACACACACACACACATATATATATATTTATTTATAGAAAATACAGTTTGGTGTTCTTTTTTTCGTCAAAAGTTGTAATTAAATATTGTTACAATGCGTACTATAAGTTTCAGGGTAACTTAAGTAGATCGTTGTAGATAGTTGTAATTCTTAAACTGTGCCAGTAAATTAAACAAAAGAAACTCGTTACCAGCCCCATCCGTGTTTAGGTAGAATTTCTGCCTAGGTTGGATATAAATTACTGCGTTCCTTGAACTGAAATTTTAGTAGATTAAATAAAATAATCTACAACATTTACTCACACTCGCTAGCACCCACGCAAATGGTAACAAAGAGACAAATGCGTGTGCACAACCTCTGTCTTTCTTGTACGTGCTCCTAATTTTGACGTGTACCTCACTTTAATAAAACGTCTGTTACACCAGACATATGTTAAGTATCCTAACGTTTTCTTTTTGCACACTGTAACACTTGAATAGATAATTTTCTGTATTTCCACTCCCTATTTTACACACAAAATCAACTACAAATTATCTTCTAGAAATTCGAGTTGCACGTACTTGTTATTTATTTTGTATCATTCTTGTTTCTCTGATTATTGAGTAGAGTTTGAATAAAATAATATTTTAACAGTATACTTTTTTCTATACTAATAAATTTGATTGAATAAAAATTATTTTAGATTACTAAGTCTATACATTTACTTCATACTTTTTAATTGATACATAGCAGACACGAACTCTTCTAAAATAAATGTAATTCTTGCATTTGTGACTTCAATTAAATTCTGCTGATGGTCTATGATTTTTACTGTCTGTCTCTCTCTAATTCATTTTAGCAGTTCTGCCACTAAAGTAACCCTTTTTATATATAGGACTCCAATTTATACTTTTAACATACACCTTTCCTTTGCGTTTTTCTAGTCTCATTTTAACAACAACAAAAATAATATTCCAAGCATAATTGAAAAATAACTTATATATATACAATATATATATATATATATATATATATATATATTGTACTGCTGTTAAAATACACCCATAGTACATAAGCGTAAAATAGTAAATTCAGAATTATCAAAGATATAAATTTAATAGTAATTGGAACATATTTTTGAATTTTAACAAAAACACTGAGTTGATAGTCCCAACCAACATAGAGGTAGACTTCAATATTAGATACAACAGCATTAAGGTATATGTTTTGCCAAGTATTATATTAAGTTGGAAATAAAGATTAAAATAAAATGAAAGAGTAATAGAATGATAATCTAATAAATACAAATTACAATTAAGAATGTTAGAAATCAAATAAATGTATTTAATAATAATTAGAAAAGTTATACGTATATGTTTTTAAGAGTCATATGATGGAAAGATGTAACGAATGTAGTGAGGTGTCAGGATGGAAAAATGTAAATTGTTAGATTTGAATTGTATAAAAATAGAAGAAAATTTGTTAGTCCAAACCACAAACCAACAATTCGTACGTGTCTCCCCTTCTCGTCGTTCAATGCAGGTAGGAACTGGCATACACACACGTACACACAAATGCTGTATTTTAACACTACCGAGGCAGGTGTCACTTTCGACGACCTATACTCTCCAGCACAAAACAGTTTAAAACTGTTCGTCGTATTGCATTTACACTAATTATTTACAAAACATACCGCCCTGACCAAATATGCAAATATATGTATATATATATATATATATATATATACTTACGCTACAAAACAAAAAAGGATGCATTGATGTTTATTAGAACTTATAATATATAACAGTCTCTTATCTAGAGATAGGAATTAATTAAACTAAATTAAATTGCAGTGGGCAGCGATTCCAGACAGCGTTAATTCCAGACGTCCTTGGGTCCGTAGAGTCGAGTTAGCAGCGAGTGTCAGCAGGAAACTATCACGGTGTGCGAGATATTCGACTTCCGTTCCTGAGCATCGTTTGCTGATCGTGGTGGCTGGAATACGGGAACCTGGAGCAAGGCACTACCTGGAGGCGGTTGCTGGAACGCGGACCGAGACGACGGATCGCTGGAGGCCGGATCGAGAACACAGGGAAGCAAAAATTTAAATTGTTATCAGAATTATAAAACTTTCAAGTATAACATCAAAGAACATTAATTGAAAATAATTTTGTTTACAAAAAGAAGACTTTGAACACTTAAATAAATTTACAGAACTGTTTAAAGCAAGAAAGCATTTATTTAAAGACATTTCAAGCAGATTTTTGAACAACAATAAATTAATTGTATGTCAAATAATTAAAGAACATTTTAATACAAAGTGTGTACCAGAATGAACAATAAATGTATTAAATTTCACTAATTGTGCATTCTTTTCTGCAAGTCTTGTCTGGGCTAGAACCTTTTACCTCGCAATATATATATATAATAGGATCTATAGATATATAATAGGATCTAGTATCTATTAATATATATATATATAAATAGATACTAGATCCTATGGGTTATTAATTATTTGTGATTAATTAATTTAATTGTTTATAAATTAATTTAATATTTTGTTGTGGTTTTATTTATTATTAAAAGTCGTTGAATTAAAGCGTTCAAGATTAAATTTTCTGGTTTAGCCGGCTCATTATTTGTCGAACGTGGTGTATAGGACAGAGCTTGGTTCCTCTTCACTAGTAGATATTTTCGGTGGCGTTGGTTCCAACTTTAATTAAGGCATTTTTTGTATAAAGGTACTTACTTGGTGTGATGTTCTCAGGAGCAGGTAAAGTGGGTCAGCTCCCCTAAAAAACAATATCAATTCAAATAATTCGTGGCGCCATTTGCATTGCCAACCGTCGCATGTCGCCTGCCAAGCCTGTAAATACCTATCTACTTGAAATAATCGGGCCAACTCTAATTATTCATTTAAACATAATTTATTTATTGTTGATATCTGATCATTTATATCATGAACCTTTAACAATAGAAGGTTAAACCTTTACAATTACTTTTCATTGGTTTTCAAACTCTTTTTAATATATCTCAGGGAGGTCAATCTGCGTATGTGTATTCCATACTCTACAATGTTTGTTTACTATTAAAATAATCAACATGGGGTTCTTTGAGCATACAATATACGAAAACGTTAATACAACAAAACAATTATTATTACTGAATAGGAGAGTGGTCACCTCAGATCACTATAATCTCACTTCATTACTTCTATAAAATTGTAAACAGACGTCTCGCGTCAACTTGTAGGTTAGACCTGGCGTGTCTAATATAATGCCAGTTAAGTTCGTTAAACATTTAAGTGGTCAACTGACAAATAAATTCAGTTTACTAAAGTTATGATCTCTTCAGTAGATCCAACTATCATTAGGATACTAATTTGGATACCCTTTATCAGGTAATTTACTTATTTCTATTAGCATGTCCACAAGTTGTTAAATGGTGGTACATCGACTTAACCTACTTGATTCAGTAGAACCTACTGTCTACAATATTAATAAACATTCATTTATACTTAGGTCGAATAAAATTCGTTAATACTTATTTGACTTTACGAGGTTCAACGCCTCTTGAAAGTTCCTTTATTTATTCTTAATTCTCTTTAGTGTCAAGTTATGTTCACTTCTTATAGTCTACAATAATGATATTATATCACCATACTCCCTTTTATTTATATAATACCGCGATTGCAGGGATTGTACACTGGCAATCGTGTACGCACTGCACTTTTTCTTACTTATTTCATTTATTTCACTTTATAAATCTCCTTTAGACATTTGATTCGTATTGGCACTTAATCAGACGTTTACTATCCGCACAGGTTAGGTAAAAATTACTGTTTTTCGTCGAGAACTCTCGTCGTGTTTCCTCCGTTGATCGTACAAATAGAAGTGACGCTTAGCTTGGCGTCTCTTTTCTGGTCAAGCCTCGCTACAGGTAATTTGATTGGTTCTAATCTCGATGACACCTCACTGACACCTCACTGACACCTCCCTTCGCCGTAGGTCTTTGGTTTTGAGAGTACGAAAATATTTCCATCAATTTACACAAATATTTAAAAAGGCATTTAACTTTCTTATGGTACTTGGGAGTTCTAATTGACTCATCTCAATCGATTTCAATTGTTCTCTAGATCAATTAGATACCCCTCAAGTCATAATTCTGTTCATGTTTAACAATTACTTAATTCCACCACTTAGGCCTATTACATTTTTCAATTAAAACTATCTTACTTTCTATTATTTACAATTCAATTTCACAATTAGGTTTATTGATGATTATTCAGTCTCTTTCTGTCCTTTAATCATATTATAAACCAGTTATCTATGATAACAACTCTAAAATCGAGCATACACCCTGCTGTACAGGTAGCATTATGGTGTGGATTTACCTGATATTATTTATTGAAGGTATTTTAAGAATTATTTACACTTCATTTCTATTCTTAAAGGTCCCCTTCATCTTCTGGTTATCATGGGCTGACTTAATCAATACCCCTTCTTGTATATTTTTGTTAATGACATATTCAGTGTTTGGCACTTAGGCCTTAAATTTTATACTGTTCTAATCATACAATACATTGTTTAAAACTGGTTATACTTCAATCATTAGTTGGTGTCTTTGTCTATATTATTATCTTACTATTATTGGTTTATTCTGATACCCTATATAACTTTAACATTTGTATCAGACTCTAAGCTCCTTTAGGCCTATTGCCACACCAGTTAGTTTTAACAGTGGTCTGTTCATTACTATTTGTTTACATCTGAATATTCCAATTGGTTTATTTAGATTAACTGTAACAACCTTTTAGTTGTTACCTTTGCTGGTTTTGACTTAATTATTCTCTGAATTATATTCTTTTGGTACACCTATAGTTAAAGCACTATATGGTTTTACAATTGTTCTCTTAACTCTTATTTATTTTTATATTAAGTGATCATTCTCCTTTACAAAATAGTGATAATAATTATATAAAGGTGTTACCATCATTTGATTGGTAATAGTATATCACCTGCTTTGTTAATACAATAAAACATCTTGCATCTGGTGTCAAGATATCAGACCAGTATGTCTATTTTCTATTATCTTGTGATAATTTTAATCTAATTACAATTGGTTTACATTGTATAAGTAACTGTTTACCTTGCTGGTTCTATTGACACTAATTTCTCCTCTCTTTTATACCATATTGTTACAGTTTTAGTAAGATTTGTTAGGTAACATCCAAAATGTCTAACTTATTGTTTGTACTTATACTAATTACAATACAATACTACTGATTCTATACATTAATTCTGTGTTGGTACTACCCTTTTAACATTTAGGTTCATTACCCTCCAACAGAAATTGGATTATTAGGCATTTAGTTACTTAACTCTCCTGTTTTAGGTGCATAATTCACATATAGTGAGGTTAAGGGTCCTATCATGGTTTGGCAACACTGTGTTTGTTTTATAATGATTTCAATATCCTTTCATTTCACATTATTATATGATTACTAATGTTATTTATGATTTTAAGTTTATTATACACCCTTTTGAATCTATTACCCATTTTAAACAGTATTTATACACATCATTCGATAAGTAAAATCCCTACATTTGCTTTACTTACAAGGCTGGTCTATATGTTTCATGTCTGTTATTCTTCCAGATACACAGTTAATTTATACCTTTACTAATTTTATTTCACTCTCCTGATCTTTGTTTATTGTCTCATTTAATTACTTTATAAGCTTTCTTTGTCGGCATAGTTATTTACATTAGTTCATTAGGCATCCTTATTACTCTGTCCTTTTCTCTGGGCTTTCTTGTTATGATCAATTCATCTTGACCTGTCGAGTAGGGTATATCTTATTCTTCTTTCTATTTTTGTATCTAGTTGGGCTTTGTAGTGTTCTTCTTTACTCCATTTATAGGTTCTTCTCTCTGTCCTTGGTAATCACGTTTTCACCTAACATATTGGGTTAATTGTCAGTTAATTACATTTCGTCTGTCATTGTCATTATTTCTTTGGTCATCTTCATCAGTGTGTTAAAGACGCATTCTTTATTTATTTAAAATCACCTTCTACTTGTCTTGGTTATTAACATTAAAGTTGTATGTAGCATTCTTTATACTTTGTTATTGTTGGATTATTGGTTGTTTGGGACCCTGGTAGTCGTGATCTTATGTAACATTACAATATATATATATATATATATTGTAACGTTCCCTTTTCTTCGGCTTACAAAATAATAATAATATTAAAATTTGAAATAAACAAATTTTATTTCAAATCAAAAATTTTGTTTTCTGAAAAATATTTGTTTTCGTGTTTTTTGTTGTATGTATTTAATAAATAATTTTCGTAACTGTATTGCGTAAAAATTATTATTATTTTATGGTTGTTTATGTTGTTGTGTCACTTTCTCTGGTCTCCACCACAACCACCTTCCAGGTCTCCTGCTGCAGTGAGGCTTTAACGAACAAGATTTGTTTGTTTAGTTGGTAATATTGAGCAACGGTTTCGTCTCCTTCTTCTAATCGAGTTTTAAGGTTTCTCAATTTCGGGTCTACTTGTTGGTGGGTGCTCATATTTGTTAATAATGTTGTTAAATCGGCTCTGGTGCTAAGAAGATGGTATATTTTTAGTACGCTTTCCTTCTCCCCTTCGAAAGTTTGCTCTTCCACATTGACACGTGATAACACATCGGCTACGACATTCTTTTTACCTGGGATGTATTCCCATTTTAGATGGTATTCTTGAAGGGCAAGTATCCACCTTGTTAGTCTACCATGATTCAATTTGCAGCTTTTTAGGAACGAAATTGATATATGGTCTGTTCGGACGGTAACCGGGTAACCCAAGATGTAAGTGCGGAACTTACCGCAAGCGAATACTACGCTCAGTAATTCCTTTTCAGTTACAGTGTAGTTCTTCTCGCACTGGTTCAAAGATCTGCTAGCGAAGCAAGCACAATTACTTGGTGTTGACCCTTCTCGTCTTCTTGATATAATGTCGTTCCCAGGCTAATGTTGCTGGCATCGCAGTTCATGAAAAATGGTAGTTTAAAATTTGGGTGGCGAAGTATTATTGTTGCCAGAAATTTGTCCTTAATAAGTTGGAAAATCACATCCTGCTCTTGACACCATATCCATTTATTTTTTGATGACAATTGTGTTTGAAATCTTGCGGTTAATTCCGAATATTGTTCCTGGAACTTGCGATAATAATTACAGAGTCCCAGGAATGACTGTAATTGCTTTCTGTTTTTGGGTGCCGGGAATTTCTGGATCGCTTCCACCTTTTCTGCCGACGGTGAGATTCCTTGGTCGTCCAAGTTAAAACCCAAGAATTGAAATTCTCTGGCAATGAACTTGGACTTTTCTAACTTCAGCGTGACGTTACTGACAGATAACTTCTCAAGCACGTGTTCTACACGGTAGCAGTGTTCCTCCCACGTTTCTGAGGTTATTAGTAGATCGTCTACATACACGGTGGTAAACTGAAGTGCTTCCTGTCCCAATATCTGGCCCATGCAGGTCACAAATATGGCAACTGAGTTTACGAGTCCGAAGGGCAGTCTTTTGAATTGGTAATTGCGCCCCTCGAATATGAAAGCCAGATACTGGCGACTCCGTGGTTGCAACTCCACCTGCCAGTAACCGCACACTGTGTCCCAGGTACTAAAGTACTTGGTACCGTGGAATCGTTTCAGAATTTCTTCTATCTCACCGGGCGATGTTCTATCATTTATTATCTTTTTGTTTATTTCCCGCGCACCCAAGCAAAGCCGGACTTGGCTGTTTTTCTTGGGAATAGCCACGATAGGGCTGGTTTATGGAGATTGGCTATTTTCTATGATGTCACTACTAATCATCCGGTTTATTTCCGCTCTTACAGCCTCCTTTCGTGAATGCGCAATAGGGTATGATTTTCTATTAAACTCCACTGTATCTCTGAATTTAAGGGTACATTGGTAATTTTTTACCTTACCTGGCTCGTCCGAAAATACTGAGCGGTACTTTTCATAAATTCTGATCAACTGATTCGCTTGGTTAATGAGCAATTTCTCCCTAGTAATTCCGCTCCGGAAATCACTTATTTCTTGTATCTTTTGGGACCATAAACCTTCGTCCGTGTTGTCGTATATTATGGGGTTAATTATTGTGTTATTTTCAATATAGTTGATGTTACGAATTTGCTGGTGGATACTGCTGGGAAGTACTATCTCGCTACGGACTAAATCGGCCGTCCAGGTCAGACCTCCGGTAAACAGCGATACTTTCTCTGAGCGTAAATCGATGATAGCAGTTTTTTCTCAGCACATCGCATCCCACTAATATATTAAAGGGTAATCCTGCCGCAATTAGGAATATCATGTTTATTGCTATACCCTTACTAATCACGTTTAACGATACTTGCTTTCGGATAGTCTTGTTTTGGCGACCAGTGGCACCTATTAATACTATATTATTTATTGGTAAAGTCGGCAATAATTGACCACATTTCTCTTGGATTCTCTCCAATTCTGTTGAGTTAATAATAGATACATTCGCACCTGTATCAATCATTAGCTGTGCGAAGATTCCTTCTATTTCTGCATTAATGTAAATTATTTCATTATTTATACAATGGAGGCGAGTGTCGTCCTCCTCCAATAGTTCGTTTCGTATGTTTTTTAAATAATTACAACTAATAATTGTTATATTGTTATTATTAGTTGCTCTTGGCAACTCTCTTTGATACCCAGGAGATAGGAGCAGTAAAAGGTCCTGATTATTTATTACTGCCTCCTCCCGTTTAAATTCTCATTTTCTTGGTTATTATTGTTTGGACCAACTGAGGCGTCAGTCGGGAAACCTTGAGTGAGTTCCAGCCGTTCCGTTCGCTGTTCGAATAGTTGTTCTCTAGTTGGTTGCCGCTCTGGGTCATCTAGACTGGTACTTCGTCTAGGCGGATTATACCCTGAACTATCCTGTTCTCGGCTTCTGCGTCGGTCTTCATATTCATGGAAACTGTTCCGCCGTTGATGGTTGTATCTGCGTTGGCTGTTTCCTTCGGCGCGTATAAAATTTACCCGGGGTCGGGAGAACCTGTTGTTGTTATTGGTATTGTTAGTTGGGTAACTCCTATTGTTATTATAATATCGGTCGGTATTATTAGTATGGTTTGGGTTTCTCTGGCTATATACATTTGGATTTGGGTAATAGTTGGTTCGATTACCGGGGTACCCGTTATTATTCCTGTTGATATTTTGGTTCATGGGACCGTTATTATTATTATTATTACTACTACTGTTGGTATTATTATGATTATTATAATTGGGATTATATCGGTTCCCTTGGTACCCACTGCTGTCTGATGATTATTGTTGTTCGGGTACGGATTACTTCGGAATTCTGGCCGCTCATTCCTTCTTCTGCTTTGCCGATAGTATTCCTCATCTTCATTCTCGTAGTTTTCTAATAGTTCCGTCATCGCCTGGATGGTCTTTATTTGGCTACCCCTTCTTGCTCGTATGAATTCTTCATCATAATGGTATGAGAGTTTATTTACAAGGCATTCTTCTGGTATGGCCGGTTCCAGGTGCTTCGCCAGACATACCTTCCCAAGGAAGTACGCGGTCATCGTATTACCCAATTGTGTCTTGTATCGGCCATGGCAGATGTTGTCTCGTATTAAATTTTGGGTGGTCTCCGACCAATACTTCGCCTTGAACAAATTCTTAAATTGCTGGTAATCCTCTATCTCACTCCGGTTTGCCATCCACCAGTTGTCCGTCATTTCACGGAATGATTCGTCCAACAACTCTCGATTATTTACCCACCTATTGCCTCTATGTTTGGCCATGTACTCCTCGATCCGGGCCAAGAACTCCGTTGGCTTCCTTTTATATTGGCGGAAGTTCAGCCATTCCCTATTTTCGTTGATGGGGATATTTGTGAAGTTGGTTGGTCGGTTCCGAATTGCTTCCATTTCCTCCTGGCTCTGCCGCACTTGACCGGTGATGTTCGTCATCACTACCTCCATTCCGTCGCACCTTTCAGTAATTTGGTTACGTACTTTACTTAGTTCTTCCTGGCTTTCCTTTCGGTTCTCTTCTGCCTTCTTGCGACTATATTCTTCGATATTCGTGACCTTGGTGTTTACCACATCCTTGAATTCTTGTACTTCTCCTTCAGTTAGCCGACATCTTTCATCAACTTCTCTGATCTGTTGGTTTATAATTATTGTGTCTTCTTCCAACTTTTTATTTATAGATTTCTTAATATCCTTGAGTTCTTTGCTCATTTCTTCTCTTAATAATTCCATTCGTTCGTCTTACTTGTCTAGATTCTCCTGGTTCACCTCCGTTAATTCTTCCCTTAATAGTTGGTTATCCTCTCTCAATTCTTCCAACTTCTCCCCCATCTTCTCCTCCATTTTCTTGTTATTTTCCCTTAATTCTTTCTTCAATTGTAGGTTGTCACTTTCCATCTTCCTACTGTTCTCCCTTAACTCTTCCCTTAACTGTTGGTTGTCATCTTCCATCTTCCTACTAATTTCCTCAATTCTCTTATTGGTGTTTTCAATTTTATTACCCAATTCTTCCTTTGTGGATTGGTTGTCTTTCCTTAATTCTTCCTTTAAAGATTGATTGTCCTCCTTCCTTTCCTTACTCGATTCTTCCTTCAAGGATTTGATTTCTTCCTTTGTGGAATCCATTTTCTTACTCATTTCCATCATCAGCCTGAACATTTGTTGCATTTCCCCATTCTCTGCTCGTGTGGACCCTTCTACCTGTTTCTCTGGGATATTTACGTCCCCTGTTTGCGTTGGTAATTCAGGTTGTTCCTCTGGTGGTGCGGGTTGTTTAGGTTCTACTGGGGGTAATAACCTTCCCATGTTTTCCACCGGCGTTGCCTCCTTTTCCTCCATATTAATTTCTTTTTCGGCCTCCGCCGCCCTTTTCTTTGACGTTGCTCGACGTTGCATTTTTCCTGTTTCTCTGGCTGGATAACCGCTGCCAAGCTTGAATTAGTAATTGGGCGAGTTATATTATCCTTTCAATCACTAATTGAAGCCCTTTAGTTGGACGCCAATTTTGTAACGTTCCCTTTTCTTCGGGTTACAAAATAATAATAATATTAAAATTTGAAATAAAAAAATTTTATTTCAAATAAAAAATTTTGTTTTCTGAAAAATATTTGTTTTCGTGTTTTTTGTTGTATGTATTTAATAAATAATTTTCGTAACTGTATTGCGTAAAATTTTTTATTATTTTATGCTTGTTTATGTTGTTGTGTCACTTTCTCTGAATAACTCCTGCGTTAAAATAGTTAACTCCGGTACTAGTCGATAGACGGTTCTTCTTCTTCTTCAATATGCTCCTTATTCCTTTGTAAATACCGCCTTTCGGATAGTCCGTGATCTTAAATTAACTTATTTTTAATTATATTTAAATTAAATTTCAACCAATTTGCAGAATTATATGATTTATTAACAATTATTAGAAAGATCGATGGTCAATTGATTATTGACAACAGTATCGACTCGTTACTCAGGGCCGGTCGATAAAAAATTTACATAAATTGTGTATATAAAACATTTTGTTCTTTTAACGGTTATTTTATAAATAGCCAGAGAAGGGTAGGGACATGAAAGTATAACACTTACAATTAAAAGTCTTAAAACTAAAAATTACAAGGTTATTAATCAATATTGAAAGTTTATATATTATAATATTCGAACCAGTGAAGACTCAATGTTCATTTATTCCAATTCGCATAGGATGCTGGGAAGACAAAATGGCCGCCTGACGACTGCGTAGGTTAACGTCAGTCACCTCGACAAATATTTCTTGCAATAAATGATGCCTTTTCACCGATTCCTCGTCTCCGCAATAGTGGATATTCGTTCTGGAGTTAATTGAGTGTTCCTGGTGCAGTGTTTCTTAGTTCACTTTGTTTAAATGTGTGTGATAATGTCTACTTCACTTTGGTTAAATTGGTCGTACCTAATACTTTTTATTTCGTCCGTAATAAATATTTGTGGTGGTGTTAATTTAATAATTTGGTCGTATTTGGTTCTGTTTTACTGTAGTTTAATTGTTTTATTGTTTGTGTTCACTGCTTCTCAAGTTAAAAGTCAAAATTAAAAAAGTTATAAATTTGCACTGAACTCGATTAATGTATCGCACGCCATTAACATAGGTTACACGGAGCAAAACCTCGTTCAAGTGTTCGCTTCAACGGATAATAATTAACTGTTCTCATTTCCTTCGTCTCCTGAAATTCTTAGCCAATTTAATATACATCATACATTGTTTCTAATTACCTTGGCTTCCGATATATTTTTATTTAATACATTATATCACTGAAAATATTTTCGTTATTAATTATATAAAATACTAAATACATATTCGGTTTCTTTAATCTATTTTGCTTATTTTGATACTAATTAATATAGTTTTACAAAGTTTTTATTTAAAAAAGTTATATTTCTTTCATTTTGGAAAAGTAGGCTTAAATTTTGGTTTCCTGTCCTTGTCCAAATAATAGCCATTTTATCTGATATAATTATTATTATACTGAATCTCAGATTGATATAATTGTTTATCTTTACTTAAATTCTTGCAATTTTGTCCATTAATTATTGTTTTTAAATATAATTCATTTATCTATGACTCCTCCTCTGAAATTTTAGTTAATACTTTTCATTTTTGTTCATAATTTTACCTATCTTCTGACAATATCTTTTTAAAGTATAAATTACATTGTATTACTATATGATGGGTTTATCTTGCATAAATTTCATCAGGTTAGTTGGTTTATAGGACTACATTTGTCAATTATAATGTAAGTTAGATTTACTACTATTTGGGCTAGATTTTATCTGTTGTTACCTACAAAGTTTTTAATAATACAGTTAGTTTATACCCTTTCCTGACCTTCTATTCTAATATAATATTCATTAATAATTCCTTCTTTTACTACTATAACATTTAGTATTGACTTTAAACAATTAAAACATAACAATTTTTTGACATTAAATATGGCATTTAAATTCATACCCTTTTTTGTACTGATTACTTACAGTAACTCCTAAAAAAATTTTATTATATAAGAATGGTATCCACATTCAGATATTGCATTCCTAATTCAAACTATTAAACACAATAACATTTTATAAATATAAGAATTAATCTCTATTTCCAAACCTTATGCATAGAGTTCATTTATGGTAATTGGAACCTAACATTTCTGTTCCATTAAATTTTTAACACTTACCTAAACTATTTGGGTACAGTCTTATCTGTTTTTCCTTAACTTTAGGGATGTATCCCTTGTCACTTTATGTATTAACTCCAAGCTCTCTATTTATATTATTCACTCCATTGAATGTTATCATATAAACAGTGGCATTTTATTAGAAAGAGTAGTCATTGCTCTTTCACCATACTATTTGATTAAATATCACTCATGATACTATATTAAAACACTTAAAGTTACTTAAAGGTACAGTATTTAATGTACTTTCTCAAAGTTTATTTATGATAATCTAATAACTTGCACTTGTCTCTTGTTATTTCTTGATACTGTCACTAGTCCTTTCATAGTTTTATAATATCAAATTGTTTAATCATGGGGGAACTGTTAAGATTTGTCTTTATTAATTATACAATAACTTTCTTGGGTGCACTTCTACTTAGCACTTTAAACACTTTTGTTTTTATTTGTTTTACATGAGTTTATGGTTTTTTGGGGTGTTATACTTTCTATAGTGACATTTAATTTCTTTTGGGGTTTTTGTTTTCTCCCTATTGGGTTTCTTTTGGGTATTGGTCGTATTCTACTTCCTCTATTACATGTTATCTTCAAACTTGTCCCTGTTTATTAGGTATATTGGTTTGTTCTGGATATCTTCCTTCTTCATTCTTGGTTTCTTCAGTACCATTTTGTTATTATTATTTTTCTTTGTTCTGGGTCTCTTCCTTTTTCGTTCTTGGTTTCTTCATTATTATTTATTCTTGTTTATTCTGGTTCGTTTATTTAATCTGGGTATCTTCCTTACCTACTCCTATCCTACCTGGGTATTATTCTTATTTTAATTTTAGTTTTTGGGGTTTTATTTTGTTGTACATTTATTTTTGTTGCAGAGTTTTTTCTTTATATTTACTTTTTCTTGTTATGGTGGTAATTTATTGTGATTTTTATTTGGTTCTCATTTGGATTTTTCTGGATATTCTATATAATTGATTTTTACTAATGATCATATGGTAATCTATTTAAGTGGATTATCTGTCATGCTACAATATATATATATATATATATATATATTGTAACGTCACGCTTAGAGTGTGTCTCTCTGATCCTTAAATAGTACTTTACTTAATGGAAACTTCGTTTTATTTGCCCCACGTTGTTAGCGTCAATCTGTAACGTAGCGGTTACTTAGCGAAACGTCCGTCTGATTCAAGCCCCAATGTTGGGTTCGCCAAATTGTAACGTTTTGCTATTTTAGAGGTGTTTTTGTATGCGGCCTATTGAGTGCTCGTCTTATTTAATTAAGACGCACTGTTGTAAGCGCCAATTTATAACGTTCTCGTATTTATGTACCAACGCAACGTCCGTCTTTTTTACAGTTTCTACTTGGTCAGAACACCTCTTTGCAGTCGCCACTTATGAATTATAATGACTGAAGTTTAAATAAAGTTGTTGGTAATGTTACTCAAACAAAGCAGAAATCGAGTGTGTGTGATTTGGGTCAAGTAGGGGAGTTGTTTAGCCTTATTTCGAAGAGAGAGCAAGTACCGTTTGTGTACCCTTGGTTTAGACGATTTCTAAATTTTTAAAATATTCGCCGTGAACTGAATCAGCTGACTTTGACACTAGTCTCCAAATATAGGGTAACCAGACGACACTGTGGCAGAATACGACCCGGTGGATCGTCCTCTTCTTATTTATTCTGAAACCTACTACAACTACCCACTACAAGAAAGGAAACACATTTTTATTATTCAATATCATTTTTTCAATAATATTTATTGTTTATATTATTGGTTTTTTCCCTTCCACCAAAATACAAATATTACAATCGATATTTTCATTAACTAATACATGATATCGACTTCATTGAGTAACAAGGAATTGTCATAAAAAAATATACTCTTTGAGCGATTTTTTTACAATTTTATCTTTTGTTTAAACATCAATCAACATATAATTCTTTGAGTTAATTTCCCCAGGGTTTAGGGTAAGTTCTTTTTGTTATGAGATGGTCAGAAATGGATAATTATACTACGCTTTACAAATATAGAAAAAATATTCAAAAATTTGTTTATTTCGCTTAATACGTAGTTCCGGAAATGTCCGTAAGAGAGCAGAGTGCGTTTGTTTTTATTAAAACATGTGGTGGCACTTTAATCGTTTCTGTACTACACGACCTTTCGGTTAGAGTTTTCTTCGTTAAATATTAAAAGAAATGTTTATATTACCTCTCTTCTTGAAGTTCTTACTTGGGTGAAGCCGTTTCTCAGGTGGTGTTCGTATTTGGTTGTAATTTCATAACCGTTTGTCACATACAATATCGTCAAAACTCAAAACTCGGTTAGGCGATGCCTAATCGTCCAAAATGGTTTTCTTTTCACTTTTATTATGGAGTATAGCAAGTTAACTTTAATAATTAAGGTAGTAGTACATAATGTTTATACTGTTGTTTAATTTTGTAACAATTTTGTGCTTTTCAAAGATTTCTAAAGGATATTTAATAAAATTTTTGTCTCATCATTTTGTCAACCGGACAGGTTTAATTTTCAAATTCGATTAAACAATACTTGTTATTTTCGTTACTCTTAGTAACCCATAATTTTTATATATCTTTTTTTTGGTTCTGCTATTTACTTTTTAGTATATAGGCAGTTTGTAATTATTATAAATTTATTTTTTATTTACAGAAAAATAATTCTTTTTAATCTTGGTCTCTTTCCCAATTTGATTTACATAATACTGTTCTGTTTATTTTCTTATAACTTTGTATATAAGTCTTTAATATTATTATTATCTTTAAATGAATTTATATATCATTTGTTAATCTCTTATAGTATTCCTACACTGCACTACTTCCTTCTGCCATTTCCCTCATACAGTATTATTTTAATTTTTATTATAATCTGATACTTGAATCTTTTATTTTTTTTAAAACAAAACCCTGGGTTATCTTATACTATAACACAATTATTTAAAAAAATATAAAATTAACCTAGGTATTAAATTTTGTTGTCTACACAATATAAATACTATAATAACTTAACAAAATACATAATTAGTTAGTAGCATCATAGTCTACTATCACAGTTTATAATTCTCACATCTACAGCACAATTCTGTAAGAAGTTCCCTTCCTTCACTTATTACCTCATTGGGTACACTATAACTCACTTGTCACTATATATCACTTTAATCGTTTATAATGTTTAGTGATACAATTTAATTTTGAGCTCGTTATAGTTTACCCATTTCTGACCTTAATGGTAGTATAAGAGTTATCACTTATTGGGACCGGGTTATGTACCGTTACAATCTAATTTTCTCACTCTTCTCTGCTATTCACCGGTTTCCTGTAACAAATCTGCTATCTACAAAGAATAATACACAGTCAATTCCCTGAAAGAAAGGTATTTATTGATTGAAATTGGTATATTTTCTGGAAACTATTACATCCAGTTCATCGATTTTCAGATCGACTATTATCGAAATTACAACAGTGTTCGATATAAGTTTTTCTATAACACAACAGATATATTCATTTATAGTTATTAGTAAAATTAATAAATTATTTATCTCAGGGTTATTTGGGGATTCTTTGAGCTGTAAGGAAGTCAGAAATGCTTAGATAATAGTATCATACTTTACAATAATTAATATTTTTTTTTATAAAGTCCGATTCAATAAGTTCGTTTTTTAGACGCCAGAGCGCAGACTACTCGTATTCATACCGATGGAACAAAAAGAAACATGGCCGCTGTGTAGTTCTAATGAAACCACGTGTTTACTGATTTTGGGTTAAATAAATAAAGTTTAAAATGTTCACACTAAGTTTTCTTATAAATTGAATTATGTTGTACTGTCATCTAGTGCTCGTTACTTGGTGGTGATGTGTAGTTATTTTTTTTTAGTTTATTAAGGTAGGCGTTCTCAGCAACGTAATGACAGTTCAAATTTTTCAAGCGATCTGATGGTTGTACAAATTCTCACTGTTCTTGGATATTCCCGCATCAATTATTATGGTTCTATGGATGTCTCAGACGTAGTTTCTTGTGCTGAATCGTTTCGTCACGTTTCTTGAGTGAATGGTTGCAATATTTTGTTAATATTTGATAAATTTGCTTGACACTATTTCTGTATCATCTACCCTCTTGAAAATCCAATTTAACAATTACCCATCTTGTTAACGCTGTTACTCTTAGTAACCAAGAAATTGATGAGTTTTTATTGGCTAACCTAGGTACAGTTTTAGTAAATAGGCTAGTATTAAGATATTATTAGTTCTTCCATTTTTTTAGGAAAAATACTCCTTTATAAATTTTAACTCTAATTACATTTAATTTACATAATGTTTTTCTTCATATTTTTACATAAACTTAGATACTTGTATGTTATAATTTAGTGGTTTTTAATTAGTTTATTTCTGACTTTTACTTCTGTAAATGTATTACTGCTCTAGGCCCTATTTTATATTCCACTATCTCTTTACAATTTATACTAATTAGCAGTGATTAATTTCTTACATAACCCTTGATCCTTCAAACATAAACAAAATAACATTTTACTTACAAAATAAAACTAACAAAATAAAACTATAATAACTTATCACTAAACTTATTGTTTATTACCATAGTTCTGTATCTTTATCACAATTTGTGATTGATGTCCTTTTTTAAATTTACATATATCATACTATGTTGCACTTTGTATACACTGCACTTCTATAGTAACACTTAGTACACTGTTTTTCATTGCTAAAGTGTTTATTGTTTGGTGTAAACATTATACAAATGTTTCATAGTATGATACTTAACTATCATTCATTTCTGACTTGGGGAATGGGGTAACTACTGACTTCTATTATTATTATTTTATAAAATAATAATAATAGGTATTTCTTTATTTTACTCAGTATTAGGCACTGATTATATAATTTTACACTATATGTATATTGTAACAAGACGCTGTTCCACGCTGTTACAAATAATTATTTCTTCGTATTGTACAAAGAAAGAAAAAAAATTGTATTTAAAAATACAAAAAATTTTGATACAAAAAAAATTTATGTTTGTTTGTTTATGTCTAATAATTTGTAAATAATCCTTGTTTTGTTGTTTCGTGAAAATTATTTGATTTGGCTAATATCTGTAGTTCTGGTTGACTTGAAATGAATCTGGAGTTAATCAGATTGTCTTCTTACAATAATCGATTTGCGATTTTCAGCTCTGCTCCAGTATATCACTTTCCGTTAATTTTTGTCGTCTCCCAGTAAGTCCTTTAATTAACTAAAACTCTTATTCTAATATGTGAAATAATTTTAAATACTGATATTCGAATGAATTTAATTTATTGATAATATTTATAAAAGATCGATTTAAAATGTTCGACTCTTTCACAGGGCTTGGTCGATATCACAATTACAGGTTATTTTTATATTAATATCAGAAAGGTTCTTGTAACGATTATAATTATATAGTCAGAGAAGGGTAAGCCTAGAAAGTATAACATGTACAAAAATAAGTCTTAATAAGTAATAAATGACAATTTGTTAATAATATATAAAGTTTATAATACACAATTTATACTCATTGGTTACTGGACGAATTCGTTGCGGGCGGATACTTTGCATCATGGGAAGTTCAAAATGGCGGCACGTCTCGTTGTTGAATATTACTGTGAACTGATGGTTGGAAATTCTGATAATAAAATTACCTTCACAACTGTTTTATTGGTCTCCGTAATAGTGTATATTGTCTATTGTGTTGTTCTGGTATCCTGGATAAGTGTTCGGTGTTCACTGGTGTTAATTGTCTTATGTTAGATGTGTTCAATGTTTTCTGGTTATGGGTAAGAATCGAGAAGTTGTTACGATGTGAATTATTAACGTTAGGTTGTTTGACTGGTTTAATTCACTTGTATTGTGTTGCGTATCGTTTGTTTTCACTGTTGTGGTAGTGTATTTCACTGATTTGAAGTTAAAAATTGTCAATTTAGGTAACTCTTATTTTCACTGATTTTCAACTTTGTACACCATTACAATCCGTTATACAGTTTTTTAACGCGATCTAATATCAACCGTTCACGTTGAATGTTAATTAAGAACTGTTTTACTTCCTTCGTCTTAGGAAATATCTTGCCAAGTTAATATTGGAAAAGTATTGTTTAAATAATTTTCACTTCCTATTTACATAAATATAAAATACATTATATATAGAATATTTTTAGTTTATTGATTGCTTTCATGAACTATTAACGACATAATTGGTTTATTTACCTCATTATGTTTAATTTGATATGTCATAGTCCATATTTGTATAGATTTTTGTTAAAATTGCCATATTTCTGTCTTTTTGGAAATCTAGGCCCAAAAATCTGTTTCCTGTTCTTGTACACAATTGCTGCCATTGTAGGTGTTATAAATATAATTATAATAAATTTCAGATGGTCACAAACCTTTTACTTTCCTTAATTACTTATAAATTTAACATTTGAACTGTCTTTTAGTGATAAATCATGAATTTACTATTTCTCCTTTAAAATATTTAGTTATTACCTTTCGAAAATTTTTAATAATTTAAGACACCTTTCTATATTACTCTTTTAAAGTATCGGATCATTTATAGTAGTTGGTTATCGATCCACCTTACATAAATCTTATTAGTTTACATGGTTCATTGGTTAATTAACTAGTTTATATTTATTTTTTGGGAATTCATTATTTGGCCTAGAAGTTAGTATTTTACATATATGGTTTTTTCAAATAAAGTTATTTTTGCACCTCCTCTGACTTTTTAAAGTTAACATCACATTAAATAAAATTGCTTACATAACTATTGATACCTGTAGCATATAATTCATGCTACTAATACAAAAAAATAATATTTAATATTAACTAGCAGTCTTCAAAGTTAGACATGTTTGTTGGAACTATTTTTAACATATATTTTAAACATTTTATAAACTGATGCAGCATCCATACATAAACATTTTAATCTGTATGCATACTGTTATGTAACTAAAACATCTTACTCTAAATATTAATCTTATTCTATTAGAACTCTTTAAAAAGTGGAGTTCATAGGCTCTAAACATAATTAGCCATTTCACATTTATTAGTTTTTATCAAGCTTAAGTAAATCGCAGTCTTTTCTGTTTATACTGTATCCCCAAATTAATCCACAGTTACTGTATTTATTCCCCCACATACTTTCTTTATTATTGGCATTACTATGAATGTTTTGAGATAAAAAAGTGACCTCAGTTATGAAACATTAGAAATATTTTTTATTTCAATATTTCATCACTTGTTAACTATAAAATATAAATGTTATTTAATAGCACCTTGTTTAAGTAATAGTTACACATTAACTTGAAGTTTATTATATTTAAAATCACTTCCACTGTACACATTCACTGTTGGTTCTGACTTATATTTGAGTTTTATTATATTCTCAGACCAAACCTTTAGTCATAATGGACTGTGAAGATTTGTTTATTTTACTATATAATAACTTTAGTTGGTGCACTTCTTATCACACTACAAATACTTTTGTCTAATTAAGTTACAATTTTTATGAGGTTTTGGGGTGTTATACTTTCTTTGGTGGTATTAATATTTGGTTTGGGGTTCATTATCGTTAATAATAGGTTTATTAATAGGTATTTATTGTGGTTCTTCCATCCTATATATTCTTTTCTTCTCTTCTTCCTTCTTGGGTAAACCAAGGTACTTAGTTTTATCTTGTCCGTTGGTTGGTTCGGGGTATCTTCTTTATCATCTGCTCCCAAACTTACTCTTCTTTCTTGGGTTTGGGGTATCTTCTTTATTACATGCTCCTAATCTCCCTGTTCCTTCTTGGGTTCGGGGTATCTTCTTTATTACATGCTCCTAATCTCCTTCTTCCTTCTTGGTTTCGGGGTATCTTCTTTATTATCTGCCCCTAAACTTCCTTCTTCCTTCTTGGGTTCGGGGTATCTTCTTTATTATCTGCTCCTAAACGTACTCTTCCTTCTTGGGTTCGGGGTATCTTCTTTATTATCTGCTCCTAATCTCCTGGGTAATCTCCTGATTTTTTATATGAGTTTCTTTTAATTTATTTTCTTGAGTTTTAATGTTGCATTTTTATTATGTAATTACTTTTTTCCTTATATTGTGGTGTTTTTCTTTGAAGTTTAATTTATTTTCATTTGAAATTCTTTGAGTTATATTGTAATTTAATTGTTTTTATGATCTTAATGGAATTAATTTTTAGTGGATTACCTGTCATGCTACAATATATATATATATATATATATATATATATATATATATATGTATACATGTATATACTTGATTTATCTATCTTCATTATAGAGTATTTTTACTGCTTTGCAATTTAAGTAACAATTAATATTATCAAAACACGATTAACATTTACACAGTAACATGGAAGTTATCATAATGGACATCTGTATGTTCAGTAGGACGTACACAGAAATAGATAAAAATTAAATACAGTGATAAAGACCAACAAAAAATTAACCATATTTCATTGACGAAATAGTAATTTGTTCATAGGTAATAAACCCATATTTAAAAGAGACACGCACTGATTTAAATTAGATGATTTAAAAACAAATTAGATGATTTTTCATACTTTAATGTTTATGAAAACGGATGTTACGTCGGTACCGAGTTCCAGTTCCAGTGAACCCAGTGAAACATAAAACCATCAAAATGTCAGGATTACTTTGTTTTATTGAACTGGATTGGGTTTGAACTGTATGCCAGTTTGTTTTGGCGGAGGTTACAATCAGCTATGACTGCAAAAACGGAAAGTTAAAAAATGCATTTTCTCTCTCTCTCTCACTCTCTCTCTCTCTCTCTCTGCAAAATAATGTCACATTTAACGGTAGAATATATCTAAAATATCATATTTTTATTTTCAACATTATGTTAGACGTACAGGAAGACCTCTACTTTCGGACATTCGACTTTCGCACATTTCGCTCTTTCGGACATTCCGAATGGAGACCCTTTATTAAAGTTTCCCACTATACTGTCGGACTTTTGAACACTGAACGAGGTGTGAGGAAGTGAATAAACCTAAAGATAAGAGCATATGTTCCTACTATTACCATCTACGTCACGATCATTTTTCATAAATATTACTATATTATGTATTTTTTGAAGTACGAGTGGTCATATGATTTAAATTTATGCGAGAATAATATCCGATTTCATTACAGTACAGTGTATTACAGTTTATAGCACCGATTCTACTAACTTACGTGCACAGTACGCCTACAGGAAATACAGTCTACTGTAGAGTACTCTACTTTAGGACAATTAGAGTTTCAAACACGTTTTCAGGATCGCATTATGTCGGAAAGTCAAGGACGTCCTGTGTTTTCAGGCTGTTAATTTGTAGTGATAAATTTATTAACATATTCTCAAGACAATTCATATTCTTAACTTGGGTAAATATTAATTCACAGTTTGGTGTCTCCGGACTGGACTCAAGTTTAAAAGCAGTTAAATTCTGAAATACAAAAATCACAATTATTTTTGTACGTACTTATTCTTTAAATGAACTTCCGACTTACTTAGACTTGTTGTCTCGACTGTGTGCTCATTGACACTCACGTTAATTTATTTTCTGGTGACGTATTTAGCTTGAACTACGTCGGCTGCAGTCTTGTAATTTCGAATATTAGTGTTCTTTAAATTTGGTTGATTAAAATTCATTCGGATATAAACAAGTTGGAAGTCGTGTCTTTATTCAAATAGCTGTTTCCTCGAGCAAATTTTGTATATTCATTTCTACGTTAAATTTTTACATATAATGTAGGCTACTGTAATTATTTTAGTATAATAAAATTGTAATAATTTATTATATTATACGCGTAGGTACATATATTTATTTTATTTGTGTGTGTGTGTGTGTGTGTGTGTGTGTGTGTGTGTGTGTGTGTGTGTGTGTGTGTGTGTGTGTGTGTGTGTGTGTGTGTGTGTCTAAGTGATTTGACTAAAGATAGAACATAACAATATTAAACAACGTTATAAGATCAAAGCGAACACGACTGACAGTATTGGAACAAAGTAGCAAAGAGATCGAAGAGGGAGAGACAGGATAAAAACAAAATAAAAGGGGTAACTTGTTAACTCGTTCTACGAACACGAAAACAGTTGGGTAGAAAAGTCAAGTGTCCTATTTTGAATATTAAAGAGTAAAAGAGAGCAGCCGTAGGAGTAAAAGTAATAACGTAGCCTCCCGCGGTAAGTGCAAACTCAACCCTCTGTCGCGTCGCGTAGCAGTAGAAAATTAAAATTTCTTTGAAAAATTTATTTCAAGAACCCTTCTTCTTCTTTACTTTTTCTAAGATATCGTGAAATTGCAGTCTGTATTACTAACACATTATTAAATTATACTGCAATCCTATTATAAAAGAATTTTAATTCTCTTGCCTGGCAATTTTTTCCTTTCAATTCACTATCGAGGTGAGGCGGCATGAAAGGAACTTTCGTTGTGACACAAATATAACTTAATCTCAAAAACAAAGTTTCGCGCGTGTTCACAATGTGTTTGTGTGTGTGTGTGTGTGTGCGCGCGTGAGCGCGCATGCGTGTGAGGGAGGAAAGGGGGAGATATTTAAGCATGTTAAATATGAATGTATTTTTTATGCAATTTGTATTACATAATAAATTTTATTATAATATAACAAATAATTATATATAATACAACAAATATATTATACAAATAATATATTTGTATAATATACAATATAAATCTGTAAATATATATTACAAATAATTAATATAATGTAACAAATACACACACACACACACACACACACACATATAGCAGTAAATCACATTGAGTTTTGCATATAAATTTGTACAAAGCTTTCAGTCGAGTGATCAATAATGGTCACGCTTTTTTACGCACAATAAATTATTTATTAATCCTTTATAAAATTAAATGAATAATGTTCTGTTAAAATATTAAATACATTAAAAAAAATAAAATCTTTATAAATGTGTAAAGTGGCATAGATCTGAATCCTTTAACATAATCTACTTGGTTAAAACTTAATGCTCTTAAAACAAATGGTATAAAGGGGTAGACATAGTTTTAATGATTTTTTGAGTTTTAATATAAATTGATGTAAAATATAACCTTCTAATATTATTTTGAAATACAAACTCTTTAAATTAACTAACTTATATGTAAACGTTTTAAAAATTCTTTCAAATTTTCAGTCATGTAATATTAATAAAAATAATTAATTTGATTTGCTTCCTTGGGTCGGTGGATCACGATGTCGTTTGAACCCACCACATACTCCTTCCGATCCTTGTGTGTCCCTGTCTTTCTCCCGGATGTTAATGGAACGTCATAATTTGGTTGAAACTCTGTTTTAGTCAATTCGAGTACCAATGATTGCAGACAGTCTCTGACAATTGTGCCGGCCGTACAGAAACCCATACAGCTGCTTGACGCGTTGACAGTATCTAAGTACGAAGTGTGAATAGGAAGTGTTCTTTTGAAATTCCATAAGTACAGAATTGTACGCGGTCAGTGAAATCATACTACAGTGTAGAATATGCAATACTGACATGCTGTTGCTGGACAGAGAACTCCATCTGTAATGTGGAACCCCAATTTTTTAAACATCTCTTAATACATAGAATACGTGCTAGAAATGTCAAATTTACGTTTTTGACATAGTACGATAAATTTTTGGCTAATTATTAATTAATTTGTTTTAATTTTAATCCACTCATATGATTAAAATTATTCTATTCAATGAAAATGTAAATCAGTTAGCGTAAAGTATTTGGCAATTCTACATACATCCAATATAACTAAATACTGTAAACGGATTTATGAACGTATACTAAATTCATGAGTGGACGTATGTCGTTATTCCTTCCTAGCAATACGGGCATGTGCTACACTTCAAAACGTTTTCCAAAAACGCCTAATTATTTTTGTAAATGTTTTAAACCTGTAGTAAATCTAAGTCTTACTTAACATCATTAGTCTATTAATTTTAATCATTTCCTGTTCTTAATAAGTTACATTAATTTATCTTATCCTAATAGCAATACGCTTTAACTATATTTGCATCTTTGTCCTGGATACTTTAATTTTGCCAAACTAGTAAGTAAGGTCTGTTTTTCCATTTGTAATCCATAATTGCAATGTAATACATGTCGCATTGCAGTTTGTAAACATATTGTATATATTATTATATAAGCCAAAGTAATACTTTCTTCATTATTTCTAACATGAATGATTAAACATATTTAAAACCCGATTTACAAGAAAATCTTAACAAGCTTAGAAAATCACTTTAGAGGCTTCCTCAACTACTCTTGAAATGAACGGTCTTCTAATTTATTGTTATTTCATGTGTATAATGTATGTAGTTTTGCGAATACATATACGTGAGTCAAACTGTGTATGTAAATGTGTGTGTGAGCGCGTCGCTCAATTTTACGTGCGTGTATTATGTATTACGTAAAATGTATAATTACGTATTACGTATTACATGTACTTATGAAATTATATAATTGTTATATGTACCATTATAGTACGTCTTATATTTCCTTGCAGTAAAAATTTAGTATACGTTAATAAAAGAATATGAAATAATTTCAGCACATATACTTTACTATTCCACCTTCCGTACGCTTTGCGAAATTATTCTGCTTGGGTAAAAACTATTGTATACAGTAATAAGTTTGTTGTATGTTGTAAGTTTTATTGTATAAAGCTGCAAACGTTATACACTATTTCTTTTCATTTATCACATGTATAACACGTTAAGGACATAAAAAAAGATTGTTAGAGATACGTTTCATCAGTCCGTTTAACGTTAATGCTTCCGTAATATTATTTTGTGTGTGTATCTTCTGAGTAGCACACTGCAGTAAGAATAATGTTTTCTCATCATGGTTTCTGCAATGACGAATAAGCGAAATAAAGACAAGATGTAAAACATTCTGAAATGGGAAGAATGCAGGAATCGATCTTGTAGAACTTTCATTAAATTACACAAAAGTATTTCTTCTTCTCCCTAACACTGAACAGAACTAAAGACGAGACACTTTCATCCTCCCTACTTTTATGTCAAATAAGAACGACAACATTTGATTCGACAAAACATGTCAACTATGCGTTTGTTTGGTCACCCCTACAGTGGAGACATCAAGCATTTAGATGTTAAAGATTTACTTTGTCATTTCTCATTTTGAGATTTTCTGACGATGTGCTGGCTATCCCTATGCAATAAACTCTATTCGTTTCAGCAGCCCTCAGCAGGTTTCCTTCCACTCTTATTGTCGCCAATAAGGGACCAAAACGATTGTTTTGATTAGTAAGAGACAAGCATCTGAATTTATTCCACTGTCCGGCTCTTTAGTTTAAAAACTAAGTTAACTGAAATTAAGTCTTCTGACATAAATATTTGTTTCTTTGGGAGTTTTTCATGTATCATTAGCAAATATGTTAACGGAAACGGTGGTAGGCATAGGTGGTATGCAAATTGTCATGAAAATAAAGAGAAAACGAAAAGAGTCAGATATAAAGTTAAAATCGTGTACACTGTGATAAAATTTATGTTTGGCTTGTAAATAAACTAAAATTACTCCCTGACGTAGTAAAGGATGTAGTTAAGGTCGAAAATGGAAGCGGAAATTAGAAGCAGGGATTCCAACAGCATTCCATTTCACATACGCCTGTCCCGAATAAAACGGCATCTGTTTTATGCCACCAACGGCATTTTATCAGACATTAAATATTTTTAATAGATCCTGCTGCGATGAAGGTGAAAAAGGACCATTTGAGGCGTTCGAGTACTTCTAGTCGTTTTCGCAATTCTGGCAAAGGCATTTCGTGATTTGGTGAGTGACTTTTTTAATTTGGAAAGTGAGCATAATCTATAACTGCCTAATATAATTTTTTGTAAGGCATAGCTTTAGCTTAATCAGAAATAGATAGATACACTTCAGACAAATTACTTTAAAACTGAAAATATATAGGTAACATGACACTAATCGATGACTTCATTTATAGGGGGTACGTTAAACGTTATTTACATGGGCTACTAATAACTATATAAAAATAACACTTTATAAGGAAAATCAGACTACCTACCTTAAAAAATTGAATTGACAAGTAAACAAAGTACTCTCATTAAAAAAACGAAAACGAATTACTATATTTCTAAAATTTCTAAAACACAGAAAAATTGCGACGTTTCAAGATTCTGCTGGACGACGTAGTGCGATTGGCATGAAAATCCAGGAAACTTCTACGTTCCGATTCGGGTGTCTCAGTGTAGTGCGTATTTAAACTAAAATCACACGCATGGGAAAAAACTAAGGAATAAAGTAGAAACAATTTTTCGCAAAAAGTGTCAAATTTGAATTTTTGTAAAATGCAAATTATTTCTCTTTAACAGTATTAAGTATGCAGAGCATAAATACGCAGAATATATTTACCTGGAGATTCAGTGTTCGGTGTTAACTAAAGTTAATACAATTGCTTTAGCAAAAGAGTGGTACTATAAAAACGAGAAAATTGATTTTAATAAATATCGATTTGTTAAAAAATTTTAACGTAATATTTAACGTTACACTTATAATATGGACTTACAAAATTAATAGAACGTTAGATTTTACTGATTTAGGTGGAGATATGTGTTCTTGAATTAAGTATACATCGTACAATATACCATGGCGTATTGGTTACGGATTATATTTTAGTAGTTCCGTTACAGTAGAAACTTGTGATTATTAGATTAATCCTTTATGCGCCTAATATTTCAAAGTTGTTTAAGACATAAGAAACGATACGAAACATTACTCAGCCACGTTGATACACATTTAAAGCAAGAAAAAATTAAACAGCTCACACAACTCACACGACAAACGATTTACATTTATATTTATTATTGTATACTTACAATAGTGGAATTATGTGGTGACATTGTATTTTTTACTAAAATCCAAAATCGTTGACTATAACCATTATATTTTATACTTCAGTTGCTTAACGTTATAATTAGTATAAGAAAAAATAATTTAATATCTTATTTTTCTTTTTATTCTTCTACTACTGCCACAATCGCCATTAGTTTCTACTTCACTAAGATCAATCCCTAACTATCGCTTGCCAGTTTATCGAATTCTTCATTTCTTGGGAGTCCGTTATCTCCCCCGGTAAGTTTTAGGTCTCTCTCTACTTATGTTAGCTACTATGTATTTCTAGTTTTTCCGTATATTATCCCTTTGCTCCCTTTTTTGACACTCAATAATCACCCATTCTATCCACGTGCCTTGCTCACTAAAGTCGTTAAACTTTGATAACGTGTATTAGTTCCTGGTTTTATTCATTCGTTTAGCTCGGAGTTATTTCTCATTCTATATATTAGTTTTCTTCTCTTACGGCCCTGTACAAATATTTCTTACTCATTTTTGTTACTCAGTATCAAGCCTCCTGTTTATATCCATTGTTCATTTGTGTTGTTCTTATATGCGAATTAGTTTACAACGTTTATTCGTTCATTCTTCCAAAGTCCCCGAGTAACAAAAAAAATATCTATACGGTCTCATTACTAAAGAGAGAACTTCCTAACCTTGACCTCCACGTGGTGCAGAGTAGGCATTTAAAGAAGGCAAAGTCATAAACAGTCCTGATATTGTTTAAAGAGATTAGCGGGCCACTTTATTCTAGGGTTTGAGAAGCGAGAATGAAAATACTATAATTCCACCATACTACTAAAACCTAAGACAAGCAAACGAAAATATCATTTCATTTATACGCCGGGAAGTGTATAGACTTTAATATATACTTCAAAGTATTGAAGAAGGCTTGGACGCGCTGTGTGACTTCATTGGATTAATGAAGCGTGTTATACGAGACACAGAAGGGTTACGTCTGCTCTGTCAGAAATTAAATTAGAAAGGGAGGAAAAATTAATGCGCCAGGAGAAAAATGAGCACATCAGAGAAAACAAATTATTATTAATTAAGGGCAGAATACAAATATTATTAATTTGCACGCTATGCAATGAAGAACGTAATTAGTTATACAATGCAAACAAATTTTGTTATCTCATTTCTTATTTCCTTATTTCTTTAATTTATATTAAGAAATTGTTTATAATTGTTGCGTTCTTTTGTTGTCTTGTGTGCGAGTGATGAATCAGCACGGTTCTTTATCAGTGTCCATGCTGTTTGTATTCACTTGCTGTCTCCAATATGTTTTGCGACTTTGTACTGAGTTATTGTGCTAATCATATAGTATAAGCTTTGTGTAGATATTCTTCATTGATATTCGTATAGAGACGAATGCATTATTTGTAAACATATAAAAAACGTTACATGGGCTACGTACCTCAGCTCGTATGTGCAGTACTCCCGGTTCGACGCAGCGAACGTTTTGATTATCAGTTGTTTATGAGTGTCTTGAGTGTGCGGTTTGCTTTTGGTTTGTGTGTCTTGTGACTATATCTATAATACTTCACGTGTATGTCATCATACTAATACAATTATTGAAAACCAATTTTGTTGAATTTTATTTGCAACTGATATGATACGAAGTAAATTCAGTGGCGCCAAGTTTCGGAAGAGGGGGGAAGAAAGATTAAGAGCTACATCAAGTTCCAAAGAGTTTATGAAGTCTTTTATTCAACGAAAATGGAACCATGAGTGTCAAAATATTACAATTAACAAGGAATCAACTTGCGATCATAAAATGGATGTTTTTAGCGACGAGGCTGTTGATAAATACACTCAAGATAACGACGTGAATATTTCAAACTGTGAAAGTGACAAAGTACATTTACAAGTTCAATTGATTCTAGTACCTTGGTTGATGTTGCATCATGCAGACTTGAAATTACAGGCGATGAGGGACAGAACATTACTAGCAACAATGTAGACCGTGTTCTCGGTGCTGGTCTACAAGACATGGGAGTCTGGCCAAGCGAGATATCTCAAACCTTCCGAGATATAATGTTGAATAGAGGAACATGTCAGTTTCAGAACAAGGACAGCCATTTTCCGGAAGATGAAGATGGACAATCCTTAAACGAGTACTGGTTTGATAAAACCTTGCAAAGTGGCGAAAAGATAAATCGCACTTGGATGTGTTTTTCTCCAATTAAAAAATCTCTATTTTATTCTGTTTTTGTTGCACTTTATTTCCACACAAAAACTATCAAAGAAGCCAGTTCAATAGTAAAATATCGGTATGGAGAACCATACATGACTTCCATATTCTAAGATTTATATTTAAAATCATTTTCGAAATGAAATATTACCATAGAAACTACTTCCTTCTACTTACTGCTTCAGCCTTAACCACAGTACTGTGGTCACTAACGTATACCACCTCACGTTATCGCACTCGATTTTCACTGATGATGGAAGTCGATGGCATTCCCGAAACGTCTGGTTTTGTAGAAAACATTGGACTACGGCCAAATATCCCGGGAAGGAATTTTAACAAAAACTACTTCTTTGTTGCCGATAACGTTGTACACATATATATATAAAAAATATGCATAAAATTAATGGCTTGTATAAGTTAATGATTGATCTCCATTAAGTAGTGCTCAAGTTTCCAAAGTTTTAATATTATGATGTCCGTAATTAAAACATCAGACCAGGTTTAGTGTGTATGAGGGTACACCGTGGACAAAAATTTTCAACATTTCCTATTGAGCTTTGCTTAGAGTAAAGCTGCGAATCTACAGTGTACGTTTCACAGAACAAACACGCGGAAAAGAAGGAGCGCTCCGAAGTCACTCATGGACCCTCAGCATCTTGCAGAGGGTTCATTCCCTAAAAGACGAAACGTCTGTCTATGAATCGTTCCTCTGTAAACACGTGCAGTTACATTACACTGCCCAGCGATCCACAGGAAGCAAATCGCTATCCACGCTGGACACTTTATCGGCTTGCACGCGTTATGTTGGTATGGGTTTCGGCACTTTCCATTTAAAAAGCGTGCAAATGTAAGAAAATAAACATGAATGAGGCCAGAAATAACGCGAATTGTGTGTGTGTGTGTGTGTGTGTGTGTGTGTGTGTGTGTGTGTTCCCTGCCTTTTTATTGCGGTAGTCATAATAATAAAATGGAAACGTAAACATTACATAACTGAGATATGCTTGCCTGCCACGAACGATATATTTTCTCTCATACATGATTTACATTAAAATGAAAAAATTATAATTTTATTGCCAGGCAACAAAATTATTTTATTTTAACAATTACCATTGTTTGAAAAAGTTTAAATGAATTTTCAAGTACTTTACTGTTGTTAAAAGGTAAAAGGTTGCTGGTAAACTACCCCTTCCCCTTAACCGATCTTCACCAAGATAAAAAGGCCTTGAGTTCTCTACAAGTCAGAGGTGTATGCAAAAAATTATTTGATTCTGTTTGAATATGCGGCAGTTATCGTTCGTCAAAGAAAAAATTACCCTTGTTAAAACATAAAACGTTGCTGGTAAACTACCCCTTTCCCTTAACCGATCTTCACCAAAAATAATAGGTCTTGAGAACTCCATAATTTAGGGCTGTATGCAAATAATCTTTTGATTCTGTTTGAATTTGCGGCTGTTATCGTTTGCCATAGAAAATACCCTTGTTAAAACATAAAACGTTGCTGGTAAACTATCCCTTTCCCTCAACCGATCTTCACCAAAAACAATAGGTCGTGAGTACTCTACAAATCAGGGCTGTACGCAAAAAATTATTTGATTCTGTTTGAATTTGCGGCAGTTATCGTTTGCCATAAAAAAAAAATCTACAGACACAGACAGACACACAGACACTTTTCGAAAAACGACTTTTTTTCATGTTTTGAGTGTAGTACAATCAGAATCTGCAATAATCTCGAACAAGATTTGTTTTGCCATCACCATACTTCCATTTCCTTAAGGAATATGGAAGTAAAATGGGTTTTCGTCGTGGCGAAAGTTAAATCCTAGTATACAGGATCATGAAAATAGTCCTGCTCATCGATCTGCGTTTTTGGAATGGAAGGAATTGGGACGTTCTTTAAACAGAGGGGGACTTATTGATGATCTACTTCAGGAACAAATGAGTAAAGCAGCTAAGACATGGAAAGAAATCCTCGAACGGGTCATTGCCACAGTACAAACTCTTACACAACAAAATCTGGCACTGAGAGGACGTCGAGAGTCAATTACTAACGATCCAAATCCTGGAAACTTTCTGGCTTTGTTAAAATACTTGGCTCAATTTTACCCTGTCATGAGATCTCATTTGGATTCAGTCTCTTGTAAATCTGGGTCTATATCGTATCTTTCGCTAACTATTTAAAATGAAATAATAAGCCTGTTAGCAGAAAGAGTGCGCAAATATATTATTGCTGCATGTAAGAAGGCGAAGTACTTTAGTATTATATTTGACACAACATCAGATGCTGCACATGTAGAACAAATGTCTCAGATTATAAGATTTGTTTAAATTAAACGCAATTCTGTTGATATCAAGGAAGCCTTTATAGATTTTATTCTTTTAGAAGTAAAAACAGCGGAGGGCATCACAGAAGCTATTACAAGTAAACTTGAGAGAGATGGATTGAATCTTAGTGATTGCAGAGGTCAGTAGTATGACAATCAAGCAATAATGGCTGGTATCTATTCAAGAGTTCAGAAGAGTATATTAGATTTGAATCCACTAGCTGTGTTTCTTCCCTGTGGCAACCATTCACTTAACTTTGTTGGAGTTCATGCAGCTCATGTGAATGTTCAGGCAGTGACATTTCTTGGGACAGTAGAACGTCTATTCACCTTCTTTTCCTGTTCCACTCATAGATGGAGTATTCTTAAAGACTTCGTAAATATTACACTAAAAGGACATTGTGGTACCAGGTGGAGCTCAAAAGCAGACGCGGTGAAAGCAATATCCACTCAGCTGGATGAAGTGATCGCTGCACTGGAGAAACTGAGGGATAGACCGGCTGAAACAATCGATACGAGGGAAGATGCAGCATTAATAATTAATGCGATAGAAAACTTTAATCTTGTGACCTTTCTCTTTTTCTGGACAGATATTCTTTCTTCTATGAACAAACTAGAAAATCTTGCAGATCAAAGGTATATAATTTATTCAAGCATTGACACTTTTGGAGACGCTAACGGAATGAGCTTTGTGACAATGTCATTTCTAAGGCAGAGCAGGTATGTAATGAATGGGGTGTCAGTATCACAAAAAGGATACGAAGGAAGCGCACAATGCCAGGGGAGTATGCAGACGGTTCTCCATTAACCGTTCGACAAGAAATCCAACGTTCTATAATAGAAATTTTGGACAAATTGTCAGTTAAAATTTCAAACCGTTTCGTTAACACAAAAGATGTAGAAAAACGCTTTGGGTTCCTCTGTTAATTTTAGGCGTACGTAAATGGTGGAGATATACATTTTAAGGAACAGCTTTCCCAAATCAATATTAAGTGCACAGTGCTTGCAAAACTGTATTCACATGACCTAAACGGTGAAGAATTGTTCAGTGACTTGAAAGACGTCGTACTTTTATTAAAAAGGGCAAAAGTTAACGGAGAACAAATGGACTCTACACCTCAGGGACTGCTAGAATACATTTCTTCAATGGGATTAGACGCCTACAAAACACTAGCAACAACTTTAAAACATTTTCTTACTTTACCTGTGTCTGTGTCTTCTTGTGAAAGATCGTTTAGTAAACTTAAATTGATTAAATCATACCTACGATCAACAACATCTCAGGACAGGGTATCTAGCGATACTTTCAATTGAAAACGACATTGCTTTGTCTTTAGATTATAGTGATTTAATAACCGACTTTGCAGCAATTAAGACCAGAAAAGTTACATTTTAGAACGTCTCAATTTAAATATTTATTAATTATTAAAAATAAATATTAAGTGTTTATTAATAGAAGACTGAACCATTAACCTATAATGGTAAGTGATTTATTTGATTACTTTTAATGTAGATCTTTGTTTAACTTTAAGTTGCTTTAGGATATGTTTTTGACAATGCGCTTTAGACCTACAAGGAATTTGCGTATTTATTAGAACATTTTTATGTTATAAATTTGTTATATTCCTACATTTTTTATAGTCTACATTTGTTACTAATAAATCTATAAAAACTGAATGCCGGTAATATTAAACTTATAATATGTAATTTCTTAATTTTTACTTAACAAATATTCTTAAGACGTTTCTGGACGTGCTTTCATATAAAATTCTACACATTTGCACTTATTAAGTACTTTGTTCACTGAATGGGCCTTCAATTTTGCTCTTTTGCCCCCTTTTAATTGTGAAGGCGAGGCGGCCAACGATTTTCTTGCCCCGGGCGCCAAAAAGCCTAGCTACGCCACTGGAGTCGAGATATAGACATTAACATAAAAGGAATAAGAAACACTAAGAAAGGTTTGAAAGAAAGATTGTAAGATGTGTTCATGGTCCGGTTAAAGAAGATGATGAATGGAGAATAAGAAATAACCAGGAGATTGATGAGCTATTGAAGCATGAGGACATTGTAAGATCCGTAAATGCTCAACGAATACAATGGCTAGGCCACTTAGAGCATATGGATGGTCAGCGTATGCCAAAGAAAATCCTGAGGGTGCAAGTCAGTAAAAGCCGAAAGAGGGGCCGACCTAGGATAAGATGGTTGGATGATGTGTTGAAGACTTCGGAAGAATGGATGTGAGTTGGTAACACTGACAGGGCAATGGCTAAGGAGACATTGGAGAAGATTGGTGTTGTAAGCCAGTGATCACATTGGGCTAAAGTGGTAAAGGAGAACAACAATTGGGAAAATGGGCAAAGAGGAAAACCCACACAAACTTAGAATAAAACGAAATATTGACAAAAATACTGTCAAGAAATATAGGCTTCTCTTGTCTATACATTACACCTCAGGAAATCAATACATGTTGCTTCGTTATCAAAACACAACCTTAAATACTAAAAGTAAAAAATACAGTATTTTAATGTGGATACGTAATAGTAGATCTTAGCTAGCTTTAAGACAGTATAAAAAAATGTAATAACTTATGACTTAAAATTTTTTTTAAATTACACATAGTAGTCGCAAATAAAATAATGTATTTTAAGTCTTATGTTTACAATATAATAATATAATTTCATCATATAAATCGTTAGGTCCGAGATCTAACTATGTGCTGATGAAGTATTAAAGGTTTTAGTGTTTTTGTCGCTAATAAGGAATAAATCCAGCGTTTTAACATTCCATTGACATAACATTCGGGGTGAAATTTGCAATACTGTGAGTGTCGCAATTGTAACAGCAGAGCGTGATGGCAGTATAAGTGTGGGTGTACATGATAAGGAAGAGCTGTCCTAATTAGTTTAAAAAATGTGTAATTAGAAACATAAAATTTTTATCGTTGCATTACAAATTCCAAACCATACTGCTGAAAGTCAAGAAACGTCACTTCCTAAATCTACGTCTACAGGGTGCAATAACAGCACCGAGTAGGCGGACTTCGTGACTTCGGACCACCTCCACACAGCACGGAAACATTGACTGCATCAGACAACGCCTAATTTGAATATGTTGACGTTGTGATAAACGTTTGGAGAAGAAAGGATGATTAGACTTCCTTAAAAGATAAGAGTCTAAGAATTGAAGGAAGATAGAAAGGAAAGTTATAGAAAAGGAAGAAAATGACGTGAAGGTTAGTGAAAAATCCAAGTAGAATTATAAGGGCACTACAATTTTTTAACAGAAAAAATAACGCAGGAGAATATTAACGAACTTTAGCAATGAAGATTTAAAATATAACGTAATAATAAATGATTGCATTTATTAATGACTTTACGACAGTAAAAAAAGCGTTGAAGTGCTGGTTTGTCCTAATTAGTTAAACAAATTTGTAATTAGAAACATAAAATTTCGATCGTTGCATTAAAAATTTCCGAACCATACTTCTGGAAAAACGTCACTTCCTAAAGCAACGTCCACGGGGTGCAATAACAACACCGAGTGGGCGGACTTCGCGACATCGGACCTCCTCCATACATCACGGAAACTTCTTATGCAATGGAGTTTGACGTTGTGATAAAAATTTATCACAACGGCAAAATCTTGAAGAAAGGTAGATTTTGACGTTGAGATAAAATTTTATCACCGCGTCAAATCTTTAAGAAAGGAAGATAAGCAGAATCTAAGAATTGAAGGAAGAGAGAAATGAAAGTTAAAGAAAAGGAAGAAAATGACGAGGTGGACAGTGGCGAATCTAAGTGGAGTTCTACGGGCACTAAATTTTGTAACGGAAAAAATAAAATTGCAGATTAACGAATTTTTGCAGTGAAGATTTAAAAAATAACGAATAATACAACCGTAATAATAAATCAAGGCTAATGATTTAACGACAGTAAAAAAGCGGTGAAGTGTTGGCTTGTCCTAAGTAGTTTCGAAAATTTTTAGGCTTCAAAAAGTAAAATTTTACTTGTTGCATTAAAAAATTTTGGAACCATATTTCTGGAAGTCAAGAAATGTCACGGGAGTAAGTCAAACAACCACAGAGTGGGTGACTTGTGTGACAACGGACCACGAAAATCTTTAATACAACAGACAACACCAGTTACGTAAATTGTAATGTTGTGATAAAATTTTGAATCTGAAAAAGTGGAAGTACAAAATCTAAATTGGAATTTTCAAAAACATGAAATTTGAAAACTAGTTTTAAATTAACTCTCACTAATTTAACTTCTAATCACTGGATCCACCACTGTGATCAAATGAAGTGTAGGGTGTGGGCGAATGGGGTGAGTGTAACACGCCTGTGCTTCAATGGCGACACTCATAGCGATAAAAATTCCCATTATCCTGAAGTATTATGTAGAAGAAATATAAAACGCCAGCTTATTCCTTACTAGAGACATCTTCGCCTGTGCCAGTCGCAAACGTGTCTGTACTGATGGCTTGTTGGAATTAAAATGAATAATTTGTTGAAATATTGTTTGTTTCTTAGAAACAGGCCTTTATTTAAAACAATAACAATTAGTATTGTTAAAAAAAATTTTACAATGTTGTATAAATATGTTTTAATGTTAGTGAGAATGTTAGCCACCCATTGTATAAATAATAAACATCAATTTCCCGACATTGAAAATATGAAGTTAATTAAAAACAAATAAAAAATCAAAAAATCAAACAAAGAAAGAAACCCCTGAATCACATGGAAAAATGATAAAAACACCACTAAACCAAACAGTTTTGGGTAAAATTTTACCTCTCTATCAAAGGCTAGGCTCTGTTGCTTTACTGAGTAAGTGTGTGACAGGAAAACACAAAACGCAAATGAGGCCTTACATGGCGTGATTTGGACTAAATGCCCAAAAACAACATTCGCTCCGAGGACAACACTGGAGATAGGAGTATGTAAAGCAATATCCCAGTACAATACTGGTTGCCTTCAAAGTGTATCAGACCTACAGAAAATAATTGGTTCCAGCCCAGGGATAGCAACTGCTAAAATTGCGAAGAGCTTCGATGCTAAAAGACTCAAGCTTTCCAAGACCCGCAAACACATAAAGTACAATGCGTATAAAAGAAAACAAAAACAAACCCAGCTACTTGAAGAAGAAAGAAAAAGAAGGACTGACATATGGTGCAGGTGAATTTTGAAATTGTTGTTACAAGGAAGAAGGCGCCATGAACTTTCTTGACCGCAGACCTGTAAAAGTCTAAAGTTTTCAATTTTTATACTGAAATAATTGTAACTAGTGGTCGCCCAGTGGTCGAAATTCTGCCGTAATTCATTAAATTTTTAAGTTTGAACGTTATTGAGGTTCTTTTGTCAAAATCATTGCATATAATTTTTTTTAATTTTGTTCTATTACGTCAGCTGCGAGCGTGTACAAATACGTCATTAGCGTGTGTTGTTTGCCTTAATTCCCTGCAATACCTATGAAATTTAAAATTTAATGTTAGTAACAGTTGAAAAAAAACACAATTACAGCTTGTATTCGTATTTATTTTTTGATATAATTCTTTGTCAGTTTTAATTTTTTCATGTTATTATTGAATCAAATAAACGCTAATAAAAATGAGACTTGACATTCATAGAAGTATAAGATACATTGTTTTCAATTCCAGTGGATTACATTTCATTTTTGGTAAGGTACAAAATTCGAAAACTGTTTGAAGATTATCTGCTACAAAGCTTCTATAATTTTTTAATTTTTTTCTATGCATTAATTTTCGAGTTATTTGAAAAATATGAAAGATAGGAAAAATGAGGTTTAGCTTGGCTAAGCCATATTTAAAAAGCAATAACGCGTTTTTTGACATTTCCTTGGGTTTTTTTTATTGCCATACTGACCAGGTTTCGCCAAGGCTACACAGTTATTTTGCCTATCTTTTTCGAATTATATAAAATTTAAATAAAAAATTAATACAAAATAAAAAATGAAATAAAAAATACGTGCCTCGTATTTTTTCATATATTTTTCATTAAATCAAAAAAACCGGGCGGTTAAAAAAATAAATGTTGTCCATTGAACTTAAAATAGTTTGAAAGTGAATTTAATGATTCAGAACTTCTGTGTAAACGATGTTTTTTGTAAAAACTCTTTCATCATTTGCTAAATGCCCTTGGCCATTATATTCGGAAATATAAAATCTCAAACCATCGAATGATCGAACTCTACTTGCTGCGACGTACAATTGACCATGTGTAAAAACTGGCTGCCTCAATAAAATTCCAATTTTTTCGAATGTTTGTCCTTGAGACTTATTTATTGTCATCGCAAATACAGGTATAATTGGAAATTGAGTTCTTTGAAAGCTAAATGGTAAAACAGTACCGGAATATGTTAAATTTATACGTGGAATCAAAATTCTCTTATTGCGTGCGGTTCCAGTTAAAACTTCGCAATCAATAGCATTACGATGCATACACTTGATGCGCATTCTTGTTCCATTGACTAATGCTTCCTTTGTATTTAAGTTTCTGATCAGTAAAACGATGCAATTAACTTTCAATACTAACTTATGTGGTGGCAAACCACTAATAGTCAAAGAATTCAAAAACTCTACTGGATAGTTATTGATTTCATTGTCATCATCACAAATTATTTTATCGTAGCTATGATATGTTTTCTGTTCACCTGGTATTCGATTAAGTATATCAGTACTAATAAAAGTACAATCATCATTTTTAGGTGCTAAAATAACTGACTTCAATATGTTATCTGAGAGTATGTTTTCGGAAATATTTCCATACAATTCATTAATAATATTATTTTCATCTCCTATTAATTGCTGAGGTATTTCAAAAATATTTTCACCAAACTGAGGGAATTGTGGGGCTTCATCATTACCAATTTTTTTCAAGAATTCGACAAATTCTATTTCACTTGGTAAGGCTCTCATATTTTGAGTAAACGTTACTTTATGAAAATAAACAAATTTATGCCAACTCGTGACACAATTTTCAATTAAAGTTGCACGTGATCCATGTGGGACAACTGGTAAGATTTGCCGAAAATCACCGCACAGAAGTATCGTTTTCCCTCCAAATGGTTTATGTTTATCATTTTCATCGCATAGATCCTGCAATAATCTATCTATGATTTTCAACACTTGCAGTGGGCACACAGAAGTTTCATCAATAATTATCAATGATGATGAATTTATGTAACGTCCATAGCTACTATTTGCGGTAATATTCGCTACAGAATTTTCCAAAATGGGTATAGGCAATTTAAACACATTGTGTAAAGTTCTACCTCCAAGTAATAGAGTTGAAGCTGTGCCACTGAACGCTGTTGCAATGCAACTAAGATTAAGCGAATTTAATTTGCGAATGATTGCTGTTTGTGTGAATGCTTTTCCACAACCTGCATGAGCGGTTAAACAAAAAACATTAGATCCAGTATCATGATGCAAAACTTCACGAATCACACGATCAATTAGATTACGCTGTTCAATATTTGCAGTTTCATAATGCTCAGAAAACAGAAACTCTTGTTTTATTGGATCAATAGCATTTGCTTCGTCTGTTCTCTGCGAATACGTGGGAACTGGTAAACCAAGTTCTTGACATGACAAATTATGAACATTCAAAATATCTTCAATTTCTAATAGAGCTGTATTAAAGGATACTTCTTCGTTGTAATCTCTCAAAAATTCTTCACTAAGATATACTTTAAATTCATTCCATAACGCCAATGCATTGGCTGGCACATTTAATGCACAAATGTAACCAAATAAATTTCGCATTTGTTTTGGTGAATGTAATTCTTTTGCTTCATTTAAACATTCGCGCCATTCATTATCATTTGAAGCAATGCCGCGAGCATGGCACGCTTCAACAAAAGAAGTGTGTATAATTCCATTGTATGTTCTAACATCCTCAAATGATTTTGGACCACAGACATGTAATAAAAGCAATCGTAAATGGAATAGTTCGATTTCTTTTGGTGATATTACATATATGCGTGTAATTATTTTTTCACCTCCACGCCTTCTCTTCTTCAATTTTCTTCGGGAATCTTCCCACACATAATGCAAAGGAATTTCAATATACTTATATTCATGCGCTGATGGATCTGATCGATTCAATTCAAAAAATACTAATAATTTTGTTTGTCTTGCATTTTCAATTGCTTGACGTTCTTGCCCTTCTCGAAAGTAAACATTCTGTCTACGCGGTAAATGAATGTCAAGTCTAACGATGACATGTGATTGAAAATGCATTGGTAATTCATAGATGCGCCATACAGCTTCAGTTGATCCGACATAACGAACATTTAAAAAATTTTTAACTTCATCAATTTGTATTTCTTAACCTGTTTCATTTCTCTCTGAACCTAATTCAACAGATGCACTGTCATAGACTTTATACACGTATTTATAAATGTATTTAACACTTTTAACTGTAGTGCATACTTCAACATTTATATGGCTATTAAATTTGGCAAGTAAATACGGATTGTATGGTACAACATAACGATTGTCCAGGCAACTACCGCGAACTTCAGCATTAATACCATTATCACGCCTTCTGTATAATGGATATCCATTTAATGATTCACATGTAAATTCATTAAATCGTTTTGGATAATCTTTTGTGTATTTTCCATCTCTCATACATACAGAATTTGGATTAAGTACACCGCATGGACCATGCATCATGTGTTTTACAACATATTCATGTAATGTAGGATGTGTTTGAATGTTAGGAATCTCCGCAGATACAACTTTATCAATATCGGTAGCGTTAACAATTTTATCTTGTTCATTTAAAGAGAGTAAAATGTGAGCATGAGGCAATCCTCTCTTTTGAAACTCAATAGTATAAATGAGTGCTTCAACTTTACCGAAGATTTTTTTTAGTGTAAGGCCCTCAATTAACGCTTTCAGTTTGGACTTGAATACACGCACAACAATATCAGGTCGAAAATTAGCTGACTCACCTACACCAATATTGCTAACTATTTCAGGCCAACTTGGATTGCAAGTCATTGTAATAAACAAAGAAGGCTTTCCGAAATGTTGTACAATTGACATTGCATCTAAATAATTCTGATACATATTTCTTGGAGATCCATTGAATGAAGATGGTAAAATTACTCTACGGCCAACATTATTGGCATTGGGGTTCAATTCTAAATAATCTGTTAAATTGTTGTAAACTTCAGACCTAAGACTTGTTTGATTTTGTCGAATGAAATGTAACCTTGTGCCCTATATTCTCACATACATATCAACTATCCACTGCAGAAATAATTTTTGTGAATGGTGCAACATACTAAAATCTTCTCTAATTGCAAGAGGACAGGCTGCATACTGAATCATGGTTAATTTATTTCTGGGCGCTCTTGAATTAGACGTAGTTGGTACATTATGAGAAATATTGATATGCCACCCAGTATCACCATTTGGAAAAAGTAATGGATACGCTAAAGGGTCCAATGATGAATCAAAAACAGAGATATTTTTAATGGTAGGCCTACCATTAACTTTTGAAAACGAAACCATATTTCGTTCAAAGGGTGGCTCACCATCAACTGTACTAAATATTACTGCTACATCAGTTTGAACTGCTTCATTATAACGGCGTAGATCTAAATCACGATTTACTTTAATGAGCATACAAATTTCTTTATTTTGATTTTCAACTCTCTGGCAATGATCTTTCATTGCAATGAATGATCGAACGAAAGGATTAATGCGTTCCAATTCAAGAGAGATTTCGCGCATTATATTGTTATTGCATGTTTGATTATAGTGTTCACGTAATCTATAATTGACAGCAGTGTCAACATCATAAAAATATAATTGCGCATAACATGGTGGGCGACCATATCCAGCAGTCATTGGACCTGATCTGTGATAAAAAACATCATGTATTTTAAAATGATACACTCCACGCGTAACTGTATCCGAAATTTTAGCTTCTGAGCTAACCATAGCAAATGATGAATTGTATTTACGAATGTTTTCAAAATAATTTTTTGACTTTTTTTTTATTGAAGGTTCATTTGAAGTAAGTCCATCATACAATGATTTAAAGTATTCATTTTGACTTAAGGCCGGTAATATTGCTTTACCCTTATGACAACATGAAGTGAATGCAGTCCTTTCACCTAAAGTGACCTCAGATTCCAAATATTTTGCATTGCAAAACCTGCATTGTAAATGCATTAATCCACAATCAAAAGTATTAAAATTTCTTGGAATGACATTCAGTACGCATTTAAATGTATCCCTGAAAATAATTTCATCATTTTGTATACTATTTACACTATTTAAATTTGCATTTGGTCTATTATCATTTTGACTTTCACGCGAATATATATTCCTTCTTCTTTGCCTCTCACTCCGACCCGTCAATGTTCTATGTCGAGACATAATGGAAGTAGGTGCGAATATCTGAATGTAAAAAAAAACATGTAATGAAATTACTGAAACTAAGTTTAGACAGGGTTTAATTTCAAAATAATAAAATGTACTCACTTTTTTGAAATCACCAATAATAATTAGGCGAGAGTAAGTAAATTCAAATTGCTGCTACAAAATTTTCCTTTTGCAACAGGTGTATATTAAGCAAGCTGTATTTCACTTTCAACTGCACATTAATATATAAAACACAGATATCTAATACACAGAATATAAAATAAACGCTTTTTTGCCTTGACATACACTCCACAGACTATTGAAAAAGGAACATTTGAAATCACACAAAATTCACAGCTCATTCAGTCAATCTGTCAGTATTAAGCAAGCTCTATTTCACTTTCAACTGCACATTAATATATAAAACACAGATATCTAATATACAAAATATAAAATAAACGCTTTTTTGCCTTGACATACACTCCACAGACTATTGTTGCCTAGCAACAAAATTATTTTATTTTTAACAATTACCATTGTTTGAAAAAGTTTAAATAAATTTTCAAGTGCAAATGAATGTTTTATTTTATTTTATTTAATGAATTTGTAACACATATTATATATAAATTTTAGCTTTCTGCACTTCTCCATATAAACTTTAACTATGCCAAATCTCACACTCCTCCGTGTGCGCAATATGCTTAAAAAGGGGTACAAAATTTTCTCTTCACGTATTAATATATAGATAAAATAAGTAAACTTCTTACTAAAATCTTTTGATTTATCAAATAAATGTATTATTTTAACAATAATTAAACATCAGAATTATATAAGACTGGGTATTTTTATTTTCCTGCAGGTACCATGACGTGGTAAATGTAAAACGTGTTTACCGAAAATTCCAATTTTTACTACTTATTCTATAGATCATTAGCTTAATATTTAAGTAGAATTACTCAGATAGGTGAATTGGTAAAGAAATTAAAATTTTTTTTTAAAACCCTTTTTCTAAAAAAATAATTTAATTATTTAATGTTTAAAAATGAATATTAAAACTTGATTTAAAATAATAATTCTACCAGACATTATAGTAGACAAGTGTCCCTTTAAAATGACATCAAGATAAAGCAGATATGACAAGTATTTCCAGAGATATATCAATTTGAAAATGGGTCTGCAATTTTGCTAAAAATCAGTAGAAAATTAATTCTCAGCGGGGGAGTAATTAATAATTTTTCAGTTTCATATTTTTTAAATTTAATTTTTTTGATGTACCAACTAATAATACAAACCGAAAAACCCATTCATATTACCAATATTTTAAAAAATCACTACTTTCAGTAGCAAATCCCCAGAATGTAAATACACATCGAATAGAAAATATTATGGTTGAAACAGAAAACGCCATTAATACTACAGACCATTAAAAAAAAACAAGACAAAATAAGAACAGAAATGTCAATGGAAATTATAAAATTTATCAAAACATATAACAACAAAAATCAGCATATTAAAAATAAACATAATGATACTATTCACAACATAAAACACAAACTAACAACAAATAACCTTACTTTAACCAAAGCAGATAAGAGTAATACAACATTAATGATTACTAATAAAGGTTACTAATAAAGCTGTAGATAGAGATATGGTAGGACCGCCAATTAGCAGGGTGGAATTTGATTATGCCCTTAAAGGTCTGAGTATGAAAAAAGCGACAGGGCCTCACAGTCTACCAGTAGAACTTTTGAAAAATGTAGGGGATAGAACGAAAGACCAGCTATTTCGAATAATTACTGGGTCCTATGAAGAGGGAGTATTGCCAGTTGATTTCATTAAAACTAGAACAATCACAATACCAAAGAAAGGTAAAGTAGACGACTGTGCTAATTATAGAACGATAGCCTTAATATCTCATGCTGCTAAGATTTTGCTGAACATAGTGAAGAACAGACTGGAAGGAAAGATTGATCACACTTTGGAGGAGGATCAGTTTGGATTTAGAGCAGGTAGAAGAGGAACCAGAGAAGCAATCTCGGCTCTGCGGCAGATCCTGGAGAGGAGAATTGAAGTGAATAGGAAAACCTATTTAGTATTTGTGGATCTCGAGAAGGCGTTCGACAATGTTGATTGGAAGCTGTTGTTTCAAACTATGAGGAAGTCAGGACTTGACTGGAAAGTTAGATGGGTAATGTTCAATATTTATAGGTTGCAAAGTACTGAAATAGACATAAATGGATGTAAAAAGGAAGCAATAATAAGAAGAGGGGTAAGACAAGGTTGCCCACTGTCACCGTACTTGTTTAATTTGTTTATAGAAGATATTGTAACTCAGATGAAAAGGAGTTCTAGGGGAATTAAAATAAATGGGGAACAGATACACAGTATTCGCTTCGCAGATGATATTGTACTGATGGCTGACTCAGAAAAGGATATGACCCGAATGTTAGGTACGTTTAACAAAATTCTTCACGCTTGGAGATTGAGGATAACTGTTAAGAAAACTAAAATAATGGTTGTAAGTAAAAAAAGAGAAGACATTAAATCAACCATTATGTTGAACAACACAATATTGGAGCACGTTACTGAATTTTGTTACCTGGGTAGCATAGTTACAAGTGGGAATAAGTGTCTGGCAGAGATTAAGAGGAGAGTAGCTCTGGCAAAACAAGCATTCCAGAGCAAAAGGAACTTATTAACAAGCAACCATATTAGTACTGAAACAAGGAAAAAGTTTGTTAAGGTATTTGAATGGAGTGTTTTAACTTACGGGTGTGAATCGTGGACCTTAGGGAAGGTGGAGAGTGACAGACTTCAGGCAATGGAGATGTGGATTTGGCGGAGAATGACAAAGACTAGTTGGACAGATAGGAAGACGAATGAACAGATCTTAGAGGAAATAAATGAGAATAGAACACTTAGGAGTATAGAGGTGAGGAAGATTAAGTTGATAGAGCATGTGATCAGACATAGTGTTTTTTTAACTAACATCTTTGAGGGCAAAGTAGTGGGGAAGAAGCCCAAAGGAAGACCAAGAACTGCATACTTCCGCAGCACAATGAGTGTCGTGAATAGTGGGTCCTATGAAGAAATGAAGAATATCGCAAGGGATAGAGTGACGTGGCTACAGCGACAAGGCATTGCCTTTAGGAGTTAATTAATAATAAAGTTTTAAACGATAAAACTGAAGAATGTATAAGTACCAATAATTGTATCTTATCAAATAAGGATCCCACAAGTAAATGTCAAATACAAATATTATGTATGTTGATAAGTAGTAACGAAATTATAAATTCTAAAGAATCATATAATATAAAGTGGACAATCCAAGTGCACCAAAATTAAATTTCCTAATAAAATTACACAACGTAATCAAACCTAGTACACTTATTAATATATGCTAGAACATCACCAAGTTATAAAATATCTAAATTACATTTACAAATTTTAAAACATAAAATAAAACTTTAAGGGTACAATATAAAAAACAGTATCGAACTCACGGAACAACTAAAAAACATGCAAGTAAACAAAAATAGCAAATTATATTCTTTCCATTTTTCAAACATGTACAGAAATAAGTATCACCGTTGACGATGCTATAAATATTATAACAGATACACTGAACACAAATAATGAAAACGACACACATGTTATGCAATTAACTAACAGTTTGAAAATTATTTTAAAATAAAATTATTTTCAATTTAATAATAAACTATAGGGCCTTGCTATGGGAGTCCCAACATCACATCCGAAACCCTTTACAAAAACTTTATGAAGAAATAATAAATATAATTAATTAAACGATCCATCAGGATGCTACTTTAGATGCTACGTTGATGACACTCTATATATATATATCCCAAAATAAGGTCATTAATATATATTTTAAATTATATATATTCTATTTTTCTATAAATTCTAATATATTAAATTAAATCAATAACTTATATAACAAAATAAAATACACGCTAGAAGAAGAATCAGATAATAAATTTAATTACTTAGACTTAACCATAAATAGAAATTAAAATAGTTTTGATCACTCGATACACAGAAAACCATCTCAAACTGATTTAATCATTCCAAACAAATTTAACCATTGTCCCCAACATAAAATGGCAGCATTCCATTCATTAATACACTGTATAGAATTCCATTAAATGAAAAAGAAACAAAGGAAGAAATATTGTCAAACAAATACCAATAAATAATGGATACAAAGTCAAAACTATCAACCTATATACAGGGTGATTCACGAAGATATGCAGAGACTTTAGGAGCTCATTCTACATATAAAAATAAAGAAAAAAGTTCATATAAATATAGGTCCGCAAACGCTTCGTTAGCGAGTTATATTTTACCCTGATTTCAGCTCCTCTGGTCATATTAGGCCGTACTGAAGTTCTAGGAACTCAAATTACGGAACAAACTTGATGGTTTCATATAGTTTTTGACCTGGAAATTTGAATAAAATAAGTCCCAGAACTGTAACTTCAATAAAAAAATAAAGTAAAAAAAAGTTCTTGTTGTCATGTCAATTCTTTTTCATGATTGAAGTGAGATGTCGCTTCGGGCGCTTCTCTTTCTCATAGTCGAGAGATAGCTCTTGTAGCCAGTCTTGTTCTTGCTCTGATACGCACAGCAAACATTTCTTTCTAACGTTCTTATTATTGTATTTTTATAATCTACGTAATTATTTAATAATAATAAAACACTAATCTCCCTTTACCACTGTTTTGTGCCTGAGTTTTATTCTTAACATTTTTAATTCAAATTAAATAAATAGTGTCATATTTCAACAGAACTTAAATGCATTGCTAGGATCATACTATATTGTATAATTTATTTTGGAACTTCTTTTATTTATTTTTAATAGCAATTTTGGTTTTTTGTCATTTTCCCCGGTATGAAAAATACATCGGTTTTCGTTAAAAAATTTTTTCAGTTACATTTTGATTTATATTGTTCTAAATGAAAGTCCATTTTATTAAACTTTTATTGACTTTCTGTTTACTTTATTTACACCAGTTTTCTCAGAATTAAATTTCCTACAAGTTTTATTTGTTTATTGGCAATTTAACAAAGTTATTGTACGTCAAACGTAAAAAAGTGTGTTTTTCGACTACGATTTTTTGTGTTTTTCACCAGTTTCCCCCAAAACTATTAAAATTACAGTTCTAGGACTTCTTTTATTCAATTTCTCAGATCAAAAACTATATGATACCATCAAGTTTGTCCCTTAATTTGAGTTTCTAGAACTTCAGTACGGCCTAATATGACCAGAGGAGCCGAAATCAGGGTAAATATAACTCGCTAACGAAGCGTTTGCGAACATTTATATGAACTTTCTTCTTTATTTTAACATGTAGAATGAGCTCCTAAAGTCTCTGCATATCTTCGGGAATCACCCTGTATATAAAACTCAAAGTCTGAGGATTTATGGGTGCTGAATACAAATCCACACCGTTACACCGATTGCCACCAAATTTTGCACAGGTAACCTTTGACACAAGGCGAAAAATACTGTCTAACTTGGAATTTCATATTTTGGCCCGTTCGTACGATTTAGGCCCTTTTAATTATGCCTTTTCGTTGACGCGTATAAGATGTCAAAAACACCATGGAGACCAGAATTAATTACCATAGTAACAAGTAAATAAACAAATGATATTTAGCGGCATCGGAACTGTACGTTTATCCGTTCCTGCAATTTTTAATGTTTTTAATAAGCGATTGTATCGACATGTTTTGTAATATTGTATACGGATATGTCTATATATTTTGTGATTGCCTTAAACGATTATAAAATTTATGTTTATACGTATTTCTGATGATGGCGGTGAGTTAATGAACCACTGCAGTGCGGCGCACTGGTCTTTACTGATGTTAATTAACGATTCGAACATTAAATCAGCCGGGCTATAACCTATTTCTTAAATAAAATTATTAGGTCGTATAATTCTTTTTAGCGCAAATTTCCTTGTTAATAAATGAGAAAACGAATCAAAATGTGCAGCCTCAAAATATTTAAATTACCTTATAGCCTATAATTAATTATGTGCCGTTCTCATGCTTAACCTCGGTGCTTTATCAAAGCTTTTTAGATAAAAAATTGGTGACACATCAGCGTGGAGAAAATAATCGTGATTTACTGGAATGGTAACGAATGAATGCGTCCTTCACCTGCCAGCTGTTTTAAGCATTAGTCTACTCCTCGACCCAGTGGTCTGCAAATACACAGACTTCAGGTAGGCAGTCATCACCTTAGGTGGATTGAACGATTCGTTAATTGTTTTGACATGAGCTTACCAAGTGCCTTTCACTAAAAAAGGTACCCAGATCTGAGTCAAATACATCTCAGTGGCATTCATTTTGGTGGCCAAGCTTTACAGTCGTACATCGTTGATACTTCATTTCACCAAATCGTGAACACATCGAATGGAACGACTCTTGTCAATAAAAGATTCTCCCCAACAAATACTCAGGAGTTATTCCGTTTTAATAATGTTATCGCTGTAACTACTTAGTTGCTCTTTGTCGAGTGCAGATCGTTTCTCCAGATATTTATAGAAACAGTATTATGTAAAATAAACGAAACTGACGACAAAAGATGTTCTTGTTTTTCACCAAATTAGTAATTCAATGTCATTTCAAGACTTATTTCTGACCTAGTATCAGAAATAGTGTTTCAGTATATTGCTTTTATTAAGTAGTTTAGAATATGATCTTATGTGACTAGATCATTGTATAATAAAATTATTTACACAAAAAGTAACGACAGGCTTTCTCAGACATGCTGTTAATGAAGGAACATATTCTAGAGTTATTAAATTAGACAAAGTGTTGTTTCTTAATAAATAAAAACCATATGAAAGATAATTCAAATTATTATAATATAAAATTTTGAAACAGAACATCGTACTTGCAGGAGGACAAAGCATTATGATCTAACTCAGGCAAGGGAAATAGATTTCTTTCAGATATATTTGCCGAGCTTGGTAGCAGAAATATTTATGTGCATTAATAGTGTTAAAATTAATTTGAAGACAAAGTTAAAATATTAAGAAAATGTTTTATATGTAGGCCTACTTAACTGTATTACAAATATCCTTCTACTAGTGGAAAAACATAATATCTTACAGATGTTATAAGATAAAAATTAGAAACAAAATGTGTCCGTTAAAATTACACATTGTTAATTGAACACAATACAATAAGAAAATGGAACAGTTTCAACAAAAATTAATACTATCTATAAATAAAGTGAATGACGTAATGTTCAAAACCAATGTAAAATATATGACTTGATAAAAACGTACCTATAACAGCAATAGCAACGCGAACTGCCTGATACGGAAGTACAGAAATGAACATATAACCTGCGAGTGTAGGGTATATTGTACGGCAACACATTTTGTAAAGAGAAGCAGCAGTGGCGACATTTCCGCCAGACCTGGTGACGAAGGCTCATACATTATTCAGAATAAAAGGCAGGAAACTCAGGTCTTACTGTAGAAATATCATTTGCAAAACGAAAGAATGCTGCATACAACTTGGCGACTGAACAGAACACTGGGACTGACCTTATTTTTATATACAGTTAACGTTTCTAATAATACCCTGTTGAGGCCTATATCACTTTGTAAAATGACTAAAAACAATCGCATATACGAATTCACATGCATAATAGTCCAGGTAAATAATATTCAACGAGCATAACTGAATATATATATTGTATCGAAACGGGATTATCCCTGAAAATGCTCCACTGTTGTGAGCGCCAATTTGTATCGTGACGAGTACGTACGGTTCAAGTCCCCACTGTTGAGTTCGTTAATTTGTAATGGGACGAGTACGAGCGTCTCGTTATTTTCACACAATGTAAGCCTATTCGTTGCTATGAACGGGTATGTTCCCCTGTCTTTACTCTCTTAGGTCGTTTAATTTACTTAATTATTTAAATATCTGAGATATTTGGAGTTGTGGGATATATTGATGTAATTAATTAATATTAACTTAGCTCTCTAAAAAATATCAGTGTTAGTGTACTTGAAACTTAAATAATTAATGCGTTATTCTGTAATTTCGTTCAACCCTATTATACCTTGAAGAGAATTATGTATAATTTTGTATTTTTACGCTCTCTCTTTGGTGTCGGATAATTCCGCTATAAGCGCTGAAGTACCGGAGCAACGAAACTTATAGGTTAGTTCACTGTTTATGTTAACCAATTATTCTATACTTAGTCAGTTACTTTTTATTCCCAACTCATTAAATCATACTCCAAATGACAAGATTTTGCAACTATATAAAGGTTCTTTATTTGTTTACTTCTTTAACATTGAATAAGATATGTTCTAACTGACATACACGTGGGCTATAGATTGCGTGAATCGATTATTGATTATTCCGATACTTTATTTAAATTCAGTTATATAGTGTGTTTTAATTTGTAATTAATTTAATTCAGGGTGTGAAGGTTCTTGTAACTGTGGGAAAGATTAAAAATACATAGATAAGAATGCAAGATTTACAAATTTGAAGTGTTGTGTAGTTAATATGATTAATATAATAATAATTTACCAGACTAGAACAAAGCAAATCGTGTAGGCGGTTGATTGATAAATTTACTGTTCTGGACGATTATACCGTACAATATTCTTTCTTCGGTTTAATACAATGGAATTCTTGTCCTGTCCACCTCGGAAATACAGCTCACTGGATTGATTTACAGCTCGATTGATGCTTCTTCTGCAATTCCTGGATCCAAATACTTTCTTCTCTAGGTTGAAGCAATAAGTGATGTTCCGTGTATTTGAAAGGTTATAAGTTCTCGTGTAGTGTATATTATTAGTTGTGATACAATTAACGCTTTCTATTTGGTTTATTATATCGTCAATTCCTTTCGGATATGGGACAATTCAAGTCCTTCCTTGTAGAATCCAGTTATTTATTTTCTATTGTGATTTCATACTATTGTCTTGTTTGGTTAAATTGTACTGGCAAGATTCAAGAATATTATCTTTAGTATTTTAATTATGATAACCGTGTCAAATATTTTAGAATATTTAGATTATATGAGATATTTCTTAGATTTTCAATCTCATCACATTCAGATCATCTAAGGCAATTCTTGACAAAATCAACAACTTCTTCTTTTCCTGTAGTCCCTAGCAACACATGATTTTTCTTCCTTCCACATGTTTTGAATATAGTGTTTATTTCATATATTTTTTGTCTATTCCTTATCAATTTGCTATCCTATCGGAATGTAACTTTACCGATAGTTGGTTTATTATTTTCTACACATATTCTGCTGGTTTTTTGATATAAGCCTGTTTCTTTTATATTTACTACCTTTTCGATATTAAACGTTATCAATCGATATCATGGCATTATGGCATCATCATAATTTGTATAAATTGATATGGTTTATTATATATCATTATTAATTTAATGTTTTTTTTCTAGCTCTTCAAACCGTATTCATTAACTATTATTAATTTATGTACCTAACCTTTATGTTATGAGTGGTTATATAGTGGTTTTGGCTGTTAGGCCTTTTATTGTAAACGGATCTACCTGTGTTTATAACTGGTAAACATCTATAGCCCCTTTTACATAAATTCATACATATAATCAAATCTTAACTATTAACATTTACATAAACAATTATTTTTTCCATATCTAATGACAATTTTATCTTGACCTATGGGTCACATATAAGAAAATTCAAATCTATTAACGTTAACTAGCTGCTTCACACTTCATTCTACAACAGTAATTGAATAATACATCTTGTTTCATTACCTTTCATTAACTCAACATATATTTGGTATAACATAACATAAACTTTATCATAACATTTGTTGTCACAAAATAATATCTTTTAACTCAAAATCCATACTTGCTATTACTATAAAGTAAATTATTGTTTCATTTTTTGTTTGCTTTTCACTGAACATATATCATTAACTATTATCTAACTTACAGGTTCGTTTATTCTTGTTAATACTACCTTGCATCCTTATTTACCTTTATCTATAATTATAAAAGTAATTATTAGATTTTTGTTCTATCATGGGGTTAGATATTGACTTGTTTATTATTCTGTTAACGTTGTTTTTATGTAACATGGATTCTAGCATTTCTGTTGCGTTACAATATATATTTTGATATATGGTAGTTGATATATATTTGGTATATTGATTTACCGTTACTTGATTTTGATTTCCCACGGTCAGTTTACAAACCGAGAACTGTATCGGAAAAATAATTGAAAGAAGATATTTGGAACAAGTTTGATGGTTAGCGTAGCGCGTCAGAGGATACAAAGCATACAAAATATAATGTATTTTAATGTTAATAAAAAAAGTAAAAATAAATTTTTTTAAAAACGCTTTTATTTGAAATTAATAAAATGATCACTGTACTAAAAAGGAGAAAATAATTTATCTTATACCAAATACGTTAACAACAAATGAAAATAATGTTTATTAATCAAACATTTTTGTAACATTAAGTATCACTGATAATAAAAGCGTGGGCGCCTAAGGAATGATATTATACCATGTTTAAATAAATCTTCAATATCAAGATGTATAACAGATACTATTTGTTCTACATTTATTTGATTATTGAGGAATTAAATTTTTCAGAGTATGCATATATGTGTACATTTGTCTTACAATTACAATCGTGCGCAATTCCAAAATTTATATTCTATAAAGAGAATCATAGTATAACTAAAATTGGAAAATTAGCAGATATTTGAAGATTCCTTTCCATTGAATCAAGTTATAACATTATACTTCACATTACAAACTATTATTAAGAGGGGACGTTGAAAATAGGATTGTCAAGCATTATATTTTTAAATAAAAATTGCACAATGCACTGAATATAAACAAATAGTTTTATAATATTTTTGAGATACAAAATTCATTTTAATATTGATTAATTATATTTTCCAATTCATGTTTAAGATCACATTGTCTAAATGAAGGCGCCCACGCTTTTATTATCAGTGATACTAAATGTAGAACAAATAGTATCAGTTATAGGTCTTTTTTTATTGAAGATTGATTTAAACATGGTCTAATATCATTCCTTAGGCGCCCACGCTTTTATTTTCAGTGATACTTAATGTTACAAAAATTTTTGATTAATAAACATTATTTTCATTTGTTGTTAATGTATTTGGTATAAGATAAATTATTTTCTCCTTTTTAGTACATTGATCATTTTATCAATTTTAAGTAAAAGCGTTTTTTTAATTTTTTTTACTTTTTGTATTTCACACTTTTTAGTCAAATGTTATAGATAAATTACATAATGAAAAGAGATATATAAACAAATATAGACAAAAAAAATGATACATAAACAATAAACAATTATTTATGAAATAGATAAATAGACAGATGAATTGCTTTTTATTTTATAAAGTATACATAATTAAATGATCACAGTAATTTTACAGTAATTTTGTAATCACGTAGACAGTTTCACGTGGACAGGAAATTGCAATCGGACTCTGACATCAGACAGGTTAGGTGTACAGTGAACCGGAATTAAATTATAATCGAGTGATAAAACTATATAGTGAATTGTTAAAATAATAATTAATGAATTATATATTGGAAACAACCAAAACGGAATATAAAAGTGTGAATATAAAAAGGAAAGTATTGTGATATTAATCCAATTTTTAAAATGTTTAACGGTTATTATAAACCGACCTGTGACACTATATACACTAGTGAGCTATTGTTTCACAAACACTGAACTACCTCACAATAACACTGTTGTATTTTTTTTTTAAGTTGTTAATCATTATTTTTGTGTGTTTAATTTTAAGAAGTGTAGTACGTATTAATTAACCTAAAAAAGACACACTGTTCGGCATTCACGAACTTTTCCGTACAGTAGTTATAAGTTATTATTTTGTTGTATCCTATTATATTTTTAAACTGTGATGTTTTGTACTTCACTAACGACATTTTCGCATTTATTATTGTAATCAAAAGAATGTGTTGCACATTTGCGCGTGATCGAAGATGGGAACCGGTGAGTTTCCATAGATACTACTTCTTTGTTGTCAATAACGTAGTACAAATATAAAACTTCGCTTATGAATGCGACTACGTTTAACTTATAATCTGTACATCGGTAATTGTATGTATGCATTTTTTTTCATAAAATTGAATTGTCACATGATTCACGTGTGTATGCAAAATTTCAAGTCGCTATCACATCGGGAAGTATGCGAAAATTCGATTTGAAAAATCCAATTTAGACCGACGGGAAAAGCAAGTTAAATAAAAGCGTTTAAAAATCAGACCTCCTAACTTTAGAATTTATTTGTAATTGCTGTTTACGTGAACGGTCAGGAAATTAAGTGAGGAACTCGTCCTTCAGAGTCTGCAGCATGAAAAAAGTAAGCTGCGTGGTGTGCCTGAAAGCTACTATTTAGGCGAAATGATAATTGTACCATTTGTATTAATATTATAAATGGTATTCTGTGTTACAATTATTTTACTTTTAGTTATTACATTGTTGTTTGCGTCTTTCCATTCTCGACCGGAAACGATCGCGAGCACACACACATGCACGCACGCAAATGTTTGATGCGTAATATGCCCTAGAATTCTACATTCCAATGTAGACATGATGAATTAATAATATCCGCCGAAAACTGAAAATATACTTCAACTGCACGTACTGCGTTGAATGTTTTTTATTCAGACTAATTAACTATGTTCCTAGCGTACACACGCGCAGGGGTGCAAACGTTTACAAACATTGTCTGTTCATTATAAGATCTGACATCACAGCCGTTGTTTTTCAATAAATTCCACCCTGGAAGATTTACATGTAGTTACACCTTACCGCCACCACCCCAAGTACTTACACATTAAATTCATCAGTCCATATATCCACTTAATGCATAATTTAGGGTTATAATTATAATGCATTTAATGCATTATAATGCGACAATGTAGGCATACCTGCAAATGTGAGATTTATTGCTTTGCATAAATTAATTAATGTCCGTGTGTGTGTATGCATGTATGTATGTATGTGTGTGTGGGGGGGTATGTGTGTATGTGTATGTGTGTGAGTGAACATTCTACAGAACGCTAATCCACAAGAAATGAAGAAGAGAAAGAAATATATGAACTTGTGAAGAAAGTACATACAAAAAAAAACCATAGACACAATAAATAGAAAATACAATATAATATAGGCTACAGTAAAAGGCAAATTCAACAATTTAACCTAGAAATAAACACAAATAATAATAACAACATAAATAAATGTCTACATTCACTTTCATAAACAACACTGTGAATCAAATTACATAACGACTTAAATATTCATTTGTTAAAGTAGCATGAAAATAAATAACACAATTCATAAAACATTCATTAATTCATAAAATAATGATGGTAGTATAAAGTTATTTACAAAATAGAATGAAAATACTGAATCTCATTTTTAAATGTCAGACATAAAATTAAAAAAACGCTTCGTCAGAGATGTGTCCTTTTAATAAAAAACAAATATTTCCATTTTCAAATTACAAACAAACGCAATAAGTAGAGGCGTACAATAGTAAATTTGTTAACATTGTGCTCGGTTTATCTTAAAATAGATTACTGTACATTATGTTTTGTTTAATTGTTTCTAATTTTCAATTAATTTGTATGTGTTTTAAACTCTGTTATTATTTTTGTAAGTTATTCATCACAATAATCACCGCGGAAGTAGATAAGACCTTGACCTTTGATTTAAAATTTAAACGATTTTTTTTTGCTGGAATTTGTTGTCCATGAAGTGTCCGTTGTATTAACTAACTATTAGAAAACTGCTGACAAATTATTATTGATAAAGATGATAAAGTTTTTAACTTACGGCCTGAACATTGATGGAATAATATATATTACACGAATTAAACCATAAGTTCCTAATTTTAAAAGAATTCCAGCCAAAATTATTGAACCAGATCTTTCACTCGTTAGAGCTTCGTCAGAGGCTGTGGCTACGAGCGCGTCCGTCCTGCTTTTGGTGACAGCGCCGTCGTTCTAAAGATCATTGTTGTGTGTTGTGACGGCAGCGGTATGCGAACATCTGCTCTCCGTTACCAGCAGCGGACACAGCGAGCCAATCAGGGATCAGCAGCCGAGACGTGACCAACTACGTGCTCGGAGCGAGTCAATCAGCGATCCCGGTTAGTGCATAAAACCCGGGCCGGCAGAAAATTTTGGTGCACTCTTCATCGCCACGCCATCGGACGCACTTCATCTCCTCTCCTCTCTCGGACGACAGCCGGAAGGAACAGCCGAAGAATAGAACCGCCGCCGTTCTTGCGTCTTCGCACTCCCGTTCCGCGCCAGCGATGGACGTCGCTGGGCCGGCAGCAGACTCTACAACCGATGCCGAAAGAAGAGGAGGACTGCAGTACGCCACGATCAGCGGGCGCAGCCGCCGAACATCTCAGCGCGGCACGACCAACATCAGCCTTCTCGCCACAGGTCCTTTTTAGGGCCACCAAAAACACTAGAGTGTACGATTGGCGCCATTTTTCATGCGGCAAGCCTTTTGTCCGGTGACAGTGTTTTGTCTAATATGTTCAAATAGTATATGTGACTTAAATTGTATATGTTCGTTTAGGATGTTGTTTCTATGCACTTTTGTTTGTTTGTAGATTTCTAGTTGTTCAAGAGTGTCTAGTTTCCAGACATGTGTGTGTAGGCCTACTTGTAGGATTTCCATGTTGCCGGTTATGATTGTGCACGTGTGGTCTGCCTCAGTGAGATAGTTTGGAAAGGTGGATTAGGTGGTGGAGCGTAATGCTTTCATGTGTTCAATATATCTCTGTTTGAAACTCCGTCCTGTCTGGCCTACGTGAAATTTGTTACATCCTAAGCAGTTTAATTTGTAAATACCAGGTAAACAAAATTTGTTTTGATGTTTGTGAGTGTTTTTTGACAAGTGTGTGTTCTGTTTTGTTTGTAGTTCTGTATGCGATTCTTTATCCTCCTTTTTTAAATTTGCGGGCTATTTTTTCAGTATGGTTTTTGATATATGTTAGAGTTATGAATTTGTTGTTTTCCGTCTTTGTATGTTGTTTGTTTTGTGCAGAGTTTATTAATTATTGTTTCATTGTATTCGTTGGTTTCTGCTAGACATTTGATTGTGTTTAATTCATCTTGGTTGTCTTTTTAATCTAGTAGGATGTTGTTTAGTCTGTGTTTGTGTTTCATGTTTCTGCAGGCAGGTAGTTTGTGTTGTATTATGTGATTGGTGGAATTATGTTTCAGTATGTCTGTTGTAGTGGGTTTTTGCTGTAAATAGTGAATTTGTGTGTGTTTTCTAGATTTGTACTGGCGAGGTTTAGGAGGTTTATGATATTGCTGTTTCGGTATTCAGCAGTGAAGGTTACCTGTTTCTGTATTTTGTTGATGTGGTTTAGTAGCTGTTCACATGTAGAAGTATCATGATGTCGTCATCGTAACTGTGCCAATGTAATATTTTTTGTCAGTTTTTGTCAATGTTTGTGAGGCTTCTTGTTTTTTCCAAGTGTTGTAGAAATATTTCTGCCAGGATGCTGGATATGGGCGAGCCCATTGGTAGTCCATCATTCTGTGTGTAAAATTTACTGTTATATGTGAAGTAGTCTTGTTCTGTAATTAATTTGAAAGTGTCGGTTATTTCTGTAATTAGTTCTTCTGCTGTGTTGTTCTGTTTGACCGTGCCATGTAGGATAGCAATTGTTTTGGAGATAGGGATGTTTGTATATAGCTTTTAATGTCGAAAGAGGCAAGTGTGGTATTATGGGGGATGTGTATGTCTTTTACTTTTGTTACAAGGTCTATATTTTTTTATTGTAATGTTGCTCTCTAATTGTGTATTCTGTCCGATGATTTTGTCTAAATGTTTAGCAAGTTTGTATGATGGGGCATTCCGGTGTTGATTATAGGACGGATTGGGATTTACGCGTATTCTTTGTGGATTTTGAGTGCTCGGAGGGTAGAGGCTGATGGTCGGATTTGTTTCAGGTAAAGTATTTGTTTTTTTATTATTTTTCGTTTGGCTTTGTTGATCATTGTGTTATTGTGTTTTTATATCTGTCAGTGGGGTCATGTTTTACTTCTGTTGTGTTGTTTTGTTTTATGAAGTTCTGTACTTTATTGTGTAGGTCGTCAGTGGAAATGATTTGTCTTATCTCCAAGGAGATACCTCGATAAAAAGTAACTAGTCACAATCTACGTGTTAGCCAGAACTGATTGTTATATTTATCAAAATAAATTAGATGTTTATTTTGATAATAAGTTTAATCAATGACTTTTATCCAAGGAAACTTCCTAAAGTTGACAAAGATGTATTTTCTCTAACGCTGGGGTACAGCAAGACACAACGCGGGACTCAACCCAAAAAAAGGACACATCATATTACATACGTCGTGAGATATGTATGTATATATATGTGTGTGTGTGTGTGTGTGTGTGTGTGTGTGTGTGTGTGTGTGTGTGTGTGTGTGTGTGTGTGTGTGTGTGTGTGTGTGTGTGTGTGATGTCTGTTACTAAACTAAATGATAATTACTAGTCCTTACTCTTTGAAAACCAAAAACGCGTAATCTGAAAACTTTAGGAATGCTTAAAAATTAATTAGAGAACTGTTATAAACAATTTTTCAAATCTACAGTTTAGGAAACATGTTTAGCCTTCACGATCCTTCTGAATAAAGACAGCACTTGAAGAAGAAGAAGAAGAAGAAGAAGAAGAAGAAGAAGAAGAAGAAGAAGAAGAAGAAGAAGAAGAAGAAGAAGAAGAAGAAGAAGAAGAAGAAGAAGAAGAAGAAGAAGAAGAAGAAGAAGAAGAAGAAGAAGAAGAAGAAGAAGAAGAAGAAGAAGAAGAAGAAGAAGAAGAAGACGGCCTTGAGATCGGGGCAATATTTCTTACCACGGTGCTAAATGAATTTCTGGGTAAGACATTATTACCTCATACGCAACAGACAATTTTCAAACGTTGGCAGTTGAGAATTGGCAAATTTTTCAATTGCAACATTGGAGATGTCTTTACAAACTGCTAACATTTCAATTCTAGTAAAGATATTTCTAAATTTACACATTTCTATGACACAACCACAGATTTCTTACGTACATGGCACAGATCAAATATTTATAGTTTATATCTATTATGCAAATCATATCTCCAAAGGCGAAGTTAAGATAATATAAACACATAATTCAGATAGCTATACAAAAATAACATGACACACAATGAAACCTAGGAATACTCAAAGTTACAAAGCAATAATATTTAATGCTGAAAATTAGAAAATAAATCAAACATTAACTTTAAAAGTTAAAATTATGTATTTATTACAAGTACATTAAGTTATGAAAGTACTGTGTGAAATTGTTCAGGTTTAGTTGGATTTATAAGGCAAGACCTCACAGAGCATGAGTATCCCTCACTGGGAGACAGGGTGGACAGCCCTATCCGTTGTGAAACCACAACAATCAGCTGCGCCAAACAAACAAATTACCACCCCAATCCGTGTCCGCGTAGTAGTTTATTAAATCGCTACTTGCGCTGGACACAAGTTGGTTCTCGTGTTGCTACCCTCCCTCGTGGATTATTTAACTGTCTCTCCTCGGGCGTGTGTCACTCACACATAAAGTAAACAGAGAAATTGATTGTGTGTGTGCGCGCGCGCGCTCGAGTTTGTGTGTGAAAGAGAGAGCAACCTGATTTCCCTCTTTTAGGGGATAAGAGTATTTTTTATGTAAAATATTTGTTTGAGACCCCGTGCAAATTTAAAACTGTAATACAATGTCCTCTTTCTACAGTGTAATCCTGGAACAAAACTTTCCTTTTACAGTTTTCTTAAAGTACAAAGTAAACTAAAAGTACATTTTAATTTTAATGAGACAAGCATTTCTTTGCACAAACATCTGTTCCTTATTATCAAATACTTCAAACTAAATTGGTAGTTTAACACCACAAAGAGTAATTTCATAATAAATTAACTATGAAAAACACATTTACAAATCTGGTTTTGCATCACGTACACAAACAAATGAGAGTAAGCTTATTAACTGTTCCGACCATACGTGCCACTGCCATTTTATTTCCTTCCTAGAGACCGAAACGTTAAAATCGTAAACAATGTCGTAAAATTGTAATGACACTTCCCGTTTTCTTATCTTAAGATTTTAAAGAATGTAGGCCGCATTTAAAAAAAAGTCCTCAAGTATTCTGCTTAGCCTGTTCTTAGACGTTTTGTATGCTGTTTGTGTTTTATAAAATGTATGTAGCTGTTATTCCCCATACACCCAGGCTACGAAAATGTCATTGATATATTAGGCTGATATAAGTGCTAAAACGAATATTTCTTCTGGATCAGCCAAATGAAGGTTGCCAAACTGAATGAAGATGTGTTCTCATTCACACAGGGCTCACTTTCACATGTAATTCTGATTGGTATACATTTATGTATTTAGCAATTTTACTTCGCAGTAGACAATCTGTCAATTTTAGTTATCATCAGTTGACTTAACATACTACGTTGGAATTTGTTGAAATTATTTTTGGTAACCTTCGAAACTATGTGTCTAGCTACCGTTTAATAAAATTCGGTCAGCTGAGAAACACTGTGAGATGATGACTATTTTATCTTATATTTGCTTCTTCCACTGTTTGTTGACTTAAAAGCCGAGTGACCACAAAAGTTACGTGGTTGATATATCTTCAGACTTTAGTTTTTAAATAAATTTCATTCACTGTGTGCATTACCTTCAGATTTAGTGAACGCCATAGTCTATCGTAAATTACAGCATAAACTTTATTCAATACACACAGATATAGTAAAATTTTCTTTTCACAGTGCACAATAGAACGGTGATGGAATTTTGTGCCATCCTGGGTGTTGCATATACGCATATTTAAGCCGCTTCCATTACTGTAAGCCTCATCATATTTTTGCATCAAAGTATGAAAGACTAAATTCAACATCTTTCTAAAAAACGTATCTAATAATGGTTTTAATATATATTATTTTATTTTCTGAAATTAAAATGCGAGTCTGGTTTGTTTATAAATTTAAAACGTTCTTTAGAATTATGTAAATACGTCAAAGCTTAATGACTACATGGAAGACTTGTATTCTAGTACTGAATTAATTCATCTACTATTGAATAGACAGCAGTAATACGGAAATCAGATTTAATATAATTGTTTGATTAATATTGGGATGATTGTACTGCATTTTACCTATGGATCAAGTTACTGCTACTCCTTACTTTGTAATTCATTTATTAACAAAATATGGTATAAATGATATAATTAAAAAACTAATGGCGCTTTATAATAATGTATCTGTTTATTATGTTATACATTTTTAAAACCAAAAATAAATATTTTAATCATTAGTAGAGAAGATATAAGCAATACTGTTACGACGGTCTACTCGATTGTCGTATGGTACAGTGGAAAACAAATTACAAGACACCAATTAAGTCACTAATTACTAGCTTTAATTTTTACAGTTAAACAGTTCGTAATTAACAACACATTCTCTACAATAAATCAAATAAAAATTGTTCACACACAATAAAATGTCCACTAAATTTAAAAACACAATTCTATTACAATTATCCTGCCAGATTATTAAACACTATAATAATAACCACTTGAAAGCACACAGTAATATCGCTGACCGTCGAGTCTCTGTTCCTTGTTCTTCTTCCTCATCGTCTGTGCCGTCGCGATCTTTTAGCGCGCACTTTATGACTTATCCAACCAGACGCTGATTTGGTGGCCTCAAATTACAAAGCATGTATCAGGGCGTCCGCACTGTTCTGGTGTCTTGCCATTCGTAACACTTGCTGTAGTTCGTTATCTCGGACACCGGCAGTAAATGTCTCCATCGCAAAACTCGTTCGAAAATCTTCTGGCGCTTCAGGATATGTCAGTCTAATTAGTCTGTCGTTACATGCTTCAAAATGTTGAAGGCTGTCCCCGGAATGCTGTCGCATTGCTCTCAACTGGGTGCAGTACACATCTCACAAATGTTTAACACTATACCGTAATTCTGGACCTTTTATTAACTCGGCATAGGTGTTCTGGCTGTCAGGTGGGACTTTCTGTAGTAGTTCTGCCGCGGGTCTTTTTAATGCAAGAACGAGTGAGACTGCCTTGTCTTTCTGTGTCCAATTATTTGCGCATGCAGCAGCTTCAAATTGGCGGAGGTACGTTGCCCAGTGACTGCTTCCGTCCAAGGTTGGAGTTTTGACATGAACTGTCCCTACTGCAGGCAAAGTGACTTTCTCTATTAACTTATTTTCATCGTCTTTTTCTGTGTTTATCATTGGTACAGTCTGTTCACAAAGTTATTTTGGTTGTAACTTCAGGCACTGCTCGACTTCATTTTTAATCTGCTCTTCTATATTTGTGATCGAGTCTTCTATTTTGTTGACATAGCTATTTCCACACTCGTGACTGATTTTTGTACTTCAGCTATTTTATTAGACATCGATTCTTCAACACTCGACACAGATTTTTCTACTTCAGCTATTTTTAATGTCCTTGATACCTGTACCTCTGATATTTTAGTAACTTGTTTATTAAGCTAACCTCGTAGGAGACCCAATTCTGCGGTACTGTGTTCTTGCAACTGTTTTTGCATAGCTTCAAAGAGACCTTCTGTTTTATCTGCTTCTTGCTTACGTTTTTCATCCTCTCGTTTTTCTGCTTCTTCCGCCTCCTGTCTGCGTCTTTTCTCTGCTTCCAGCAGGAGGGTTTTCTGTCTCTCCTCCGCTTTTTCTGCATCCTGTCGTCGTCGTTCCTCTGTCTGCAACAACAGCGCCTGGACATTTTCCATCATCTGACTGGTATCCATTGTTTTCCGATTAATTACGAATTACACTCGTCTTGTACAAAGTGTCCACTGTTAACCGTTCTATCCCAGTTCTGACACCACTGTTACGACGGTTTACTCAAAGTACAAGACACCAATTAAGTCACTAATCACCAGCTTTATTTTTCACAGTTAACAGTTCGTAATTAACAACACACTCTCTTATAACAAATCAAATAAAAATTGTTCACACGCAAATAAATGTCAACTAATATTAAAACACAATTGTATTACAATATACCTTCCGATTATAAATCACAACACTTAACTAATAACCACTTCAACGCGCACAGTAATATCGCCCGATAATCACTTGTAATCGCCCGACAATAAACTCGGACCGCACTGTAAATATATCGCAACTAATACTGAAAACTAAGGCCGCTGCCGCCATGTATTTATACTTCCGCTCACAGATCAGAACGTGCCAAACTACGTCTTAGCGCCAGTGTGTACTACGTAAGTAATTGCGACCTTGACACAGTCCGCGCGGCTAGCGGCTTCGAGAAAACTCTCGCGAATGCGTCTAGAGTCACGTATGACACACACATTAGAGCGAGATTGTTCTGTGATGTCGTAACACTATATTCAATTTACGTTGCCGATATTGCTTCGAATGTTGACTCTTAATATTCGTGTTTATTCTCATAGTCGTAAATCTCGCAGACATTTTGTCCAAGGTTGAGGTGTGTTGCACCAGCCTCTCACACATTTCACTATCTGGTATACAATAAAATATTCAATTACGGAAAAATTGCTTAGCTCTCTACAGCACTGCGTGTAGTGTGGTGTGCGTTTTAGTATTAATTTTGCGTGACACTTGTTTAAGTCGGCCATTCGAATAAGGTGGGTGTAGTACCAGTAGTGAAGAGACAGAAGTTTTTCCAGCCTTTTTCCTGACAAATCCCGCGTTGAGAGTCGAGTAAGAATAAACCTCTTAACCTCAAGTTATTTTTCTTGTTAGTATTGCATAACATCCTACGTCAGGCTATTTATCCATTATAAATAATCATTTGAAAACTGTTTTATAACTTAAACAATTGGTGATTGTTTTTGAAAATGTCATGAATGACGAAAGCTTTCTTCTGATTGACTTACAATCTCGATATTGTTATTGTAATATAAAAGGTTTTTCCTGACACTAATACAAGGGACTGGGGACCTATAGCTTCCGCATCTCATGTTCCGCACATCGGCGGAAGTACTGGTACAACTCAGCGTACAAGACGGACAAGCTAGTGGTGATGATGGGTAAAAGAATTTCAGATTGCATTCTAACACTGTACATAATCCGTGTGCAGTGTGTTACGATTTCATACCACAATGCACATGCAGAATGCAAACACGAGGAGTGTATGTGAGCCATGGTGTAATATTTGTTGAATACTTTGAAGACTACCGAAACGCTTCGCATTATGTTTTCAACAATAACGAAATATTATTTACTTTAAGTTTATTTAATTTTTCTGTAGTTGCTGTAAACAGTGTAACAGTGTAAAAATACAAATAAGTAAAATATGTTCTTGTAAAAAGTAAAAAACATCGTTTATTATTAATATTTTAAACAACAAGAATATTGTGAGCGTGTATATAGCGTATATGTATTATGTTACATGATATTTTGCCCATCATCTTGTTGTGTAATTGGATGAGTAAAATATATTTATAAATCCTAGAAAAGTACCAGGAAACATAAAATAGCTTGATTCAAGGACTACAAATTATAGATTTATTACTAATGACAAGTAATAAATAATGTTCTAATAATTATGTTTGAACTATTAAAGTTAGTAAGTAAGGAGGACAATGTTTTATAAATACTTACTATGCTAATACTAATCCCACTATGTGTGTGAGAATGGAAATTAATTCATAAGTTTAATAAGAGTAGTGTTATGTTTATAAGGGAAGTGATTAATAATAAACAATGTTATAATCGTTGTGTTTTGAGATATTGAAGTTAGTAAGTAAGGAGGACAATGTTTTGGGAACTACTTACCATGTTTTATTATGTTTATAAAAACTGGAATGGATCCATAAGTTTAATAAGAATGGTCATATGTTTCCTAATAGATAATAGTAATTAATGGTTTGATGTTGATTAATAATATATGCTGTAATATTAATAAAACAATTATATAATGTTAATGGAAGGGTACTAAAATTATAATAATAGAAATTTGTGAAACTAGGGATATTAGGCCTAGATAGTTAAGGAATTTGAAAAAGAGTTTATATTAAAACTAGAATAATTAATGTCAGGTTGAACTATGTTATTACTGATTGTATCTAATAGTTTTAGTAAAGTGAAGGGTATAAATAGAACTAATTATAAATAATTTTGTACAAATATTTAAAAGTGTAAAATAGTAACTCAGGAAATATGGAACGGAAACTAATCAAAAGTGATATCAAAACAATCAGTGTTTCATCAGAAACTCAAAGATACTAGTATATTAAAGATCAAAGATCAAATAAAAAAGTTATAACAATTTTCAGAAATTTGAAAGTAAAATGTTAGAAGTTTGTTTATTTTGAGACTTAGAGAGAACCATAGTAACTCCAGATGATACAATTTAAACCAACGAAAGCTAAGTTATAGGCCTTAGCAACTGATATGTTATAAATTGAATAAAAAGGATTCCATTATTAGATCTAAACGAGAATGATTGATATAAAATATAAGAGACCAATCTAACATATTTTGAGTGTAATATCAGTGAAAATAATTAATGTTAAATCATTATACAAGATCAAATGTTTAGAAGAAAGAAGTGAAACATTATTCAAAAGAAGGAAACCAATTAACATATGAAGAAACAAAATCAACATATCCAGGAAGGGAAGTATTTTTGCTAATAACTAACTGAAGAAATTACCTTAATGGTCTAAGTTACACTTTTCAAAGACACTGTTTACACTTTTTGATTAAAACTATATTTGAACTTTCACTGGGAAAATAATTAATGAACAATCTTATTTTCAGTGTAAAAAACTATTAATGTATGGTAATATAACCATTTAAAGTGTATTAGACATTGAAAATACATAAATCAACATAACCTAGACACTGAACATTGTAAAATTCGTAATAGACTCTAGTTCAGACACTCTGTAATTTATTTTAAGCCCATGTATTTTGGTACTTTTCCTAAGATCTTTGTAGTTTATACCTTAGTCAAAAGGATCTAACGTAAAACCAGTTTATTTGTATTTTATTTAGTAATTATTAAAATGCAGATATGGTTTGCCCTGAGAAATAAGAGCAACTGCTGCCATTCTGAGCATATTTAAATAAACAGCCGGCAAGATTTTGTTAACCATTATAATTGTCTTTTAAAAACATTTAATAAGGAGAATAAAGGATTTGAGTTCAATAACAAGAGATAAAAGGTTTTATTTTCTTTAATTAGTGGATAATCTTATGTGTATGATATTATGTACAACATATAAACGAATGTTAATTTTTCATCAACTAGCATAGGTTGGTAACACTCCCGACAAGAAAAGTATGGCACCAGATTTGAATCTCCCTTACTGAGCATTAGTAGTCATAATATTATGTTAAATAAAAGATTAATATAAAGATAGAAATTTAGAAGAAAAAAGAAACCCTTATGCTGTATGCAATATTACCTACCAATTTACCAATACATTTTATTTGCAACATTTGATTGCAAATTGGCGCTCAACTAACATGACCCTGACAACATACTCATCCTTAAAATACAAACCAAGTACAATTTAGATAGTAACGAGTTAACTAACCGTTACAAAATTGGCAGCCAACGTGTGGCTAAATAACCTGTGGTAACTTAATGTAACAATATATATAGTATATGCGCGCGGACGCGGGCGCGTGTCTGAACACCATAAGAACAAGCAGTGCAATAACATTATCATAAACGATTGTTTGATTCACCCATGGCTTGGAAGTAAAGGGACTGCACAAGGAATTCACTAGTTATATGTATTTGCATACACAATAAATATTTATTTCTCAAGTAGCCTGTGGCCTATAAAGTACAGAAGAAATAAATTTGTGTGATATATAAAAAATGAAAAGAAAGATGTGTTAATCCTATACAAAAGACACCTATGTACACGCAAAATAAAGCCATAATATTACTTTATAAGTATGGTTCAGTCCAGAATTACTCTGTGAAAGGAGGACTCTAAATTTAGAACTGTAAACGTATTCGATGTATTTGTTTTGTCAACTAATCCTGCAGAACGTTTCCACAACCCTACAGGACAGACAGAAGGGAAAGAAAGGGAGATATGTGTTATTCACATTCATTCCCTTTGTTTACTTTTTGTTTGAGTAACACGCTGCTCGAGGGTGGACAGTCAAGTAATCCACAATCGACACTACCTAGAACAGAAAATAGTAACCAGGTGTGCAGTAAAAGGAACATTTTTTTCACTGCAGATGACAGCTAAAGGCGATCAATATCGTATTAAAAACATCGTGTTAAAAATTTAATTTGACATCAGATACGCAATTTTTTCAGCAGAAATGTTTGTTAAACCATAGCAACACCCGGTTTCGTTCACTGACTTGTATATTGCAGTCGTTTGTTATTTTATACTGAGATGAAGTTTGAGATGAGTGCTTGTGGTCGACCTTTTTACGTTACTGATGCAACGACAGTCATTATGCAACGACAGTCGTCAGTCATTATGTCAGATCGACGGCAATTGTTCCCTCTGTTGTTGCATCGAAAACGTAATAGTGGCTAATCACTTCTGCCTTGGCAAATTAGTGAAGAGCTTAGTCTTCCCAACGAACACTTGCGTAGGCTCATTGTTAAAAGAAGATATCCAAACATACGTTCTTGGAGACAAATTTATACCGACTCAATTTTGTTCATTATAAGTACTCCAAAATTCTCCATAACATCCTGAGGTGCTACAAATTTAGAAAACTATGATTCCAGGATCGACTTGCATCTGCTCATTGCAAACAACAAACAAACTGTGTACGAAAACAAATGTTTCACTGTATCTGATACAAAATGTTGTTCTGTTTTTATGGAAACGGTCACTATACGTCTCTATTACTGTCATTATTATTTGATAATAAAGGATTGATATTTGAAGGTCATGGTAAGAGGGTGTTTTAATTCTTTTCTTTAAAAAAAAATAGCGATTTGTTTTAGTGTATACACATACATACACTCAGTCACAAGCACATATATACTTATGTGTTTTATATTCATTAATGCACAAAGTTTTCTTTTTATATAGTTTATATTATTATTAGTAATAAACTTTTTACAAGAATATATAGCGTAACTAATCTTATCAATAGGTGTGTGTTGGTTACAAATTCTTAAATCCGTTCTGGTCTTCTTCCTTTTCACTTAGTTTAAGCCCCACTGTTTGGGCTATCCAATTGTAACGAAACCTGTGTAATCGTGTTAAAGTGGTATTGGTGTTGTTACAAAATATTTCAATATGTGTTCGTGTAAGAAAAATAAAATTGTTTGTTTTAAAGACAAAAAAATTTATAATTAAAAAAAAATTTTTTCTTTTATTGATTAATTAATTAAAAACAATTAATTAATTGAGTATCGTGAAATTCCGAACGTTTCTCACTTGTTTAAAAAATTTTATTAGCTTTTCTGTATTTTTGAAGAAACTCCAACCACTTATAGGATTGTCTCCAAATACAATCGATCCTTGTTTACTTTTAGTTTTGGAGGTTATCTTCCTTCTTGTGGTGAAATTCTCGTAGTAGATGTTGTTTAAATTATAGTATGTCCAAATTGCTATGTTTAGAAAAGAAAGAACTGTTTTAAGATGAAAAGTATAAATTATTTTATTAACAGTTGTTTATAAAGACTCTTGTCGATTTTTAAATCGATTCTCAGGGTATCGAATGTTATTACAAATTATTATATAAAAATACAAAAAGGTTCTTTTAACAGCTATTTATTGGAAAAGTCAGAGATCGGGCAAAGATTAAAAAAGTATAACGTTACAAGATAATTCTTAATACTAAAAGTACATATATTCAATTAGAAAGAGTAAAATAAATAAATATGTTGCGAACCGTGTCGCTGACAAACTAGGTGGCACTGTTCAGTTGAGCGGTGACGAATCTGTAATGGCTGCCGTCGAAGTGGTCAATCGTCCCTTCGTAGTTTTGGCGTTCCAATAAAGATATTTTCTTGCCGAATTCACGTCCTGGTGTCTGCAAATCTTCCTTCTGATGTTGGTGTAGTGTCTCTGGTTAAGTTTCGGTGTTGTATTTTGAAAAGTGGTGTATTTATAAGTCAATTCACTTTTTGTCGATCCGGCACTTTTGGTGGTTATGTTGTATACTGTTTTATGGTGTTTTAAATGTTATTTCACTGTCGTTTTGGTGCTATAAAATGTTAGTTAGTCTTTTGTAAGTGTTTAGGTCACAGTGTCGAAGTTGTGAAATGTTTTTTGTAGTCACTCGCGATTTTCAAATTCGTATCATACAATTGCTCGCCATTACGGTACTCGAAACTAGGTTAAATACGTTTTAATATGCTCGTCAAGTTTCCCGTACAACGTTTAATAATAATTCTCCACTTCCTTCACTTTCGACTAAAACCTTAGCCAAAGCAATATTATTCCTTACATTGTTCGAATTTTATTTTGCATCCTGTGCATGTATTAAAGTTACATTATATAACTGCTTAAACTTTGGTTATTATTCAAATTTATTAGCTAGTTGTTACTTAATTTTATCCTTCAGTTCATTCGGCGTATTTTGATATCGAATAGTGCCGTTTTATTAAGTTTTTTATCTAAAATTGGTAATTTTACCTTCATTTTGTATCTTGTAAATTTTCAAAATCAGCTTCCTGCCATTATCCAAATTCTGCCATTTTCAAGTTATATTTATGATTATTAAATCTCATATTGTAATAAAACGTTTATATTCCCTTAATTCCTTGCAATTATGTGAATTGGTTAAGTTTTAAAATATTATGTTGAAATATATATGACTCACCTCTCCAAATTTTTGAGTTCTGTCATTTCCATTTTTATTAATAATTCTGTCTGTAATTTTATAAAATCTTTCTATTGAAAAATTTAAGTTATATTTCTAATTATATGGCTTTTTTTCTGGTTTATGTTATCTAAATCCCTTCAGTTTAAATGTATTTAAGTACTTAGTTTCTCAGTTTTGATGAGGTTTAGTTTTCATCATTTTGCCTAGATTCCTAACAATTTTTCATACAAATTTTTATATAAACATTATATATTGAATTATACCCTCTCTGACTTTTTAACATGTAATATAAATTAAACATTTCTTCTATTAAACATAATAACAATTAGTATCTGTCTCAATACTATTAACAGATAAGAAATATTTTTAAATATTGGTTGTCTTCAACTAATTAGACATTTTTTTATAATCAAAACTTAATACTAAAACAGAAATATTATTTATAAAGAATGTTTTTTCCCATGCTAACATCCTATTCAATTATTACCATTAAGACAAGCAATAAATATTTTTACAATTAGGATGTTAGTGGTTCTAAACTTATTAAATGTCCTTATTACTAATACATTTTTAAAATATCCTATTCTATATAAACAAAACCTTATTTCTATATTCTTATTCACTAGTTCTTATATTAAGTTTAATTATCAGTTTTTAAACTGTTTTTAATATAGTTTAGGGTAATTGTACCCTGTCACTTTGTTTCTGCTTCTGTTTTCACTCATCATTTACATAAATGTCATTTCAAACAGATTGATAGCTCTATATTATTACATGTATCATATTCACTCTGTACAAATCATAAGTCACTCAAAGTTGTATTTTTCATTATTTACACAGTTTGTGGATGCCAAAGATGAAACATAAGGTTTATTTTTTATAATACACAAACTAGCACTGGTTCACTTTACACTTCTTGATGCTAAATGGTTGTTTAGTCTTATTAACATCAAGAAATTGGTTTGTGGGTTACAATGAAGATTTGTTCTTTGGGTATTATATTATTGTTTCACCTTGGTCCACTGGCAACTCTTACTCTATACACTTTTATTCTTAATTTTATTGTACATATGGTTTCTGTTCATGAATACTTCGTTATACTTTTTATTATTATGGTTTTTATTTATTTTGGGATATGGGTGTTTTTTATAAGAGCATTCCTTCTTCTTGTGGATGCTGTCTTCTTCTTGTTTCTTCAATGATGTCTTCTTTTCTTCTGGCTTCTTGGAATTGTATGTTCTTCATCTTCTTCTGGATGTCATCGGGTTTCTTGGGGTTACTTCTTCATCTACTCTTCTGGTTTATTTAAATGTATCACCTTTTATGGTGGATCTTGCCTTGTTCTGGGTTTCGTTTTTATTTATTCCTTAAACTCGTTGTGGGTTTAGTAATACTCTGGGTTGCTTCCTTATATACTCCTTACCTTCCTGGGTTATATCTTTTAAACCTTGGGTTATTAAACTGGGTTTTGATGATTCATCACTAGTAACATTGCTTTTATTCGAACTTAAACTTTTAATACCAATGATTGTTCTGCACGATTGCTCTGAATTAATTCTTTATATTATAATGCTTTCTTCGGATTTAATGTTATTATATTATATTACTTTAATGATCAATGCCATCCATTTTTATGTGTTTATCTGTCACGCTACAATAGTTACGATGGTCTACTTGATCGTCGTAGGTACAGTGGGAAACAAAATAATTACAAGACACCAATTAAGTCACTAATCACCAGCTTTAATTTTCACAGTTAAACAGTTCGTAAATAACAACACGGTCTCTTACAACAAATCAAATAAAAATTGTTCAAACGCAATAAAATGTCCACTAATATTAAGACACAATAAAATTGTATTACAATTATTCCGCCCGATTATGAAACGCAACACTTCACTAAAAACCACTTGAACGTACACGGTAATATCGCCCGATAATAACTTGAACCGCACTGTAAATATATCGCCAATATACTGAAGAACTAAGGTCACTCCCGCCTTGTATTTATACATCCGTGCACAGATCAGAAGGTTCCAAACTGCGTCTTAGCGCCAGTGTGTACTACGTAATTAATTGCTGCCTTGACACAGTCCGCGCGGCTGGGGGCTTCAAGAAAAGTCTCGCGAATGCGTCAAGAGTCACGTACACCACCGCATTACATTCTGGATCCCTCTGGAACGTTCGATAAACACGTAGATTGTTGTGTGATGTCGTAACAATATTTTATTTTGTAAATTACATATATTTTGATAGTAATTCAACTATCATCATCAGATAGTTTTTTATTATTAATAATAATTTATGTATTTATATATTCGTGTAAGAAAGTGTTGGAGGTCGACAGGTTCTCCAACTCTGAAGTCCTTTGGGAATTAAAGATTGTCAATTATTAGAAACTGAAATTAAGTAGTCATTAGGACTATAAACGTGGAAAAATTTGTTTCTTAAAAACTTCCTGAAAAATCAAGAAGAATTAGTTGATAAAATTAATTGCTGTTTAATAGACTTTGTATTTTTTCTTTGTATCAGATATTAGTTTGTGTATTTGCTTTATTCGTGTACCTCACTTGATTAAGTAAGATTGGAAATTAAATACGCCTCAAGAAATGTGTATCGATGACAAACAATAACTAAATATCTCATCAAATAAGTCTGAAATTCATGCTTTCAGTATCCAAGCCATTTATACGTACGCTATATGAATAGAATAAAATTTACATCTTTTATCCGTCTCGTGGCTTTTCCTTTTTTTATATTTCACTACGCGTTTCTGGACATATGCCCCATCTTCAGGTGTAATCCCCGAGTAAAGTTCGTCAGATAATTAAAATAAATTACGTATATAATTTACGCACATGCCATAAATAAATATAATATATGAACACGGAACACACGTGGCAATACTCACCATTTAAAATTTACTAAATTAGTAATTACAGTTACGTATAATGTAACGGTGTTGTCACGGTACACTAATCATTTTATTATTCTCACGACTCTTTCACGAGATAAAAAATCAATTACTTAAATTTACAAACAACCTAATATATCACTCTGACAAGTTAGGCTTTATCTTACTGTAAAACTGATAAAGTTGATATTTTGGGACTTGATGCCCGACGAAATAACGAGGAAACCTCTACATCATATACTTGGCGGCTCCAATTTTTAAAAAATTTAGACAACCGAGTGGCGTAATGTTAGACTATACTCTAGCCAATAATCTGGTATTTCCTATGTGATAGTTGTGAGTATTTTTCCTCTTTTCTGTAATTTTTGTCTGAATTTAACTTGAAATATTATGAAAAGTATGAACAAAGTCTGATTATCTGATAATAACAGATGAAACTAGAAGGGAGATATCTAGAACGGTAACAAATTTGTTACAGTTAATTTTATAACGTAGTCATTTAGGTTAAAGCATTCTTCTTTATGTGCCGTGTTCAGTCTGCCAACCGTCAGCTATCGCTTATGCGCTTATGCAGTGGATTTCTATCTTATGCCAAGCGAAAAAACTTTTCTGCCCTTTGGATGCCATTCGAGCTCTTATGTTTCTTAGCCAGAAGAGATGTTTTCTTTCAGTACCACGATGATCAACTAAGTAACGGTTCGCCAGTAACTCTTTTTCGCCAGTAACACTACAACATAACATAATCGTTAGTCTTCCTTTAGCCTTTTTCCACCTTTACACACTTTGTATTGGTAGTGTTCATGATCTATTTGGTACAGCTTAAAATATAATTCAGTCTCATCAGTGTTGTAAGTGTCCCTTAATTCGTATTCTGCCAGACTACTTGGTAAACTGTCTTTCCAGTCATTAAATTCATTAACAGGTACATCGCACCTTCATCCAAATTTTTTAAAGATATGTTATACCTCCTTCCAAAACACTCCAGCAACTCATTAGGCCTACTTACTACAAAAGTTTTGATTCTAATTTCAATAGCAGTTTCAAAAACCTTCTTCTAATTTTTAATAGTATCTTCTTCCAAAAACATACTTCCACTAAGTGGGAGTTTTTTTCTGCCCGAACACATTTAAAACACTCGTAAATAGTTTCATTTTATTGTCGTTTTAGTGTGGATTCCTACACGTACTAAATTTTGTCTTTATTTTTTATTATATTGTTATCCTTGTTATTTCATATTTAAAAACTGCAGCAAGTTTCAGTGCTGAAATACCCTTATAACTTTCAGAAATAACACTTCACTTAGCTTCTAAATTAATACACATTCTTTCTTCTTTACACAATTTAGGCACATTTAATTTGCACTACAAATTACGAGAAGACTTGTTAAGTACGCGCAGAACGTTTACGCCAGGTCAACGTTACAACCTAACCATTTTAACAGCTCGGAACGTTCGCGTATAACTGATCCAGTATACTACTGTTTCAACGTTATGAAAACTTTAACAGTGTCTTGTCTACAAATAACATTTTATAAATTTAAAAGTAGGTAGCTACGTATACCTAGGTCGTTTCAATTGGTCAGGTATAAACTATAGTCTACTTTAGTATTCTTAGAAATCTATATTGTCAAACTATTTTGTCTGCCGTAGGTGACTGAACAAAAAATTTACAAGCATTGCACAAATGCAATGCATAGAGAAGGGCATTGAAAATGCTTCAATAAATCTAAAAATAAAAAAAATATATATATATATGTTCATTCACCAATCAATGAATTCATTCTTCATTTACCAATGTACAGATTATAAGTTAAATGTAGTCGCATTCATAAGCGAAGTTTTATATGTGTACTACGTTACTGACAACAAAGAAGTAGTTTCTATGGAAACTCACCGGTTCCCATTTTCGATCACGCACCAGCGATCGGCCGCAAATGTGCGACACGTCCTTACAAACTTTTTCAATGTTAAAACTATTTCAAGATGACTAAACATCAAATAGGTGACCGTTTAAGGCCGAACCCTTTACGGCCTGACCGCTGGCCGAGGTAGGAAATGACCGTTTAAGAGAGGAGAAATTTATATTGATCTTACGGAAAATAAAATCCGTTCCTTAGAAAAGTGGCCGTTCCTACAGGTTACCCTTGAATAAAGGTGGCTGATAGGTCAGGTGTTACTGTAATTTCTTCCATGGTACAATTATATTCATACTGCATTTTCTTTACGGAATTATTAGTTTTGTCAGTATTTTCTATATTCTATTTACATCTTTGTAAGACCGTCATTCTGTGAATGTTTCTGTATTCGTCCGCGCGCCCACGTTCGTTCTTGTGTAGTTTTGAAAATTAATATAAATAAAATAAAATAATGAAATAAAATATTATACCATTACTTTAATATTCTGTATATAAAATACTGCTAATAATATTAACGTTATAATTATAATGTAAGCTGTATTGTCTTATGTTTTTTATACGTTGGCGCTCATCTTTAAAAAATATAGTCTGTCACAGGTCTGCAGTACGTCAACGTAGGATACAGTCTATGCTGATTAAATGCATCCACTTTCTACCACTTTGGTTTGATAACGTTAGATTTTGCTAGTGATACTTTTTAACTGTTAATATAAATATTCTGTAGTTTAATTTAATCATTGATTAGATTATCACAGTCGCATTTTTCTCAATAGTTTTATTTTTATTCATAATTTCTTCTTGATTGCTTCCGCACAAAACTAAGGCTGCGTCAGATTGATATTATACCATTTTTACGTTTTCGAATTTACACCACTCGCGTTTTACATTCTCACCCTTGTTTGCCTGTAGAAATTAAACTGTCAAAAGATTTGACGAAACCTTTATTTAATTGATTTTCAATACACCATAAAAAAGAAATCATCTCCTGAGAAATTAGTGTAATCTTATATATATTAATGTCAATAAGAAAGGTAGCAGAAACAAAACAGAACAACATAATTAGAAAACAAATCCACGATGGCCTTTCCCTTAGTTTGATGAAAAACAAGTTATTGTTTTTAGAGACCTTAAATCGTTTTTAGTGCCGAAGACAAAGACATGATAGTAACGTAAGAACTATAGAAATATTCGACAATTTATTAAGAGGCGTAAGCCCAAGTGCAGAAACATAATAAAATTATAAAAACGATTCGAAAGCTATGGCTGTACAACATTGTTGATACATCAATTTAAATTTACCTAGAACATACTTTTAAAGCCTTGAAAAAAATTGTTGAAATTAGAATTGGAATTAGAAACAATATTTTCTATATACCCAGCTTTGAAGATGATTAGGCAACAATGCTCTAGAAGTTACATGACAAGATTTGAGTTACATTATAACAAAACTAGAAAAGAAATTTCCTAGAAACAGTCTACATTAGAATAAATATTTAAAGAAACAGCCGCCTTTTTTGTTGTGACAACCGCGTTCTGTATAAACGGATGTTAATTTTAGAATAGGCCTTGTATAAATAAAATGTATGTAAAATGTAGGTAAGAATAGAAAACCAACATGTAAATTACTGGTTATAACATTCGTTATAATCTATAAAATTACATAAAAACGGTAATAAAGGAATTAATTTTATATTTTAGCTTTAAAACTATTTATATTTTAAACACTATTGAAAAATAAATGTGAATATGAACAATAGAGACATGAACTAATATCCACTCTAACGTCAACCAATTCAGCCTACGATAATTTTAGAAGATGTTTCGTAGTAAGGAAAAGGTTTAGCGTGACTGACGTAAAGCTTTCCATTGAAGCAGTGTTGTTATTGCAAAAGCTTTTTACTGAGACTACGGAGTGCAAGGGATTTCAGTTTCACTATGACTCGTGTTACCAGCACACGGTGTCGAGGTATTTGTGCAATGCAGTTTACGAGATACAGTAGCTAGTGGCGACGTGTAAAAGCATTTTAAATTGCTTTCTAACACTGTACGATATCCGTGTGCAATGTGTTTGCGGAGTGATTCGATTTCACGGTGCACTGCATCTGCAAAATGCAAACACCGACTGGCGTCGTACGCTAACGCTGAACCAGGTGTATATTAGTTGTTTGTTCGATACTTCAAACGTTACTTCTCACTACTTTTCCGTATTTGTCTTTGACAGGATTAGCGTACGATTTAAGTTCGGAATACATAAAGTTGCGGACAAAATATGTAGTGCTTTAAGTTCTAAGAAGGAATAACAGTGGTAACAGCAGATATGCTAGCTGTAATCTTAGTTTTACGCAGCTCTGACTTATATTAATTCATAAGTATGAGACATTTCTGGGCTGTGAAGGTCGTTAAATTATTTTGATTGTTAGTTTTTGAAAACATCGTTTTAATGAATAAATCAACACCTTATTAAAAATATGCTATCTTCACTGTAAATGTGCATTCTTCATCACCGCTTTGCCACCATCTGTTGTGGTATACATTTCCAGTACACAAGTTACTACACACGCACTACGTAGAACTCTACCATGAAGCTTCCGTGCACCCTGCCCAGCGAGCAGCCGTATCGATTGGTATCATACACCTCCAAGACATGACGCACCAACTTCCCTCTCTGATATATACAGCAACAGGCAAGACTTTGATAACCATATAACTCTCTGCATACAAATCTCGCTGCTTCTCTATCTCTCATTCTCTAATAACATATTGCCGCTACAATCCTGAAGACTAGCGTCTTTTCCAGCCTAGTGCCTAGTAGATCTGTCACAGACTTGTTGAGAGTTCAGAACTTGCAACCATATGCCTTAGTGGCCTCATTAACTTTTTATAGCCATAAATTCTAAGCTGTCAAATTTATCTACGTGTAAGTTTTAAGACACTCTGAAACCTGCAACGAATACCGTCAAAGCAGCTTAATGAGTCAAAAATACTGTACCTAAGAAGTGTCAGAAAGAGCTGTAAGGCAGTCAGTTTGCATTTAGAAATGGATTTTGAAATTCGGGAAGCCTTTTGGGAATAACTGATTTTGTACAGAAGGAACGTTAGGAACAACAGAAAGTTGTTCATAATCTGTTCCATAGACTATGAAAATGCTTTTGACAGTGTCATATACAAAGAGCTCATCGGATTACTTGAATTGATGAGGAGGATATAATAATTATTGAATACCTATATTGGAAATAAAAGGCTGTTGGATGAGAGTACACTATGTACAATAGATGTGGGAATCCATCGATGAACTAGGGAAGATTATGTGGTATCCTATTTACTGTTCAAGCTCTACTCAAATTCTACATTTAAAAAATCACTGGCAGATGCAGAATTTGAAATAAATATTAACAGAATACCAGCAAGTACCATAAGATATGCAGATGACGTTTTTAAGGCTTGCAGGAAACATGGAAAGCTTTCAACTATTTCTACTGTACTGTACAGCTATTTCATACTGTATTACTCAAAACAGTAGCTGACGAAATGCTATTAGCATTAAGTATCAGCATTAGCTTAGCAAAATTAATTAATTTTTGATAGGACAATGAATTGAACAGCTACATTAAACCGCACAAATAAACCAGTTCAACAACTAAGAAAAACTGCATTCCTTGGCTGCCGGATTACAGATAACCGTAACCCTAATCTCCTAATTTAAAAATTAAGACCAGTACTGAAATGAAACAAAAACTGCTTTCAAATAAATGACGCCATTGCTCTGATGTGATACTGAAATTTAAAATTCACGTAGCGTTTGATAATGTGTTATGTACGGTCAACACTTCTATATAGAGTTGAGTCTTGGATACTAAAACAGGTCACATTTAAATGGTTGGAAGCTCTGGAAATTTGGTTATATAAAACAATTCTGAAAACCTCGTGGTCCAGCATGTCATTTATGAACAAGTACTGAGTAGAGCAAACAGTGAATGGAAACTAATGGCACCCATTAAATGCAGGAAGTTTGCTTACTAAGACATTTATTTTGTTGTGAGAAATACAACGTGAGCTTACAATGGGCAAAGTTCTTGAACAAGGGAATACAAGAAGAAGACGAACGACCTCCCTCGACAATACCAATGAAAGGCTATATCGCCTGGCAGAAAATCGCCAAGCTCTAGCTACTGTGATCGTTTAAGTCCGGGGGACCAGGCATGGCATATAGAAGAAGTAATTGGAGGAAGGTCACATATTAGGTTCAAAATAAAGTAAGGAGATTCACCACCTACATGAATACAACTTGCTGATTATTATTTTTAGGTAGTTACGTTAGCTCAACATCAGTAAAGAATTTAACTATAAAGAAGTAAGACAATAAGACCGGTGATTAATGTATCGCCTGTGTAACATATTGCTACGCTGAGGAAGTAGATAGTACCACGTAGTGACGCCGTGCACGTGTACTTGCGCTGCAGCGCACGAAGGGTTTACATAACTCTCTAGACACTTCGACGCCCCTTCCAACTATTCTACCGTCATCAAGCCCCGCTATGTCACTACAGTGCAAGGCGGCGGAGGTATAAATACTGGATTTTGAAGCGGGCAGTTATAGACCAGCGATATTAGAATGAGGTTCAGAGTGTTTGTTATTGTGATACAGCTGTAATAAGGTGACATTCATTGTTATGTGTTAGACATATTTAACTTGAATTATTGTATAGTTATACTATTATTATTTTAACTTGAAATAACAACGCCTTTGATGATTTCTTACTTTTGCTTGTGTCAAATTAAAGTTTGTAACTAGCGACTTCATTGATGTTAGTTATTCTGTTTCCACTGTACAACACAACGATCTGTGTGGTCTGTTACTTTGCTAATGATCTTTTCGCTTATAATCTGAAATATAATAATTATTTATACAAGGTTGTTATTACAATATAAATTTGTTATATAATATTTACCTACATCTGTCTATTAAAACTGCCTTAAATGCCTGCTTATCTTACTTCTATTCAATCCAATTTTATTGTTTTATTTTGCTTTTGTCATTTTAAGCAAAATATCTTTTTTCTCTCCCGCCTCGTTTTCCCAGTATGTACTCCTTTTCCATTTATTTTCTGGGGTATAGATTATATGATTTTATACATTTCCTTTCATATTTCTATGTCCTATGAGTTTAATTTTCTTTTCTTTGATATACAAGGTAAAATCCATAGCAAACTGCCTGTTTTAAATAGATTTTTAATCATTTTACCCTCTACATTCTCCTGTAATAACAATGTTATAATATGAAACACGGAGGCTGATTTTGTACATGACATAAAATATTTAATAAGACGATAACAATTTAACATACAAAATTGAATAAAAATTAAGAATTTCTTCAATTATTACTTTAAAAGTAATTTTTATCTTTGATGTTAAAGTTGATCTTTCAGGTAGAGTGTATGACGAATTCTAATTAATTACTTCTCTTGAACCATGTATAAATGCAAGTTTTGCAAAGATGCGACTACAATGGTAACCTAAAATGTATTTTAGGTTATTTTTAGTTTGGTTTCATCTTCTAAATATATTTTCACATGTACCTAGTCCACAGTGTCTAAACTGTTCTGAGAGATTCCAAAGTTATTGCTAAGCACGGTAGTTCATCGCCCCGATAGAAGTTGAACAAACCTTGTGACAACCGACCAATGTATACTCAATGCATGCAACCTACTTGTCAGCTCAGCTAGAAGCTGAAAGCAGTGTAAAACGCGTTTTCATTGTGAGTCGGGTAAAAAGAGATCGCGTCTTCAGGATACCATTCACTTCCTCTTTAGGAAGAAAACAGTTCTTACTATGAAAGTCTCGTTATATATTTCCGTGGTACATGCATGTCGTCTGAAACAACCTTGCCACGCTATTCCTCATGTATACTCTCATATCCAACGCATAGATACACATTTAATACGATGAGAGGCATAGGAATATCATAAACGTTCGTTTAATTTTTGTTATTATGTAACTCTCAGTTGTTGCCATGTTCAAATAAAAACGTAATCAGGATGCATAAAGACATGCTCTAAATCTGGCTAAACCTGTTGCCAGATGCTCTAAAGACATGATCGAACCTGTAGCTCAAGTATGGAAGGTTTATCGCTTGATAATAATTGTAATTATTGGAGACCTGCAATTTTACTTACATTTCGATTTCACTGCCGACTCGATGGCCACTAGTTTTCTTTTCTGAATTTGTGAGTTTTTGAGGCACGCTTCAAAATTTGTGAATCTGTGTTTTTTCTTCTTTCTAAATTTTTGGGCTCGTCGATCTAATTCCTGCGAAATCACATTCCGCATAATCAAATTCAATGCGAAATGCGAGAGTATCTCTGAGGGCATTAAGTTGACATTTTTCATCCAAATCACCTTATTATATGACACAGCTGCTATCTCCTTTCATTTCTCGTCCCCCTTTTATGGCGTTGCAGCCTGAATTCTGCTTTAGCCTCCCCTATCTTGACCCTCCTCTGACAGATATCTTGATGGATATCTTGACTGTGCCAATGGATTTCTGTCCTCACACTCCTAACATCTGTGGGACAACATACTTCATTTTTTCCTTGGGGGGCCTTTTGCCCTCTATTTTTCCTATGAGGGCTCTTTCTTCAATTCGCCCGTTATTCACTCAAACAACAGCCAGCACACTGCAGTCTGCTTCATTCCTTGGTCTTTTGATATTCGACATTATCGAGCTAATTCGGTAACCTTATTGCTATTATTTCTACTGAAACCTTTAAAACAATTCTGGAATCAGTTGTCACTTAAAAGTACCGGATATAATGGTAAGATTTTGCAAGACTGTTTTCCGTCTTTTAATTGTCTCTTGAAAGATTCCCTGACTCTCTCAGTGATATAGTGATATCTCGTCCAGGATTGTCTCGCAAATCTTATACTGGTCTGAGAGATGGGTACATCTACTATCAGGTTATTTATTGATTACAGCAGAAGGTCTTGTGTGTCCCTTACATTACAACTGTATTACAGATGTAGTAGCATCATCGCTCGCAGAGCAATGGCAATTAAACTGCCGAATACAAGACCACTATTCGTATTAACCGTAATTCAAGGCATACTAGTGTCGAATTGAAAGAATCGTGATGGATTGGAAGGAAAAAACTAAGGACATGGAAATGGAATTGAAATATCATGACTTTAACAGTTTCCGGAAAGCGGCTTTGAACTCTTCGAAGGCTCGCTGTGCTGACTCGTCTCAGTGCCAGTTTTTCGTACCCAGCAGGTCCGCTAACGGTGTGGAGATCATGGCGAACCGGAGAATGTATTCTCGTAAACAGTTGCAGATTCCCAAGAAGTGTTGCAGCTCTTTCTTGGTGCTGGGCGCCGGCTGTTCTGCTATTGCTCTGAGTTACTGCTGTTGTGGAAAGTTGCCTCCGGTGTTATCTCGTTTACAATAAATGACACTTCTTCCCGGCCGAAGTGACACTTATTGAGGATCCAGGTCGGCTGATGCATTTCCAGCCTTTACAGGACTTCATCAAGGTTTGGAAAGGTGATTGTCAAGGCAGACGAGGCAACACTCCCCCAAGAGCCTCGTTAGTACATCCTGTATCATCCGTTGGAAGGTGCTGGGCGCGTTCTTCAATCCAAAGCACGTGACACGGAACTGGTAACGAACTTCATCTTGCACCGAGAATATCGTGTACTACTTAGTTTCTTCGTCCACCAGAATCTGTCAATATCCGCTCTTCAGATCCAGCATCGAGAAGAATTTGGCCCCGCTAAGGTCTTTTATCGTCTCATAGATCAATGGCAATGGCGAGACTACGTCTTCTGTCGGCTCATTCAGCCTCCGGACGTTGACGTGTGGTGACCTTCTTCTTAACAATCACCACCGGAATGCTGTATGGAAAGGTGGTGATTTCGATGATCCGCTGTCGCAACATATCTTCTACTTGGTCCCAGACGGCCCGCTTCTTCTCGTTCGAATACCGGTACATTGGTAGCTGAAATGGTTGGCTACTCTCCTTGAGCCGAATATTGTGCTTGATCGCAGATGTGGTGCGGAGTGGGCCACTGGAGAATGGACTCCAATGACGGCGTAGCACATCCAGAAGTCGGTCACGGTGTTGAGCGCCAACTTATATTGGCAGGCTAGTCTCGCCTATCTCCTCTTACTCTGGCTCTGCACGGTCGTTCCAGAAGACCGTGTACCGATATTTGCTGTCAATGTGGCTGCATCTCGTCGGTAATCTAAGACTCCCTGTTTGGTTATTAGCCAGTGATGGCCCTGTAGAACTTTCTCTTAAAGCCCTGGCAACTGGATCAGACTAGTGTTAATCGTCATGTCTCCAGTAACTATGTCCGCTATGACGGTGACGTTTAACCGTGCAGTGCCGTGGACTTCTCGAGGCTCCGTCTTTCTCCCTCTGGGCAGTAGGCAGGTTCGCACGAAATTATAGTCGGAGGAGGAGTCCCAGCTGCTGTCAGTTTCAGTCCCAAAATTCTATTTGAATCGGTGTATATTCGTTCCCAGGTGGTTCACGAGCATTACCAGGGCTCGTCTGTTCCTTCTTCGTTCCCCCGTGCTTGTCCGTGAGGTTGATCGTACTGCTTGGACTCGCCTACTCGATCCAGTCAGTCTTCAACAGAGTCGCCACGACTCCGTAAACGGTTGTCTTAGTCCAGTTCTTCTGCTATGCCAACCGCGTTTTGCAGAATTCGCCCTTCACCGGGAAGCGTAATTCTTGGTTTGCAAGCCGGTCTATCACTCTGCCCATTCTGGCATATCCCCTTCAGGAGATATCGCACTGCTTAGCCCCGCAGATGTTATTCCAATTGTTGCAGATAGTGCTCCGAGTCTTCGTACGTGAGGGTGTGTATGTGACGGTAACCACCTGTGGCAGCGTAGACCTCAGAGCTGCCTAATTACGTTAAACCTAGCTCTGTCTGAAAAGAAAGTCTGTGTCCCGCTAGTTGTAGTCGTTAGGCGCCATATAGTGTTGTAGACCGGCTGGTAACTAGTCGGCGTGGGTGTATCGGACGCCCGCTCGATTATCTTGTCCCCTCGTTGAGCATCACTTGTCACAAGACAAATGGCGCTAATCGTACAAAGTATTATTACGCCATTACAGAACGTTCTACATGTTTCTCGGCTATCCCAGCAGTACCAGCTGTAATGTTGTGTGCGTACGTGATTCTTAACATGCATTAACGAGGCTGTTCCAGACTCACCGGTCCGTGCGCACTGTGTTCAAGGCCGCAAGCAATTACGCTCTAGCGTTTTGTAGTAGTACTGATGCGTATTATGGGTTATTCTAGAATCTCAGCGGGGTATAAATATAAGCATACAGAGACGCTTAATTTCAGTTTGAGCGGCGAATTATTCAAGTGTTCGAGTTATTGTAGGCGATTTACACAGTGCGTTTCAAATGGTGTATTAGTAAAAAGTGATTATAGTGAGGAATTCTTTATAGTTGACATTATTGTTTGTGTGGACAGATTAACTTGAATTGTTGTAAGAGAATAATCTTCTCGAATAACTTGTTGATTACAAACTGTTAATTGTGATAATTAAAGCTGGTTTTTAGTGACTTTATTGGTGTCTTGTATTTTGCTTACCACTATACTACACGATGATTGGTTAGACCGTCGTAACAGTATCATGTTTGTGGTCTCTAAAAGGGCCGTTGGGCGAGGACGCTAGTTGCGGCGGGGTGATATTCGGCGGCTGCTCTCGCTGAGGGTTCTGCGCTGCAGTTCTTTTCACTTGGCATCGGGATATAGAGCTGGCTGCTGTTCCAGTCGATAGGGCTCGCTCTTCTTCCTCCTCTAATTTATGCTCTTTCCCTCTCCCTTTTCCGTTCTTGCATTTTTCGCATTATGTGACGGATTGAATTTTTCTGAATGACCCCTGTCGAAGACGCTTTGCAATTTCTTTTTATGCGTTGCAGCAAGGTATTCCTAGAACGGGGCAGCGTAAGTAACGACTGGCTACAGATACGCACCGACGATCATTTTGGCCAATTTCCTTGTCATAGCCGGGCTGACCATGGGTAGAAACAGTAGGCTCAGACGAGCGGACCCTCGCTTGTGAACTGTCTGAGCGTGGGTACGCCAGGTGAGCTGACGATCTAGATGTATACCAAGGTACTTCACTTCGTTGGACCAGCGCAACTACGTTCTGCCTACGCAGATCTTTCCGGCGCTTTGTGATTAGAACGGCTACACTCTTGGTCGCGTTTAAAGCTACCTTCCAAGTATCAGTCCAGTCCAGTTCCCGAGCAAATCAACCTAGCGCTGTAGTCATAGTGTGCCGTGGGAATTAAAATAGAATTCCACGGTGTACGTTAATTGTTTTCCGTCCATACTTCGCGCGGGCTGGAGTCGTCTGCTATTGCCTGTGGAACTGTCGTCGGCCACTGTGAGCTGTGAATAGCAGTTGTACGCTATCTGTTGCCGAACGTCAAAAACACACGCAGGTCAGCTGTTCAGCGCCGGGCACGCGGTGCGGGTATGCTGTTGGCAGTCCGAATTCAGGCATCGTGACAACCGCTGGTCCGACGGCGGAATAGATCGTCTTTATAATGTGTTCATCTTCTATCATGGGCGAGTAGAATCATAACGTGCCTCTGGTAAGCTTCTTTAGTTATTTAATTGTCACTTAATAAAGGGGAAATGTGTTAAAGTATATTTATTGTTTGGATGAAGTTGAATTAAAAAATGTGTGTGTGATCCTGAGCTGGTTCATTCTTGATTTCAAGCCACGTGTCAATTTTCAAGTAATATGTTCAATGCTAAGTTACAAATAAAATCCATAAACTATTTATCGTTGTTAATTGATATTCTGTAAAGCAAATGTGGCGAAGAAATGTTTAACAAAAACCAGCAATACATTGACAGAAATTAACGTAACTTAAGCCACGTGGCGAAGTCTTAAATAAAAGTAAATTATGTTATGGAATTGTAACAGCTGTTGTTTAAATAAGAGACAATCATGAATTTTGCAGTAGCACAATTTAATTGTTAATTAATGCACGTGTAGGTAACTTATTGTAATTGCAAGTATAAGGTGCTCATGATTGTATGGTGCGTATGTGTGGGGTTAAGGTCGAGCAAAAAGGAGTTGTTTTATTTTTTTTTGTGACGGCGTGCTACAGGAAACATGTGTTTTAGGGTTCCCGCCCCAGGCAAGAGTTTTTGGGAGCAATCTGATGGTGATGACTCCACCTTTCACCATCAACCGAGCAATGCTGACAGGCTCTCCTTTTGCCGTCGGACACACACCAACGGGCCCCGAATTACACCGAATTAACCCTCTCAACTTCTGAAGTAGCAGACAGCTGAACACCATGGAGCTGCAACAACCATTTATCAGCATCATCCGGTAACATCATAACTCCAGGTGAAAGATTTCAATTATTCAAACTCGACCTCCGCGACACAAGTTTTGCTGTGAATAAATAATTACTGTGATAAAGGCAAAATTACATTTCCGTTTTTTTATTTTAACTTGAAGTTAGCACAACCGATGATCAGAACTGAACATGCCATTTCATGATGCACCAAGTTAGACTCTAGTGATTTAATATGTAATCTTTATTAATAATGTTGATAATTGTTTTACGGGTCCAGCAGGTTTTACAGACCGATTGTTCTTTTATCTTTAAATACTGTTTTTTTTTTTTTTTTTAACATCTGGTTGTCCATATATAACATGCGCTTTCATGATCTGCCAAACCTGTGTATCTTGTTATCTTGTGCTCATGTTTTAATATATCACCCTTACTTATTACGAGATTTATAGTTTTCTTAAGCTGGAGACTTTCACTGACAACCCGTATTTTCCATTTTGGTAATTAATGACTGATTTCACAAATGCTTTCATTCCACCGGTACACGTTAGTGCAAGTTCTTCATAGTTAAAGCATGCGGGATTCTGTCGGTCATATTTGGAATTGGGCTTAACTACACTAGTAAATTGTATATAAGAAACAGGCATTTACTGATGTTTTTTGATTATTCATTTGGTCACATTTATTATTAAGAGTTCTTGTTTTCGGATTCCAGTCGGGCTGTTCATGTTTGCAACCTTGGTGAGCACTTGGTTGTCACTGTTAAATTATTTCATGACAATTACTCCATATATGTATTTATTTATTAATTGTTGAGAAGGCGCATAAAGATTAATGTGAATATAATTATTAATTGTTGAGATGTTACTTGTAAAATTTAATATGCATGTTGTTTGTTAATGGTTAAAAGGCCACATAGAGATTTAAATGAATGTAACTATTTATTGCTAATGTGTCACTTGTAAAACTTACTATAAAGGTTAATGTTGATTGTTGAGAGACCACATGAGATTTGATATACACATAAATATTAATTGCTAAGACGTCACTTATACAATTTACCATAAATATTATTATTTAATGTTGAAAGTGCACATAAGGTTGATGTAAATATAACAACTAATTGCTGATATATCACTCGTGGAATTCGCTATAAGTGTTAGTGTTAATTGGAAAGTGGCCATATAAAATTTTGACATTTACCTGTGTAACATGTAACACTATATTGTATAACAATATCAAACACTAAATAAAAGGTTGTTACGTTAATCATGGAGTCTCTTTGCAAGTCCTGTCACCCTGAGCTCAGTGCATTTTATGCTTCCTTCTAGACCATGTGTCTAGTCTTAAAATCTAAGGGACGCCCCTCAAAAAAAAAGTACAAAATTTGGGGGAAGTTTCAATAGGCAATAGGACGGCCCGTTCTGCGTGATGATCGGTGGTAAACATAGCCGTCAGTAAATAGGGCCACCTGGACTCCAGGCTGTCTCGGTACGTCGTTAAAAATCAGGAGGGGGTCAAAAAAACACTTCCTTGAGGACGCCGGCAGTGGTTCGTCTCTCGAAAGAGACAGAATCATCTTGTCTCACGCAGAAGGTCTTCTCCGTCAGAAAGCTAGAGGTCAGATGAAGGTGGCATTCTGGAAGCTGGACGTCCCGGAGTTTGAAGTAATTGCTCTTGCGAGCGTTGGTAGTCGGGCGTGAGACCGGCTCGCATGCGTTAAGACACTTCAATTGCTGAGATGACTGCCTCATCAAATCGAGCAAAAGCTTCGTCAGGAGTGGGGCCAGCTGGCTTCAATCGACGGCAAAGCGCTGGGCGGTAGCGTGCCCAATCGACAACCTTCCTCTTGCGGTGTCGTTCTGGGTAGCGACGTAGACTAAGATAAAGTTGTGGTCGGATCTCAGCTCCGTAAATCAGAATAGCCTACCTCGACCGGGCAGGCAATACCCTGGGCAATATCCATAACGGCGGGAGTCGCGTTCGGCCTAGCCGAGAAAACGTGAGTTGTGGTGGAACAACCCTGTTGCCTGGCGCGATTCAACATACCTGAGCAAGCGTTCTGAGTAGTTAATCGACCATTCGAATTGCGATGCTTGTAATTCTGGTGGTCGTCGGCCACGATTACCCTACGTTGGGAATCGAATATGATTGGGGGCCTGATACATTGAAACCACGAGGACGCCGCCATGAAGTCCATGGACCTCAATGGCGGTAGTCTCGAGGTGAGTACGATGCGGCAAAACGACATGACCTATGGAGTTCCTTACTTGTCGGCCGACTTTGTCGTCCCGATACACCACTTAATTGGGTAACCGGGACCGGTTTGCCATGGTCAGTTAGGTCTCGGACAAAAGAATTACGTCGGGCTTGGACCGAGCCAGGAACACCAAAAGGTCGGAATACATTGGATCCGAATGTATTAGCATTCCAGCCTGCGAGCGAGAGATCTTGTTTAAGGGCTGGGTTCATAGAATATCTATGACTTCGCAGGTTTCCATTATGAGCATGAATCTCTCAGGATGATTGGAAGTTTGCAGGCGATCTCTGATAGACCTGAAGTCGGATACGACTTTCTTAATGTCATAGCTGGCCAGAAAGTTGAGGGCGAACTTTGCGTCGTCGGAAGTTTCGGATGAGGCGGTTTGCCTGGGAACTGTGGTCGCATAAGAGCGACCCGGCTTGACGGCAGAACGGGAGGCAGGACTAGGGTTAATCAATGCGGATTCAACACACAAGTCGCGCTGCTGCGCTGTTGCGGGACTTTTCTTGGGCAGTGGGACGGCAGGAGCTCGGGAGCGAGTCAATCAGGATGTCGCCGTAGGCCTATCACAGGTCTGCCGGTTCCTGATTGGCTCGCTGTGAGCTCTCCCGAACGTATTGGCACGGGGAGCAGATGTCTGTCGTTGACGTCACACTCTATATTATCATCATCATCATCATCGTCGTCGTCGGCGTCGTCGTCATCATTGCTAGCACCACCACTAAGGCATCATCATCGTCAACAACATCAGGAACAACAACATTATTAGTGGCATTATGAGCTACTGCCTGCCCACGACTGAGCAAATACCTTTCCAATTAGCCTCCAGTGGTTTTCCTGGGAGCTATTCTTTCCAATTCACAGCTCTTACAGTCCGTCTTAGAATGTGCTGTGATCGCTTCATATCCCATTGCCTCCAATCTAGCAATATTAGTGATTATTTACTGTCTTTTCACCTAACCAGAATTGTCTATTAGAATTGCCGTCTTTCGCTAGGCCCACTACGATTTTTCTTAATTCTACAAGAGCACGTTACATTTTACTGCGGGAACGTGTCGACATTTTTCCTTTGTGTCTTGGCTGGATCGAATCATAATCATTTCCGTGCTAGTCATTGTAGACAACAGATATACGTGTGCGCATGTTAATGAAACATGTTAATGTAAATGGTATTATACTGTTACGAGAGAAACTTGCTTCAATCCTGTGGTTAACATGAATTTACTTTCTAAAACAACAATGATACGGCATCTACGAGTTACAACCATTACAGATACACTGCGGTAATGCTTAACGGTACCTACGCACATAGTTAAGACTGTCAACTTTTACATCGGATTTACGTCTTGTTTGTACTTAAGAGGAACACTGTCGATACGACAATGTTGTATGAATGCAGTGTACGTAAAACTAAGAGTGCTTGTACAACTACGTGTTGTGTGTAATCTGTAGCATTGTTTTAGACAAACACTGATAATAGTCAGAAAACTATCAAAAATAATACCAAATATTGTCAGACGGGAACGACAGCAGCATTTTGCATTTTTAAAAATTAAAACGTATCCTTACACAAGCAGATAGCGATCCAAAGGTGAAAGCAATTTAAAATGCATTACCACATCGTCAGCAACTACTTATTTATATCCTGCTGATCCTGTATGTACGTGTTGTTCTTTTGTGTAGAAGAATCTCAGGAATGTCGGTCTGAATATTTTGTAACATACTGTATATGTATCTGTAAAATACGAACGGTGCATTTACAATTACAATAGTCTCGCTTTTTGTACAGCCTACTTCATTGTTCCTTATATCTCTTCATTAGTTAAAACGTTTGCGCGCATGTTCTATTTATTTCATTCTAAATTTTGTAAAGTTTATTTTTCTTTTCCCCGTTCTTTATTTACATTAGAAAATGTTGGTTCATATCTACTAATCGTCATTAGTAGTACGCCATCTTGCAGATACGCTTTGGCAGACCTATGTGTCCTAGCTGGATTTGCTTCAACTCGTCATGAGTGAGATCCCTTTCTTTAATATTTCCTGTCTGGTCTTTCTTGTCCTAATCATGTTCTTTTATTACTCCGATGCTATTAGATTGTTCAAGGGCTAGGGCGTCTTCCATGTCCATTGTCTTCTTTCATCAAGGGCTGGCTGGAACTCTGAAGCTGTGGTAAAAACACCCATCTAGGGGAAAAAACCTTGATTAAAACCTCTGTATCTCTAGAATGGGGGTTGGTGGACTAGGTTAGCTCCCTATACACCATAAGTAGAAATTACACAGAAGTTGGTAGAAAAGCGTCTTAGATTATTTCGTCATTGTTTGCGTTTACGGTGGCTTACATAAGAAGAGCAAGTCGGCCACCAAGTTACTAGGAAGTTCATGTACAATCAATTGGTGTGCGTTATGAAAAGAGAGAAGTGATATCCGTTAACGTTTTCTAATTGTAGTTTTTGACTTGTAAATGTCGAAACTTACTGACTTCAAATGTTGTCGTTAACAGTCCTTAATTTGAAATTGTATTTTAATTCAAAAAAGAGATTTGTTGTGTTACATGTGACTCGTATTAAATAAATTTAATGTTTGATTTGCTGTCTCTAGTGTCAGCTATATTTTGCCTTCTTGAAGGTTGCAATCGACGTAGGAAGTCATGTCATAAGTGGAAACTTTAGCACTGACACTAGATAACAGAGGTGCCTAATATGTTCACCTTTATCTCGTCTATGGAGATGCCGCAGAATAGTATGATTTGAATAGAGTAAAATTCTAGTTCTTATAAATTGCACAACACCATTCTCAAAAGTAATATTACCTGTTCAGTTGTATGTTGGACTCTCTCCATGTTTTAAGCACCAAAAAATTTAAATTGGTTTTCCAAATAATAATTATTTATTAACCCATAGGAGGCTAAGTGGTTAGGGCATGTCCACAGAATGGGGGATCAGCTGAACACTTACCTTGGGAACATATTATTTAAACACTAAAGGAAGTGAGACTAAAACGAAAGTACCTGAATTATATAGAATGGAGGAGGATCTGAGGAGTATGCTTGTCAAGAACTAAACAGACGTGAGTAAAGGAGGGTCGCATTAGACCAGTGCTCATCAGAGGGTAAAGTGAGAAAGGTAAAGAATAGTACAGAATATTAAATTTAATACTTTCTGTATTAATTACATTATAAAAACTACAGAAAATGAACATGAAGTAGACTGTAAATTATTCAATAAATTGTTTGAAATGTTCTGGTGTTAGATTTCTTAAGGCGGCAGTCGAAGTATATTTGCGTTTTGCAGATGCAGCACGGCGTAAAATCGTGTCTCTTGGCAAACCCATTGCACACGGATAATGTACAGTGTTAGAAAGCAATTTAAAATGCTTTTACACATCGCCACTAGCTACACAACAGTATCTCGTACACATTGTGTGCCTGTATTGAGGACACAAGACATAGTGCACCTGTGTTTGTTCCTGAAACACTCATCATTACACTGATATGCTAAAGGCGTGTATATGAAAGGTTTTGGTTTCTACAAAATTTAAACATTTCGTAAAATTGTTGCCAAATTGCACTAGTAAAAATAAAATTTAGAGATCTGTATTGACCAGTTAACTTTTCACTGTTTTGTAAATTAATAATATTGTTTTTGAAATTCAAAACATTTTTATATAAGCTGTTAAACAGCATGAATCTCGATCACCTAACCATACTCTCTTAGACGAGGGAAGTTAAAGAAAGACTAGCCACATTACCCTAGGGTAACGAATATCCTGTAGTACATTAAAGTAATTACCAGTTACTTAAGAGTATTTTACAATTATTATAAACACTTAGTATATTATTATTACCTTCATAATTGTAAATATATTTTTAAATATTCTTCTTCTTCTTCTATGGCGTCACAGTTCGAAGTCGAAACTTAGCTTACATAATCATCCGCCTACAAATTTTCCTGTCCTTGGCGATCGATGTCCATCGTTTTATTTTAAGTACATTATCAGCATCCCTCGCCACTGCGTCAATCCAGCGTGTCTTGAGTCTTCCGACAGGCCTTCTACCCTCGATTTGACTAAACAGTACTTTCCTAGATATTCGGTTGCCTTCCATCCTAATGATGTGTCCTGCCCATTGCAATCAATGCAGTCAGATGGTGATGGCCAGATCATTGTCTATATACAGCTTGTATAGCTCCTCATTTTGACACATTCTCCATATCCCTTGACTTGGATTGGTTCATATATTCTCCGCAAAATTCTCCTTTCAAAAGTATTGACTATGTTAGCAGCTTGTTTGTTCACAGTCCAAGTCTCGCTGCCGCTGCCATATGTTATCACCGGTCTAATCATAACTTTATACAGGGTCCGCCAGTGAAGTGGGAAATTTTGAAAGACCAATAGTTCATTTTCTGCTCACGGGAGGTCGTGGAGGTTTTCGATTGTTGTTTTACATTTAATGCCATTTGTTAATATATGTTTTAACATGGAGCAGTGGTCCGGTGCACAGCGTGCTTTCTGCGTAAAATCGTTTTATAAGAATGGTGACTGTGTGACTTCTGTACAACGATTGTTTCGTAATCATTTCAATATTCCACGACATGGAAGAGTGCCGTCCGCTCATGCAATTACGTCATGGATGAAAAAGTTTGAAGAAACTGGTTCCACATTAAACTTAAAGCATAGATGAGCAACAAGGTATGTAAGAACAGAGGAAAACATTGAAAGAGTTCGAGTAGCATTGACGCGTAGTCCACAACGTTCTGCAATGAAACATGCATCCGCACTAAACATTAGTGACACATCGTTACGACGAATTTTGCATAAAGACTTATCTTTTCATCCTTACCAAATTCAAGTAATCCAGGAGTTGAAAGTTGGCGATATGCTGGCTCGCAGGATTTTCAGCGAACAAATATTGCGACGTGTAAATGATGATGAAAACTTTACTCACCGCATGTTTATGTCAGATGAAGCACATTTTCATTTGAATGGATATGTAAACAAACAAAATAGTCGATATTGGAATGATGAAAACCCAGGTGAGTTGCATGAAAAGCCATTACATAGTCCGAAAGTTACGGTGTGGTGTGCAGTTTCATCATCTGGCATTATTGGGCCATATTTTTTCCAAGACGATAGAGGAAACACCACAACTGTAAATGCAGACCGCTACACACACATGGTCAGAACATTTTTGATGCAACAGCTCCCTAGGTTTCCGGACATTAATTTTTTCCAGCAGGATGGGGCCACAAGTCATACTGCTTGTGTGTCCATGGCTGCTTTAAGAGAACTCTTCCCGGACGGACTCATATCCAGATATGGCGACATCTCGTGGCCTGCAAGATCCCCAGATTTGTCCGCATGCGACTTTTTTCTTTGGGGATTTCTGAAGAGCAGGGTGTACTTTGATAGACCGCACACCATACCGGAATTAAAAACGAATAACAGACAAGAAATTGCACGGATTCAACCTGACCTTCTTCGTCGAGTGATGGAAAATTTTCGGTCAAGATTAGAAGAATGTTTACACAGAAATGGCTCTCACTTGAGGGGCGTTATTTTTAAAAAGTAAAATAATGGCATACTTTACTCAACTCAAATCTGTAAAAATAAAATCTGATAATAAATGTTTCATGAAAAAACTGGGTACTTTTAATTTTCCCGCTTCACTGGTAGGCCCTGTATATCATTAAAAATGGCGCTCAAAATAGATCGACACCCAAAAAAGATATATACATAGAAGTAGAAATAGTATTATTTTGTATAACAAAATTGGCGTCCAACTGGTGAGGCTAGAAGTAGAAGATAACATTATATCATTGTATTGTATTATTTTAACAGTTTCTACTCTAGCGGCGACTACAATAAAAAACGAAAATGCCACAAAGAGCGACTTCATGTAAATGGACAGCGGACACCGGAACCGAGTTAGACATGCAAGAGAAAGAGGCAAAGCCTGTTGAAGATATCGAAACGGTGTTACCTACAGCAGAACCGAACAAAACCACAGAGAGTGCCAACTCAAATAGCCTAATGGAATTTATGAAAGAGGCATTTAAACAAATGAAGGAGGATAATGAAAGGAATAACAAAACATTGAAGAAACAGACGAAGGAAGACAATGATACACTTAACAAGAAAATAGAAAAAAACAACGAAACATGAAAACAGGATAAAGCAGAATTGAAACAACAACTAGAAAAGAACAACGAATCATTAAAACAACAAATGAAGGAAGACAATGAAGCACTTAACAAGAAAATAGAGAAAAACAATGAAACATTAAAACCACAAATGAAGGAAGACAATGAAACACTTAAGCAACAGTTAGAAGAATATAGGGAGGACATAAATCAAAGAATCACTGAAACAAATGAAAAAATAGAAAGGACTAATGAAACATTGATACAATTCAGAGAAGAAATAATAAACCAAATTAATAATGTTGAGGATAATAGCAAAATGAGGGTTGAAATACTCCAACAAGAAATGCAAGAAAAATTGGAGAAACTGCAAGACAAAATGGAGGAACAATACAACCATATAGGGAATAATTTAGGACAGGTACAATACCAGGTGAACAATAATAAAGAGAAGATAGAGTAAATACAGAGGAGAGAATTGATAAACATCAGAGAAGAATTGGAGGTACTACGAAATAGACCGATGAGCTACACCCAAATACCACTGGGAGAAAACAGAGATGTCATTAACTTTAAAGAGTATAGAAGAAATCCACTGGAATTCCTAGAGAGATTAGAGGAAATGTTTAGTAGAAATAAAGAAAACCGGTGGCATATGATCAAGAATCTAGTGGAAGAAAGTTTTAAGAACATCACTGATAACTGGTGGACAGCGATAAGAAATGATGTTCACAATTATCCAGAATTTAAACAGGTGTTCAAGACCAAATATTGGTCTGAATCATACAGAACATCATCCAAGATAACTTGTGCAACGGAAAGTATGACCCTACAAGAGGCCAATCACCTACGGCATTGTGTTAGACAATGCCATATATAATAATAAATAGTGTATTTTATTAGATTACGGTATAAGTAATCATAAGTTTTTGTAATGGACAAGTAATAATGTAATTAACAAGATGTTAACTTGGGCAAAAAACCTACATCTACTTTGGAAGGTAGACAGGGACATTACAATGTATAAATGCTATATTAGATCATGATATGTCTAGTAATAGATCATGTAGTTTATAACGAATAAAGAATAAATGTTAACTTGTATAATACAATTAACAATTAAAAATTAAGCAACTTCACTTTAAGGAACAAATAATAGTCCAAAGTACACAATACATTATTAGGCCTATTGTACAAGCCAAGTTTTTATAAACAGTTAATGTTCATAGTAGTAATCACTAGTATTAAAATACATGTTATTAACATAAAATCGTATGTACAGCCAAGAAAACTAGTTATGTAACAAAAAAGATAACTTTTAAACATAATTTTTTAGAATAGGTCAAACTTTTTAAAAATGTTATTTTTGGAATTACTGTATAGAAACAAATGTTATGAGATCTTAAAATGATCGGGAGAAAAAAAGAATTTCATTGGTAATAATATCTTTACAATTGTACATAGCATAAGGAAAAAATGTTAAATTTAAGAAATTTTGAACTCAGAAAAACAACGCCATCCATAACAATGCTTGAGATTTCAACCAATGGGAATGTTTCAAATTTTGCGTTTAGCGACCCAAAAAAGTGAAGCCAAGCGAGGTAGTAAATTGTTGAAATTCGTACAGTAAAGAACAGCTCCTCTGCGACACCTATAGCCACGTGTAAGTACCATCAGAATCGAACCCTGGCTAGGTTAGGTGAAGAGTGATTACCATAACATAACCAAAAAGTGAAGGTAAGTGTTGTGAATTGTTTACTTAATCAGAAAGGAGTTATAGTGAATTAATAATATTAACAGTGAATAAGAAAAGTGTGTGCAAAGTAAAGGAAAGTATAGTGTTAATACTTAAAATTTTAAACGGATTATAACTAATCATAATAATACAAACTGCAACACTTTATGTACACTTGTGAACCATTTATTCCACTACCACTGAACAAAAACACTAACACTATTGTAATTTTTTCACGTTTAAACTATTATTTCTTTGTGTTTAATGTTTAAAGCTGAATTACCTATTAAGACTTGGTTAACCTCAAAATAGACACTGTTCGGCACATACGAACTATTCGTTATTTTAGATATGATATTGTTTTGTTATATTGTAGTCAACTTTGTATTGTGATGTTTTGTACTTCACAAAGGATATTTTCGTAATTAATTATTGTAGTCACAAGAACCCGAGGTTATATTTACATAACGTAATCATTAAACTAGGTCTAAGTTTTAATAAGCTCATCGTACCAACCGCTGAGCTATAAATTTAACAAGCCTGGACAATTAAAATTAAGAAAAATGTTATTCATTTTAATTTAAGAAGAAAAGAACAGAATTTAAAAAGAAAATAAAAGAATATTGAAGAGAATCAATTGTGTATGAATAATTATTTTTAGTACTTAACATTTTGGTCAGTTTACGAATATTAGCGTTTTCATAGACATTAGAAGAATAAGCTGGTAGCACGGTACCTATTTTTTGTGTACCACGTGCGATTTGAATTATTTAAATAGGTAAGTGAATTAAAATAAAACAAGGGCAGTAATTAATCGAAATTAAAGAATTTTATTTAATCAAGACATTATTTTTATTCTTAAAGAAATAACAAAAAATAGAACAATATAGTTATATACCTGCAAGTACAGGTAGAAATTTAAGCATATTCCAATTTATGATTATAGAAATTTACTATTACACATTTTGGTGCAAACAACGTGAGGCGTTAAGGAAAAAATATGTATACACAAAAACAAGTATCATTACATATTTGGAGCACCAACTCTGGGGCATAAAAGAATTAATAATAAGAACAGAATATCTAATCAATTTACATTACATAAACGGCGTCCACAACTTGGGGCGTAACAGTGAACCTCAATCAGTTCATAAACCAGTATTCAATAATTTTACCATTACATATTTGGTGCTCAAAAGTGAGGCGTAACAAGTATCTACAAATCTGTATTAGAGAAACCAGATATTATATACAGGGTCCGCCAGTGAAACGTGAAATTTTGAAAGTCCAATAGTTCATTTTCTGTACAACGATTGTTTCGTAATCATTTCAATATTCCACGACATGGAAGAGTGCCGTCCGCTCATGCATTTACGTCATGGGTGAAAAAGTTTGAAGAAACTGGTTCCACATTAAACTTAAAGCATAGATGAGCAACAAGGTCTGTAAGAACAGAGGAAAACATTGAAAGAGTTCGAGTAGCATTGACGCGTAGTCCACAACGTTCTGCAATGAAACATGCATCCGCACTAAACATTAGTGGCACATCGTTACGACGAATTTTGCATAAAGACTTATCTTTTCATCCTTACCAAATTCAAGTAATCCAGGAGTTGAAAGTTGGCGATATGCTGGCTCGCAGGATTTTCAGCGAACAAATATTGCGACGTGTAAATGATGATGAAAACTTTATTCACCGCATGTTCATGTCAGATGAAGCACATTTTCATTTGAGTGGATATGTAAACAAACAAAATAGTCGATATTGGAATGATGAAAACCCAGGTGAGTTGCATGAAAAGCCATTACATAGTCCGAAAGTTACGGTGTGGTGTGCAGTTTCATCATCTGGCATTATTGGGCCATATTTTTTGGGGAACTTTTTTCTTTGGGCCATATATATATTGCGACTTTTTTCTTTGGGGATTTCTGAAGAGCAGGGTGTACATTGATAGACCGCACACCATACCGGAATTAAAAACGAATAACAGGCAAGAAATTGCACGGATTCAACCTGACCTGCTTCGTTGAGTGATGGAAAATTTTCGGTCAAGATTAGAAGAATGTTTACACAGAAATGGCTCTCACTTGAGCGGCGTTATTTTTAAAAAGTAAAATAATGGTATACTTTACTCAACTCAAATCTGTAAAAAAAAATCTGATAATAAATGTTTCATGAAAAAACTGGGTACTTTTAATTTTCCCGCTTCACTGGCGGACCCTGTATAATGTGACCTTACTGATGCTGGATATTCCTTGTCTTGAATATATTTGTCAACAAAGTATATGCTCTATTTGCTGCCTGTATCTTTTTCCTTATTTCATATATTTCTTCATTGTCTTCTGCCATCCAACATCCCAAATATTTAAACTGCTTAACTGTTTCCAGATTTAGTGGTTCGATTTCGAACTGTTCAGATTTCCTGGTTTTCTTTCGAGTCGAGATCATAACCTTTGCGTTTTCTATATTAACCTGTAATCTTATCTCTTCCTCTTCTGCTTCACATTTGAGTTCCTGGAAGGTCTCTTTTGCTCTTCTTTTGGATCTTGCCATAATATTAATATAGTCTGCATACCCTACGATCAGAACCATTTATGTTCTAATGTTGAATTCCTATCAATTGACATTTTTTTGATCACATATTCAAGTGCTAAGTTTAACAGTGTTGGTGTTAGCCTATCGCCCTGTTTTAACCCTCTCCTGACATTGAAAGGATCTATCGTACCCGTTTGCATTTTGACTTTGGCTGTTGTCTGTATCATTGTCAATCTTGTCAGTTGTACTAATTGAATAGGTATTTGAAAGTACACCATAATTTAAAAAAGTTTATTCTTATCTATGCTGTCGTAGGCTTGCCTAAAATCTACGAAGATTTGTGTTAAGTCCAGATTGTTTTTCCACATCTTCTACATCAGTATTTTGACTGTAAAGATTTGGTCTATAGTGGATCTTCCACTTCAGAAGCCACCTTGGTTTTCCCCCAATATTCCTTCAAATTATGGTTCCAGTCTCTTCTGCAGTATTTTAAATATTATTACATCCTACAAATTGTGAAAGGTTTTGTGAGGATTGTGAAAGGTCTGTTCAGCCAATCAATAGATACAATTTTTAAACCATCTGAATCGACACTTTCTAATGTCAGGCCTGTGTATACACGAGTTCATGTGTGTATAATTTATTTGCGTGTGCGTGCGTGCGCGTGCGTGCGTAAATCGCTATCTATATACTTCTATGTTAGTCTACATAGCTCTGTCTAGGTTTAAAGAAATTCTAATTTCAAATAACCAATAACCATGATATAATTAACAATCATTGTCACGTATTACTAGAAATTTATTTAAATGCAATCGTTTTAATATTCGTAAATGTTAATATGTATATAATTCTCTAACTTCTAAGAAATATAAGTTTAATACTAGAAGTAATGATAATTAACGATTAATGTCATAAACTACATTGATTAAGTATGTAGTCTGAATGCTTTGTATATGCGTTAAATCTTTTATAAAAGTATAAATAAGTTTAAAGAAGTAATATTACTATAGTGTAATAATAACTTTAAACAATGAACTCACTCAAGCGTCACTCATTCTGTATTCTGATCTAATATATTGCAACGTTACAAGTTATATAAAATAAATACACTTCTGTCCATGTACCCAACGCACCTGTGTAGTGTTAAACACCAGCTAGGTCGTAGGAATTTTTGTGTGCTCGATGCGTTAAGTATATGTGGTTGCACAATAAACGTACTTTTAAAAAGAGAAGTGAGACGTTATGACATGAAATAATTAATTAAAACATAGAAAATGAATCAATTAACGGTTTATTAAATATTGCAAAGAAAATTAATTGATTATTAAAAATTTGAAACTAGAAAATTAAAACATTCTCTTTTATAAGATTACACTCTGAAAACATAACGTATTGTTACGTAATACGGTACGTTCTATAAGTATCTCGAATATTCCAGTTGTAATGTGTGTGTGCGTACATAATGCTGCTACTTTACGGTGAAAGACAATTAAGCTTCAGCTATCGAGTCTATGCCGGACCATACCGGTAAGCGCAGTGTGTTCAAGGATACTGTTTCTAGTGGATTCTCGAGAGCGCCTGTTTGTTTAACAAAGTGACAGATTATTCTCGCAACCTGCGGAGTATAAACACAGCCATTCAGCGACGGTCAAGTTAGTTATTGTCGGGCGATTACACAGTGATTACACAGTGCGTTTAAGTGGCGATTTACACAGTGCGGTTTGAAGTATTGTGGGGAAGTATTACGTGTTTTATAATTGTGTGGGACAATTGTACTACAATTGTGTTTTATATCAGTTAACATTTTTATTGCGTGTGAACAATTTTTATTTGATTTGTTGTAAGAGACTGTCTTGTTAATTACAATCTGTTTAATTGTGATAATTAAAAATGGTGATTAGTGACTTAATTGGTGTCTTGTATTTTGTTTTCCACTGTCCTATACGACGATCAAGGAGACCTTTGCTGTTCAGCACACATTAATAACATATAATCTTAAATATCAAAACATATATGATGACCAAATTACAAAATTCTTTTATATTGCATGGGTGTCTGACTTTGAATCATTATTAAAATTTAAACTCATAGCAACTTATCTATAAAAATAATATTAACTTCACCAAATAAAAATTGAATGGTTGGTATTAATGTTTTAATAAAAATAATACTTATTTTAAGAATGTTTATGATTTATGAAGACACACTTAATTTTAAAAATCAAACAGAATAAAATTATTATTTTTATCACTAACTTACAATTACGTCTTTCACTCTGACTATTTATACTATTTACATTTAAGTCTTTACATTACTTTATGTAATACTCTGTTCTTTATGAATTCTTTGTTTAACAGAAACATATAATTGTTAATTTATATATTTACGGTCACCTGCGTATTGTTGAGGTTACAGTTCCATGTGTACGTGTGTGTGTGCGCGTCTCCCTTAGATGACAATGACGATGATGATGATGACTATTCCTCGGTATTTTTTAGCCTGTTATCTATGGTGGTTCTGTGCTCCTCCATCAATCCTAGTGTATTGCAGATGATGGTGATGTTGATGATATTCAAGTCGATCTGTAGACGGACATAGTGACGTGGTGTGAAGATTTCTTGAGTCCGATGATCGTCCGTATTTGATGATACTCCGTGAGGTATTTGTAGTAGACTCAAGCTGACATGTCAGATACTGTTTTTGACATGTTAAACTTTCTCAATTTGTGTGTAGCGTCCTTTTTTAACTGATCACTTTTAGTCTGTTTTTGCGTTCACGTAAATTTGATCTTTAGGAGAGTGATTGCTTTGTCTTCGTAATTTTTGACTCGTCATTTACATATAACACACTCATTATTTACTAGGTAATTGTAATAATTAACTTTAATTTGTATGACGTCTTTATTATTCCACTTTCTGCAATAATTTTGCATCACCATACGCGTTTAAATATCCTTATTCGAATGGTGTTTTTATAATTGTGATATGTCTTTGGTAACAGGTATGAAAAATATTTATTAATTTATTTTAATAATATTAATACCTGATTTAATACCTGAATTAGTAACTAACCGCATCATTCTATTGAGTTCGATCTTAACCTGATCGATGGTACGAGTAGCAACAAGCGCCGCCGCATCTTCCCCGTACCCTACCAAACACGACTCTCATCCAGCTGTCATACGATGCGTTCCAGAGGTCCGGTCCAAGAATTGAACCCTGGGCTGTCCCTGCCGTCACGACCATCCGCCGCTATCTTTCCTGCGTTATACAAAGCAGCACTCTATCCCTGAGGTAATCGTCTACCACCCACAGGAGGTATCTACGGACGTGGAAGTCATGGTCCAACGTTTATAGTCATGACTGCTAGCTCCAACTCTTCGACTGTAAAAATAGAGAAATCTCCAACTTTCCCGAAATCGGTTCCGCTCCTCTCCGGATGAGTGGGAGAAGAGTTCTCATGATTTTCTCCGTGGTCACCATATCCATTACACAGATGGTCTTTAAGGCTCCGAGCATATTGACAGTCTTGTACCCCCGTCCACATGGGTTCCTTTTGACATTTTCACTCAGGCTAGTCCTAGTCCACCAGCGCGCCTTGCTGCGGTTGATCGCCTGTCAGAGATTTTTTCTCGCATCCTTGTGTTCAACCGATCTGACATCAATCGTAGAACGATCCCTTGCCGGATTTGAGATCCTTCGCATCCTGAGCACCTACTCCAGAAATTAGCTTTTTCTTGCATCTACCAGTCCACCGGAGGCCTCCCATGATGAGGTCATGCTCTCGGGATGGAAGCATCACATGCTCTCAAGATTGTTTTCATTGTGGAACTGACGAGCACTTCAATCAAAGTTCTGCCATCTTGATCTTATCCTTCAAGCATTTAAGCTCCTCTTTCCCCAGTACTTCCGCAATTTGTTGACGTCCTTCCTCTTGACATTCCACTTCAGGGAAGCTGCTGGAAAATCCATGAGTCTCTGCGATCGCTTAATGACTTCGAAAGCGATGAACTGGTGATCACTTCCTGTGTAGTCTTCTAGCACTCTCCAGCTCTATGTCTCGAAGCGTCGAGGAAGTCAGTCGCCAAGTCACCGGGACAATCTCGGTAGAGCAGGGGCGTCGGAAAGTTGTACGATGCTGTAATCTAGACATTTTTGTTGTATGTTTGTTGATTTTCTTTTTATCTTTGTGATTAAGAATTATAATTTTGTTAAACATCCGTTGTCTGATTGATTGAACATTTCCAAACACAATTTATAAATATTTTTAATATGGCTTATCTGAATAGACTATATTATTTAACGGGCAGGCTCATGTGGCAGCCGGAGACTTCTGTCGGTAACTGACAGACTTCTGTGGCAGCAAGCAGTAAAGTCGGTAACTGAAAGTGACTTGGTACAGTACTGCAAAAAAGTTGGGGAGGTAGAGGACTACTACTGGGAAAGTGATGAGATAGTATCAGACATTACTGACAAGATTATTATCACATCAGATTCGGATGGTGATATTATCAGCAGTGATAGGATAGTGATGACAACACAGACAGTAGTGACAGTGATTCTGATCGCAGTGGAAATGCTGACAGGGAAGAGGAAACATGTGAGGAGTTAGCTCGCCCTCTTTAAAATGTAGGTCATCTATTATATTTCGAAGTGTTAAGCTAAGTGAAATTAAAATTATATTTTAAAAATTAATACTACTTTACAGTGCTAAGTCTTGTACAACACATAGCTACGGTGACCATATTTTCTCAGTTGCAACCCGGGATATATGACAGCAGTTTGGAGTTGGAGGGAGGTAGGTTAGGTTGGGGGGAGATATGAGGCATTTCTGAAAACAATATTGAAAATTATATTCTTTAAGTGGGGGTTATATTTGGCGTTAATTATAAACAAAGTGATTTGAAATTTGGTGAAATTTTAAATATGGAAGTTCAGGTACAGTATTACTACAAATGTATAGAATTTCATTCATTTATATAAGTTACATTATTTTCATAATAACATTAAATTGTTTAAAATCGCCTGTTGCTAACGTTACAACCGATTTGTATAAAGACTATTAATCGCATATAATTTTTGTAAGTTCAGTTTCACTTAAAATTATATCCTGAACAATTTTTAATTAAAACTTTTATTGATCCGATTATTAGCAACGGAGATGTTTTAAGAAAACCAGAAAACACGATCTTGAAACTAAAGTTGTTAATAAAAATATGTTGCCGACCACTTGCTATTTTAGTTCTTAAGGGTGTGTATACTTTCATGTCCTGAACAAATGGACAAAAGATGAAACCCGCTTCAAACAGTATCCGAAGAAAGTGTAATTTGATTCCACTATTTCTAGTTAGCATTTTAAATGTATTAACTTACACAAAACGTTTTGATATTTCATATTTATAATCATATCTTTTTTCAACTAAAACGCATTAGTAAAAACAAAATTAGACCAATAGAAAATATCAAAAAATTAACACATTTCATATTAAATGTGTTAATTAACTTACAATTTTTTACGTTAAGTATTAAATAATAAAATATAATATTTTAAAGTCCAAATCCGGGACATTTCAACGATATTTGTGGACATCGGAACCTAGATCCGAAAACCGGGACTGTCCCGGAAAAACCGGGACCTATGGTCACGTACACAGAGCGTCACAGTTTCTTGGCTTAATGCTCAATGACAGGAAAAAGAGCTTTGAGCTGGTTTTGATAATCGGTGTTTCTCAGTACTCGCTGATTGTTTAACACGACTGCGCGTCCGCGTGTCTACGCCCTCTCTCTCACTGTTCGCAGTCCTCTCAGGGATGTACAGCTTAGTCTAAAGCAGTAATTGTACTTGTAAACTTGTCGACAGACAATAAATCTGTTGGACTGTGAATAGACCAGACTACACTTTGCGTCTGCACTAAGAGGACTCAAACAGGTAAATGTCAGGGAAAAATCTAACAGCGGTGCCACAGTTGATCAGGGGGAATGACATTTGGTTACTACCTAGAGGTCCCGGATTTCCTAGGCACACCTTAAATCAATGTGCGTTTTTTATCCTCCTGGTCGACGTAACCCATGGAAATCAGTACCCGTGATGATCATCCTAGGGTAATTATGCTTGCCACACTTCCTTCCATGTGGCCAAACACTTACGCAATCTACGCTGCGACTCCTAAAACTTCTTTTTTGATATAAAAAGGAACCACTATTATACGTCTAGTCGCAAAGTCGGATGGAAAAGTATGGGAACAGCACATCTAGCTAATTTAGAGTTTTCACGTATTAATCTGTTATGAAATAATTTCTGAAAATGGTATAAAACTCAAAGTGAAACTTAACTTATCGGATACTAGGATATTTACTTTTAGCTTATTTCCATACTTTAGTAGAAATGTACCACTATTACAGTCTGTTAGCTGTGTTACCGAGCTGCTTCCAAACTAACCTGTAAAATAACTATCCCCACTACCATGATCCAAAATATTTATATGTTTTCCAAGTAAAATGCAGGCAAGAGCCATCAATATATTCTTAGAAAGGAAGGTGTATTGTCATCGTAAGTTATTATTTTTTATTTTTGAATCATACCCGTTACTACAAATTATATATATATATTTTTTTTCTATATAAGTAACTCGATGTTTCTTGCAGTAATTATATAATTTGTGATGTTTTCAATTTGTTTCTTCTGCAAGTAGTATAATTTGTATATTCTTTTTAAGCACATTCTGGTGTAATTCGTATGTCGGACATTTTATTTACATAAAAACTATTTAATTTAATTCGTTTTTTATTGTCATTTTGTAAAAGAGTTATTCACGCGCGCACATGTTCACACATGCACACGCACACTTGCCATATGGTGCCTATGCATATGTTCGCACTTCTTCCAAAAAAAAAAAACAGAATATACAAATTACACTACTTGCAGAAGAAACTAATTGAAAACATCACAAATTATATATATATATATATATATATATATATATTGTAGCGTGACAGAAAATCCACTACTTATTAATTCATATAAAATAATAAAAATTAATTACACCACATATGTTAATATAAAATCGAAAGAAATTGAATGAATTCAAAGGAATAAACAACAATAAAATAAAAATTCTCATTACATTATATAAGAACCACTGTTAAAAAATCAAAGAAATTATTAAAAGCAACTCATATTATAAAATCAGGAATTTACTCAGGAAGCTAGGAGCAGTAAACAAATTAGATTACACAATATCATGAAGAGAGAATCAGTTTGAGAGTGGTGAAACACCAAAATACCCCAAAGACAAGAAGAAGGAAGAATAAAATTTGTGATCAGGAAGTAAACAATACCCTGAAACCTTTAGCGAAGAGCAAAGTCAGTATCAGTAAATAACTTCGATACTCCAAACTAAACATCAGTCGAGATAACACGAAGTACCTTGGTTTACCCAAGAGTGAAAAATGAAGACAAGAAGACAAGAAGAAGGAAGACCAGAAGAAAGACAAGAGTGAAGACAAGAAAGAAGATAAGAAGAAAGACAAGAAAGAAGACAAGAAGAGAGGAAGAATAGTATGAAAGAAACACCGTCATAAAACCTATTATTAAATAATAATAGGCCGTCATCAACCCCAAACCCATAGAGACAATTAAAAAGAAAGTATAACATCCCAAAATCCTATAAAAATTGTAATTATTAAGAAATCAAAAGTGTTGTCTAGTATAATAAGAAGTGGACCAACTAAAGCTATTGTGTGATAAAGAAAATAAACAAGTCTTAACAGTCCATGATTACTAAAGGTCTGGTCTAAGATAATAAGACTCAAAATATCAGAACCACCAGTGAAAGTGAACTTGTGGAAGTGTTTTTGGAAATACAATAAACTTAAAGTTGGTGATACTATGACTTATCAATATGCTATATAACAACTTTTATATTCAATAATACACATCATCATAAAATAATAAAATGGAAGATTTCCAATATTTTATTATTTTAATGTAACTCTGTTATTACGAGACATTTGTAAAAATGATAATAACTAGAGTATGGGTGGACATGTTTACTGATGAAGGGGATAATATATAATGGTTTAGACCATAAAGGACTGGCATTAATTTATGTTCATAGGTTTAAAATGTTTAAAATGGCTATTTGTTCACAGCCATGAACTCAATAGGTTTATAAGAATTTTTAGTAAATAAGATTTATATGTGTTTAAAATGAATTATGTTTGCCAAATAACAGCATGCATACCATTAATAATGTTTCAGTAGGTATGCTGTATTAATTCAAAAAGGAATTAAATGTATGTTTTCAAACCATGTCAGCAATATGTTCAATCTTAGAATGCTGAATGATGTTCATTATTATTTTTTATATAACAGTAGTATTAATCAAATACTGCACCTCACAATGGGTTTCTAAAAAGTTTTATTTTCATGTAATAATAACTATGTAAAGTCAGAGGAGGAGTAGGATTAAATTTATTTGAGAAAGACAGAAATGTAAAATTCTAAACTCTAGGCCATGTGGTGAATTCACAGAAGCCATATAAACCAGTTAATTCACTTATAATTCCTGTAAACTAGCAAGATTTAGGTAAGGTAAATCAGTTAACCGCTACTGTGAATGATCCTATGAGTTAAAGTGATAATAAGGAAATATACCTTAAAATATTGTAAATTTTCAAAATATATAAATTAATTAATTTTAAAGAGCAATGTCAAATTCAGAGATTAACATAAAAAACCAGTTCAAAGGTTCAATTTATATGTATTTAAGGAAAGGAAGAGAAATATGACTAATTAAAATTTATTATAATAGTATTAATAACAATTAAAATGGCAGAAAAATTTATATGAAGGCGGAAACCAATTTTCGAGCCTAGATTTCCAAAAAGAGAGAAATTTGGTAATTTCCACAAAATGTCAACAGATATGGACTATAATATATCAATTTAAAAGGAATGAGATGATTAAACCAATGATAAGATTCATAATTCATGAAGGTGACGAATAAAATAAATAAATTCCATATATAATGTATTTTAGTATCATGTGAATGGGAAATCGAAATATTTTAACAATACTTTTTCAAAGATTAACTGGGCCAGATTTTGACTAACATGAAGGAAGTTAGTTTAGTCTTTTGTTGAATATCAAGCTGAATAGTTGTGTAATATAACGTTCCTTAAAACCGTGTAGAAAATGGTACTACGGTTACCCACTAATATCAGTGAAGTGAGAGTTAAATGAATTAAACGCTTTTCTAACTAAACCTACAGGAACTTTAGCGACAATAGTGAAAACTAACACCAAACTTCATTATACTAGTGATTTAAAACAGTAAAACAATATAGTTGTGATAATTAACGCTACAAATCATACCACTTTTTGAGCAATTAACCCACAGAAGTGAACACATATCAAATAACATAATTAACACAAGTATACACGGAACATTTCTTCAGAACACACCAAACAACCTATTAGACAGATTACACCAGTGCGGGAACATTTCAAACATTTATGAAGGTAATTTTGCTGTGAGATTTTAACACGACGGCATTTCCAATAACCTCGCCATATCTAGGAGCGGCCATCTTTGAAAAATACGAATCTCTGCGTTACGCATCGAGTGACGTCAGCAGTACATATGGTTTGATGATTCTACTTTTTTAAAGATTATATCAGAATTATTTAAATATTGTTAAATAATAATTATTGAAATTACTTTAATGGTTAATGTTATACTTTCTCGTTGACCCTTCTCTAACTATTAATATAATCGCTCCAAGAACCTTTTTTATATAATACTTGTAATAATTTTTTCCACTGTATGAACGAATCGATAATTCCCTGAGACGGAGTCGATAATTGCTCCCAATCGATTATTTATTAATATTATTTATATTTATCGATTATTTATTGGTTAAAAATCGATTATTTATTAAATTTGTTAATAAATCCATTTATTTCAATTGTTTGTATCTATTATTATTTCACATGCTAATTTAAGGTTTATTTATTAATGCAACGAGACTTCAAGAAGAAGAAAATATTAATTAACAGTGAGATATTGGACCAGCACTAAACATCATAAATCGATTGCTGACCGGAGTTAATCTGATTAACTCCAGACTTGGTTCAGATCTTCCAGAAGTGCTCAATAATTAATAAATACCTTCTTAATTATTAAAATTTTTAACAGAACATTAAAACAGGATTATTTCACCATTACAGACATTAAATAAGACATAAACAAAATTTTTTTTTATGGAAAATTTTTTTTAAATAAAATTTTCTCTGTATTATCTTTTTTTGTAAAGACCGCATACATGGTCTAGTTACAAAGTGGCGTCCAACTTAGAGGGCTTGATAAGTTAAGCCTGGCAGCGATTAATTAATAGAAACAGAAAAAAATGCAAAGACGAGCTACTTCGAAGAAGAGGGCGGCAGAGGCCGAAAAGGAAGTGGACATGGGGGATAAGTAGGCAACACCCGTGGAGGATCCGGAGGTGGTAATACCGCAGGTGGAGGATAAACAACCCGCACCAGAGGAACAACCAGAGGTACCCACTCAAACAGGGGAAGTCAATGTCCCAGAGAAGGAGAAATCTAAAACAATGGAAGAGAACATAATGGAAATGTTCAGGCAAATGAGAGAGGATAACAAGTCAATGAATAAGAACCTAGAATCCAAAATAGAAGGAGTAACTAAGAAAATGTATTCCACTAACAAGGACATGGAAGAAAGTAGTAAGAAAATGAATCAGGAATTGAAAGAAGATTTGAAGGAAGACAACCGATCCACAAAGGAAGAATTGGGCCGTAAGATAGAGAATACTAATAAGAGGATCGACGAAACCAGTAAGAAGATGGAAAGGAAAATGGAAGAAAATAATAGGAATATAAAGGGAGAGTTGAGGGAAAATAATAGGAATTTGGAGGAGAAAATGGAAGAAACCAGTAGGAAAATAGAAAATGACAACCAACAATTAAGGGAAGATTGAGAGAGGACAATCTACTGCTGAGAGAAGAATTAAGGGAAGTTAACCAAGAGAACATGAATAAGTTAGACGAGAGGAATGAGTTAGCTAAAGAGGAGTTGAATAAAAAGATAACCGAGACGAAGAAATCCATCGTCAAGAAGTTAGAACAGGAAGTCGTGGTTGTTAACCAGCAGATCAGGGAAGTAAACGAAAGATGTCGTCAGACAGAAAACGAAGTGCTGGAAGTCCGGGAGGTAATACATAAAGACATTACACATGTCAAGGAACAACAGGAAACGAAACTGGAAGAAAACAAGAAATTTGTCCTGGAAGAAATGAATAAAGTGCGGACACATGTAGCCGAAAGATGCGACGGCGTGGAAGCCGCTATGACGAACATCACAGGACAAGTGCGTCAGAGCCAGGAGGAGATAGAATTGATAAGGAATAGACCAACTGGTTACAATCATTTCCCAATTTCCGAAAATAGAGAGTGGCTTAATTTCCGGCAGTATAAACGGAAGCCCATGGAGTTCTTGGCACGCATAGAGGAATACCTAGAAAAACACAGAGGGAACCGGTGGGTCCAGAACAGGGAAATCCTAGACGAGTCGTTTCGGGAGGTGAATGACCATTGGTGGATGGCCAACCGGAGCGACATCGAAAACTATCAGCAATTTAAGAGCCTCTTCAAGGCGAAATACTGGTCGGAGACGACTCAAAACTTGATAAGAGATAATATATGCCACGGCCACTACAAACCACAAGTCGGTAGTTCGATGACAGCATATTTCCTCGGCAAGGTATGTATGGCCAAGCACTTAGAACCGGCCATACCTGAGGAGTGCCTAATAAATAAATTGTCATACCACTATGACGAGGAAGTCATACGAGCGAGGAGAGGCAGCCAAATAAAAACAATCCAGGCAATGACAGAACTCCTCGAAAACTTCGAAAACGAAGACTACTACCGACAGAGCCGGAGAAGAAATGATGGGCCCGAACCAAGGATGTATCCGAACAACAACCAGGGTACGAACAGCACCAACACTGGGTACCAAGGAGGCCGGGCATACCCGCAGAATAATAGTTTTAACAATAATAATAACTTTAGCACTACTAATCAAAATAATAATAATACAAGTCCAAACCATGTGAACCCGAGTCGACCCTCTAATGGTTATCAGGGTAACAGAAAACCCTACCCTCATAACCAAAATAGTCAGAGAAGCCCCAATTATGGTAATGATCGTTACCATAATAATAATAATCGTGCGGGTCCAAATAATGGTAATCCCGTTAATAATAGGTTTCCCCGCCCACGAGTGAATTTCATACGAGCCACAGATGATCGACAGCGAAGATACAACAACAATCGAAGAAACAGCTACCGTGGATATGAAGACAGGCGGAGGAGCCTAGAACGGGACCAACCAAGGTACTATCCGACGAGAAGGAGTACTAGTTTAGACGATGCTGAACGGAGGTCTAACCACGAACGACCGGAAGACCATAGGACAGATCGACAGGGGCCCACTCTAAGCATCCCAAATGATGCTTCAACTAGTATGGCACAAAGGAACAACGATGTCGAGCCTTTAAACGGGCACAGGCAGTAATAAATCGCCAGAACCCGTTACTGCTCCTAAATACTGGGTATAATAATAATAATGAGAGTAATAGTATATATAATAATAATCGTATCACAGTCATCGGGTGCAACTACCTAAAGAACATCCGATATGAGTTATTGGAAGAGGATAACAGTAATCCCACCAATAACTTTAATAACGAAATAATACATGTCAACGCAGAGGTAGAAGGCATCCCAGCCAAGTTGATGATCGATACTGGTTCAAACGTGTCAATCATAAGTACAACGGAGTTGGAGAGGATACAGCGAGAGTGCGAGAGAACTTTACCAACGTTGCCATTGAATAATATTATTTTGTTGGGTGCAACCGGCCGACAAAATAAAACAATACGTAGGCAAGTCTCCGCCAGTGTGATGAGCTGTGGTATAGCAATTGATATGGAATTCTTGGTGGCGAGCGGTCTGCCGTTTAATATACTGGTCGGGTGTGATGTGCTCAGGAGGAATTCCGCCATCATTGATCTGAGAACTGAGAAATTGTCGCTGTTTACCAACGGACATACTTGGACGGCGAACTTGGTGGGTAGTGACCAAGTCATTCCCAATAGTATCCACCAACAAATCCGCAAAATTAACTTCATCCATCCAACATCTATAATTGAACAAAGGATAGACGACACCTCCAATGAAGATTTATGGTCACAGAAAATCCAGGAGATCAGGGATTTCCGGAGCGGTATAACTGGCGAAAAATTAACCTTAAACCAAGCGAACAAATTAATCAACATCTATAAAAAATATAAATCAGTATTTTCTGATGAGCCCGGTAAAGTGAAAAACTTCCAGTGTACTCTACAGTTCCGAGACACAGTAGACTTTAACCGGAAGTCTTACCCCATCGCGCAATCACGAAAGCAAGCAGTAAGAGCTGAAATAGAGCAAATGATTAACCGTGACATAATAGAGAGTAGCCAATCCCCATATACAAGTCCTATCGTGGCTATTCCTAAGAAAAACGGACAAGTCCGTTTGTGTTTAGATGCGCGCGAAATAAATAAAATGATCATAAATGACAGGTCTTCGCCCGGTGAGATTGAGGAGATTTTAAAACGGTTCCACGGCACCAAGTACTTTAGTACCTGGGATACGGTGTGCGGGTACTGGCAGGTGGAATTACATCCACAGAGTCGCCAGTATCTGGCCTTTATATTCGAGGGGCGGAACTACCAGTTTAAGAGGTTGCCCTTCGGACTGGTAAATTCAGTCGCAGTCTTTGTGCACTGCATGGACCAGATACTTGGCCAAGAAGCACTACAGTTCACCACCGTATACGTCGATGACTTGCTAGTGTCCTCAGAAACTTGGGAGGAACACTGCTACCGTGTGGAACACGTATTACAGAAGCTAGCGGCAAATAATATTACGCTAAAATTAGCAAAATCTCATTTTATCGCTAAGGAAATACAATTCTTGGGTTTCATCTTGAATGATCAGGGAATCTCACCGTCGGCTGAAAAGGTCGAAGCGATTCAGAACTTTCCTACACCTAAGAATCGAAGGCAGTTACAGTCGTTCCTGGGACTCTGTAATTACTACCGCAAGTTCCAGGAAAAGTACTCAGAACTGACTGCCAGATTTCAGCCGCAACTGTCATCCAAAAATAAATGGATCTGGGGTAATGAACAACACAATATATTATCATTAATAAAACAAAAATTCCTTAAACCCATCATACTTCGCCATCCAGATTTTAGCAAACCTTTCTTTCTTAATTGCGATGCAAGTGACATCAGCCTCGGCACTACCTTATATCAAGAGGATGAGGAGGGCGAACATCTGGTGATCTGCTTTGCCAGCAGAGCATTGAATCAATGTGAGAAGAACTACCACGTTACAGAAAAGGAATTATTGAGTGTCGTGTTCGCGTGTGGAAAGTTCCGCACGTATATTCTTGGTTATTCCGTTACCGTCCGGACAGACCATAAGTCTATCTCGTTCCTTAAGAGATGTAAGTTAAGCCATGGAAGGTTAACACGGTGGATACTATTACTGCAAGAATATGACCTGAAGTGGGAGTATATCCCCGGAAAGAAGAATGTCGTCGCGGACGTATTGTCTAGAGTAGACATTGATAAACAGACGTTCGAGGGGGAGAAGGAGAGTATTCTTAAAGTATACCATATTCTAAGCAGCAGCGCCGGTCTACAATCAATTTTGGAACACCTGAGCACACACCAACAAGCTGACCCGAAGTTAATCTCTATTATAACCAGATTGGAAGCCGGGGAAGAGACGGTCTCTCAATATTATAAAATCCATAACGGAATCCTGTTTTCAAGACCATCTTTATATAAGGAGGAATGGAAGGTTATTATTCCAACCCTATATCGAAAAGGAGATAGTGTTTAATTATCATGTTCGATATGGGCATATGGGCGCCTTAAAGGTAGTAAAGGCCCTGGAAGAGAGCTGCCATATCAAAGACATAAATCGGAAGGTACGAAGGTACATAAGAAACTGCCGCATTTGCCAACTCGTAAAAACCAACAACGAGAAAAGAGAAGGGCAAATGATTCCGATAACCTCTCAATCGAAACTTGAGAAAGTATTCCTGTATATCTGTGGGCCATTTCCCCGCAGTAGGGGCCGCCACAGATACAAATATCTCGTCATCGTAATGGACCATTATACCAAGTTCGTAAAGCTATACCCAGCGAATCGGGCGACTACAAATAAAGTTCTCGACATCCTGACCAACCAGTACTTCCCAACCGTCGGAAAACCAGTGTCGATCATAACTGACCACGGAACACAATTCAAGGGGAGGAAATGGCGGGATACACTACTGTCAATGGGGGTTCATACCTATAAGACTTCGGTATACCACCCGAGCAGTAACCCGGCCGAAAGAGTCTTGCGAGAGGTGGGGCGCCTATTAAGAACGTATTGCCACGATCAGCAGAGGAGGTGGCAAGAATACTTGGAGGCCACTGAAGAATTCCTCAACCTGGCATACCATCCAGCCATAGGAATAACCCCATACTCCGCCATGTACGAAAGACAACCCCCAAGGGAGATCGAGGAAATATTGGCGTTCCCCAGAGAGCATAAGTATATATTTAATAAAGTTCAATTTCATAATAAGGTGGCCGAAGATCAGGAGAAACGACGGAATAAATACAATAAAAGCATGGGTAAGATTATTACTTATACCGTTGGAGAGAAGGTGTTGTTGAAGAATAGGGAATTACCCAGTTCCTTAGAAGGGATAACAAAAAAATTATTGCTTCTGTACACTGATCCCTATATTGTCTCTAGGAACAATAACAACAACACGTACGAAATTAAGGAGATGGGTTCCAATAAAGTTAAAGGTGTCTTTAACCAGGCATCCATAAAGAAATTTTATGAATAATAACCCTCAAAATTCTAAAAATAATGTAATACCAAATTACATACAATTATTTAAAAGAAACATTTTGGAAAGAGAAGGAAAAGAATTTAGAAACCCTCAAAATTCTAAAAATAATGTAATACCATATTACATACAATTATTTAAAAGAAACATTTTGGAAAGAGAAGAAAAAGTATTTAGAAACCCTCAGAATTCTAAAAATAATGTAATACCAAATTACATACAATTATTTAAAAGAAACATTTTGGAAAGAGAAGAATTTAGAATATAAAAACCCTCAAAATTCTAAAAATAATGTAATAGCAAATTACATACAATTATTTAAAAGAAACATTTTGGAAAGAGAAGAAAAAGAATTTAGAAACCCTCAAAATTCTAAAAATAATGTAATACCAAATTACATACAATTATTTAAAAGAAATATTTTGGAAAGAGAAGAAAAAGAATTTAAAAATCAATTAAATTCAAAAATAAGGTAACACCACATTACATTCAATTATTTTAAGAAAAACTATTTGGAAAGATATAAGAAGAAGAATTTGGACTTAATAATCCAAATTCTAAAACAATTGTAAGATCACCTTACATACCAAGCATTTGAAGAAAACTTTATAGAAGGATAAAAGGAATAGAAGGAAATAATTCAAATAAATTCCGAACACGTGTAAGATCACCTTACTAACTAAAAATTTGAAAAACTTTATGATAAGAATATAAAAGAAGAATTTTGACTCATCCAAATTTTAAAACAATGTAAGACCACATTACTAACCAACTATTTGAGAAAAACCATTTTGCAGAAATATAAAAGGAATTTTGAATTGAAAACAACTAAATTTAAAAAGAAAGCAAGCCCACCTTACGTACAAATTATCTGAGAAAACTTTATGGAATAATATAAGAAGAATGAATTTTGAATTGTGTACAAATCAAGTTTCCAAACCAAGAGTAAGTACAACTTACCGACCAATTATTAATAAAACACTTGGGTGAAATAAACAGAAAAGATTTAATACCATATTTATGGTAAGCATAAAATATATTTACCATGTTTATAAAGGATCATAATGGGATGAATAAAGGAAACAGACTTTAGAATTAAAACAAATCATTCTGGAGAAATATGATCATGTCTAATTTCAAAATAAAGTGTGAAAAACTTTCCATAAAGGGATACGAAAAGAAATAAACCGTGTGATACGATTTGAGTGATTGAATATAATAAAATACAAAAACTTATGTGGAATTATGAGATAATAAAACTTTGAAGTGGTATGAGGAGAAATTATGACCTCATTATAAAATTAATAAAAAAAACATTCATTCGAAAGGATAATAACAATGACAGGAATAATGTGAGAATAATATCAAAGATATATGTAATTAAACGAATTAATATAAAATGATTTATGAATTAAATGTCAATTGTGATAATGACCGTTATAGAAAGTTCTAGAAAATAGAACAAGTGGAAATAATAAAAACAGAGCAATAAAATAAAAATGTCATAAAGATATGCTACTATAAACAATGCAGATTATAATAAAAAAACCAGAAGGTAATAAAGAATTTATAACCAAAAGCTTTATATGATAAGGAAAGTTGATGAATGTAATAATAGAAGAGCTTCCTACCATAATATCAAATGAATGAAACATAAAGTTAAAGAGTCAGAAGAACAACTGAGATAGGAATATTAAAATCTCTGATAAATATAATAAGTAATAAGTGAAGTATCCCAAAGATTTTTTTTTTTTAATAGTAACAAATGTGTACTACTCTGAATAATTTTTAAATCTTTCTGTAGGTAATTCCAGCAGTATTAATATGTTTTTTGAGCAGAGATGATTTGCCTCTGTACTCAAATATGTGTGAAGTATTGGACAGCAGAGGAAGTAGCGTACAGTGCCTCTCTGAACTGAACCAGCTCACAAAGTAGGGAACGATAGGGAGGAAATATCCCAAGGAGAAAATACTAAGAAGAAATATGAAAATGAAATAATAAATATGAAACTCAGATGACTATTACTATCAAGGAAGATCAAGTGAGAATGAGAAGGATATAAGGTCAAATATAAATAGGAGAATTTTTAAAATGGAAGGAAGTGAAGAATAATAACAAAACTACAATAATTATCATAAGCAATTGTTTCAGACAAAGCAAGCATAGTCTGAAAAAATTACTTCTGGAGAAGGGCATTCTGTATCGTGACAGAAAATCCACTACTTATTAATTCATATAAAATAATAAAAATTAATTACACCACATATGTTAATATAAAATCGAATGAAATTGAATGAATTCAAAGGAATAAACAACAATAAAATAAAAATTCTCATTACATTATATAAGAACCACTGTTAAAAAATCAAAGAAATTATTAAAAGCAACTCATATTATAAAATCAGGAATTTACTCAGGAAGCTAGGAGCAGTAAACAAATTAGATTACACAATATCATGAAGAGAGAATCAGTTTGAGAGTGGTGAAACACCAAAATACCCCAAAGACAAGAAGAAGGAAGAATAAAATTTGTGATCAGGAAGTAAACAATACCCTGAAACCTTTAGCGAAGAGCAAAGTCAGTATCAGTAAATAACTTCGATACTCCAAACTAAACATCAGTCGAGATAACACGAAGTACCTTGGTTTACCCAAGAGTGAAAAATGAAGACAAGAAGACAAGAAGAAGGAAGACCAGAAGAAAGACAAGAGTGAAGAATGAAGACAAGAAGAAGGAAGACCAGAAGAAAGACAAGAGTGAAGACAAGAAAGAAGATAAGAAGAAAGACAAGAAAGAAGACAAGAAGAGAGGAAGAATAGTATGAAAGAAACACCGTCATAAAACCTATTATTAAGTACCATCAACCCCAAACCCATAGAGACAATTAAAAAGAAAGTACAACATCCCAAAATCCTATAAAAATTGTAATTATTAAGAAATCAAAAGTGTTGTCTAGTATAATAAGAAGTGGACCAACTAAAGCTATTGTGTGATAAAGAAAATAAACAAGTCTTAACAGTCCATGATTACTAAAGGTCTGGTCTAAGATAATAAGACTCAAAATATCAGAACCACCAGTGAAAGTGAACTTGTGGAAGTGTTTTTGGAAATACAATAAACTTAAAGTTGGTGATACTATGACTTATCAATATGCTATATAACAACTTTTATATTCAATAATACACATCATCATAAAATAATAAAATGGAAGATTTCCAATATTTTATTATTTTAATGTAACTCTGTTATTACGAGACATTTGTAAAAATGATAATAACTAGAGTATGGGTGGACATGTTTACTGATGAAGGGGATAATAGATAATGGTTTAGACCATAAAGGACTGGCATTAATTTATGTTCATAGGTTTAAAATGTTTAAAATGGCTATTTGTTCACAGCCATGAACTCAATAGGTTTATAAGAATTTTTAGTAAATAAGATTTATATGTGTTTAAAATGAATTATGTTTGCCAAATAACAGCATGCATACCATTAATAATGTTTCAGTAGGTATGCTGTATTAATTCAAAAAGGAATTAAATGTATGTTTTCAAACCATGTCAGCAATATGTTCAATCTTAGAATGCTGAATGATGTTCATTATTATTTTTTATATAACAGTAGTATTAATCAAATACTACACCTCACAATGGGTTTCTAAAACGTTTTATTTTCATGTAATAATAACTATGTAAAGTCAGAGGAGGAGTAGGATTAAATTTATTTGAGAAAGACAGAAATGTAAAATTCTAAACTCTAGGCCATGTGGTGAATTCACAGAAGCCATATAAACCAGTTAATTCACTTATAATTCCTGTAAACTAGCAAGATTTAGGTAAGGTAAATCAGTTAACCACTACTGTGAATGATCCTATGAGTTAAAGTGATAATAAGGAAATATACCTTAAAATATTGTAAATTTTCAAAATATATAAATTAATTAATTTTAAAGAGCAATGTCAAATTCAGAGATTAACATAAAAAACCAGTTCAAAGGTTCAACTTATATGTATTTAAGGAAAGGAAGAGAAATATGACTAATTAAAATTTATTATAATAGTATTAATAACAATTAAAATGGCAGAAAAATTTATATGAAGGCGGAAACCAATTTTTGAGCCTAGATTTCCAAAAAGAGAGAAATTTGGTAATTTCCACAAAATGTCAACAGATATGGACTATAATATATCAATTTAAAAGGAATGAGATGATTAAACCAATGATAAGGTTCATAATTCATGAAGGTGACGAATAAAATAAATAAATTCCATATATAATGTATTTTAGTATCATGTGTATGGGAAATCGAAATATTTTAACAATACTTTTTCAAAGATTAACTGGGCCAGATTTTGACTAACATGAAGGAAGTTAGTTTAGTCTTTTGTTGAATATCAAGCTGAATAGTTGTGTAATATAACGTTCCTTAAAACCGTGTAGAAAATGGTACTACGGTTACCCACTAATATCAGTGAAGTGAGAGTTAAATGAATTAAACACTTTTCTAACTAAACCTACAGAAACTTTAGCGACAATACTGAAAACTAACACCAAACTTCATTATACTAGTGATTTAAAACAGTAAAACAATATAGTTGTGATAATTAACGCTACAAATCATACCACTTTTTGAGCAATTAACCCACAGAAGTGAACACATATCAAATAACATAATTAACACAAGTATACACGGAACACTTCTTCAGAACACACCAAACAACCTATTAGACAGATTACACCAGTGCGGGGACATTTCAAACATTTATGAAGGTAATTTTGCTGTGAGATTTTAACACGACGGCATTTCCAATAACCTCGCCATATCTAGGAGCGGCCATCTTTGAAAAATACGAATCTCTGCCTTACGCATCGAGTGACGTCAGCAGTACATATAGTTTGATGATTCAACTTTTTTAAACATTATATCAGAATTATTTAAATATTGTTAAATAATAATTATTGAAATTACTTTAATGTTTAATGTTATACTTTCTCGTTGACCCTTCTCTGACTATTAATATAATCGCTCCAAGAACCTTTTTTATATAATACTTGTAATAATTTTTTCCACTGTATGAACGAATCGATAATTCCCTGAGACGGAGTCGATAATTGCTCCCAATCGATTAAAAATCGATTATTTATTAAATTTGTTAATAAATCCATTTATTTCAATTGTTTGTATCTATTATTATTTCACATGCTAATTTAAGGTTTATTTATTAATGCAACGAGACTTCAAGAAGAAGAAAATATTAATTAACAGTGAGATATTGGACCAGCACTAAACATCATAAATCGATTGCTGACCGGAGTTAATCTGATTAACTCCAGACTTGGTTCAGATCTTCCAGAAGTGCTCAATAATTAATAAATACCTTCTTAATTATTAAAATTTTTAACAGAACATTAAAACAGGATTATTTCACCATTACAGACATTAAATAAAACATAAACAACATTTTTTTTATGGAAAATTTTTTTTTAAATAAAATTTTCTCTTTATTATCTTTTTTTGTAAAGACCGCATACAGGGTCTAGTTACAATATATGTGAGATTTGCATATAAAATAATAATTTCACTCTTAACATATGATAGCATGTTTCAATGAGAATTTGTTAAAGTAAAAGTTGCATATTGGAACGTTGTAATATAGACAATAAGAATCATGTCAAAATGTTAGGTTGATTTTTGACTGTATAAAAAATAATGTGTGTTGGGAAGAAGTGCGAACATATGCATAGGCATATGGCAAGTGTGCGTGTGCGTGTGTGAGCATGTGCGCGCGTGAATAACTCTTTTACAAAATGACAATAAAAAACGAATTAAATTAAATAACTTTTATGTAAATAAAATGTCCGACATACGAATTACACCAGAATGTGCTTAAAAATAAAGACCTATCTGGTAGTAATATTTTTTAATAATTTAAAGAACGAAATATATGAGTTTTTATAAAAAAGGTTTTATCACCTATAAGAAACCCAATAAAATTATACCGGTTTTGTTTGCACGTTTTATATTGTGAATAGACAATTTCTTCCAAGTAGAATGTTATCTAGACTGTAGCCGTAAGGGTGAGGGAACGTTTTGACCAATGAGATTGGCTAATATATCAGTAGATTTGATCCGTGATGGGATGTAAATCAGTCTACCTAGAACTAAGAAGAGTCAGCCTTGCGTTACTCTCTGTAACGTGTAATCGTTAACTCTGATTCAGTACGATAGGTCTGTCAGGAGTTAAAAACACAAACAGTAAGGTGCGCGACTGAATATCTCGAGTGATAGTTCTGTAAAGTTCAAGATTGTCCCTGTAGGCATTTATGAACACATCAAGTTTGCCGGGGCCATATAAATCAGTAGTAATTAATAATTCGACACTGTTCATTGAAGTACCCAACCCGTAAACGACCCTGAGAGCTGGTAAATAGGAGGAGATCCTGAAGAGCAACAACAGGAGGAGCAGCGGTATCCTGACGTCCATCTGAAAGGAGCATCTGTCGACACTCATCAGGAAAACAGGAGCAACACCATATTGCTCAACAAACACGGGAAGTGAAACCATTTATATAAAATAAATTAATCAATAAAATAATTATAAACTGAATGGGACAGAAAACTTAGAGGAATTAAGATTCATGTAATTAGGGTGTAGGAAAGAATTATTTTAAGTATAAAGAGAAGGTCAACAGAAACTGTCAATTAATTTTATTTTGCAGACGAAACTATTAATTAATTTTATTTACAACAGAAGTAGTAATTTATTTATTTAATAGAATGATTGATTTATTTTATTTGTATTAGGAACAGTCTATTAAATTTTTGTGTGTTATCATAAATTGCAATCTAAATATTAAGAATATCTTTAATTAAAGCAAAACATTCCATTTATAATATCGACTATTTATCACATGCGACCTTGCCCAACGCAATGTGTGTGTGTGTGTGTGTGTGTGTGTGTGTGTGTGTGTGTGTGTGTGTGTGTGTGTGTGTGTGTGTGTGTGTGTGTGTGTGTGTGTGTGTGTGTGTGTGTGTGTGTGTGTGTGTGTGTGTGTGTGTGTGTGTGTGTGTGTGTGTGTGTGTGTGTGTGTGTGTGTGTGTGTGTGTGTGTGTGTGTGTGTGTGTGTGTGTGTGTGTGTGTGTGTGTGTGTGTGTGTGTGTGTGTGTGTGTGTGTGTGTGTGTGTGTGTGTGTGTGAAACAAGAAATAGAGAAATTATCTACTCCATATTACTTAATTATTCAGTTAAACTCGTTAATATTGCAGTGCTCAAATTAGGGCTAGAAACATTAACAGTGGAACAAAGATTTGTTAAACTTCAATGTTTTATCAAAACAACTACTTTATTCGTGTTTTAGAATAAATGTAAGCTAAATAACGCTGACTGTCAGTCAAGTAGGCCTACTTGCCGTGTGTTCATATTTAATGAGGTTGACAGTACTATCGCGTAAAAATGAATAAATATTTAATAAATAAATTTGGATTTTGGAATAAATTATTTAATAATAGATTTTGCAGTTTCAAACTAATTGCGTAATTATGTTTTAAAGGAAAACATAAATTTAAATACTTTAAAAATTGTACTTTTTTAATATAAACATATTTAGAAAAGTACAAAAAATGTAAATAAATACAATAAATACAAATAAGTACAATAAATGTAAATAATAAAAGTACACAAAATTGTAAATAAATGTATAGCAAGCACAGGCAAATCCCTTAAGTACCGAATCATAAATATAAATTCACAATTTGAAAATAATTATTTTAAATTCTGTCGATTTTAAAATATATATTTTTGAATCTTAAACATACTAAATTGTTTGTACATATTTCGGGCACAGAATGTAAGAAAACGGAAAACGTATTTTTTATATACGTCAAATTAATATAAACTCCTCATTATTGCAATTCTTTAATTAAAGCTAGGAACACTGATACTGGAGCAAAGATTCTGACTTGTAACCGCAGGGCAAACTATTGGTTTTTTTAGTAGCAGTGAATTTTGTCTGCCCTTTGGCAAAGAAGTAAATATTACGTTCCAGTCATCGTTGGCGTACGTTCAGTTTGACATCCTCCGGCGGGCTGTCAAAACTCAACATCATTTGTAAAATCGCGTGCCGGATGTTCGTAGTTTGGCACGCGGCCAAACGTATTCTTCGTCAAAGCAGACATGCAATCCAATAGAACTTTCTCACAACTTGGTTTGGCTTTCTGCAGTCACGCTACTATTCACCTCACCGTTCTATTAATATACTGTCCCTGTCCTTATTACAAAGCCACGTAAATGTAAGCTATCGAAGGCATACACTGACTACATCCTAAAGACATTAATAACTCTAAAATAAAGCATTATTTAATTTAAAATATAAAAAAATAATACTGTATTACATTTTTTACTCATATAAGAAATACTCTTTGAAAATCAGTCACTTTAACACACCCAAAATATCTTTCTTACTGTGCTTAGTTTCTTTAATGAAAAATCGTTATTTATTGAAGATAACATTTGCGCTCAATTTCCTTTACGCGAAAGAACTACAAACGTCGCCGCTAATCGTTATTAATAAGAATTTTAATTTAAAACTTAAAATTTGGACTACAGCTTCAAACATTATGATTGAGGGGTCTTCCAGTTCAGCGATCGGCCACTTGTGTTATACCTTGATAAGATCACCGCCTTACCTTGGTTATTAACTGATCCTGTGGCGAGAAAGTGCAATACTGTACTAGTACCTGTCTTAAGTGGTTTCCTGTTGCTATAAATGATCGACCGTCCGGGCGAGAATGCTACAAAAGAGCCTGGATTCGATTGATTCGATGTTGAGATAAAAATAGTGACTGTTGTATCTGCCGGAATTTATATAATTGATATTTATACGAGATTTAAACTAACGCGTATTTAAACTAACAATTATCTACATATAGCCACTACGATGAAACATATCATTCCGATGTAGCCAATTTACAAAACAGTTTGTAACCCCCCTTTTTATTTGTGTTGAATTTTTTTTTTTTTTTTTAAGGGCTACTAGATATTTAGGACTAGGCTGAAGGCCTAGAAGAAGCATAAAGTGAGCTGGGTCCAATGCGACGGGACTTGCAATTAATACTCTCGATTAACCAGGAAGATAACAACTTTATTATTTCATATGTGATCAAAGTATAAATATTATTCATCATTTCAATATTTATAACATTATTATAACAATAAATTCATTATTATAATAATAAATTCATAACAATTATATTATTCATTATTTCATTCTTTTTTCAATAACACATAACTTAACACACAAATAAATTACTTTAAATTACAAATATAATGTGTTGTGTACAGCCTACATATTTTCATCACAACCCAATTCAGAAACTCTCATGCCTGTAAACCATCTAGAAAATACTATCAAAATACAATTTACAGATTTAAGAACCCTGTAAACAGCCTTTATAATTTTATACAAAAACATATATTACATTTAATATTTATTCATAAATTTACCTCAAGATGTTATTTTTCTATTTGGAACATGTTTCGGGTACTATCTTGTTCCCATCCTCAGCCTTCCGTTTTTTTTTGTCCCATCAAGAAACGGACTGTAGCAGAAAGTGATTGAAAAAACATATTTGATTGCCTGTGACCAGCCTGTATGGTTTTATCAAAACACAATATGTATACAAATGTAAAATGCTAGAAGACAGCCTGTATAATTACAGAAAAGTACAATTTATAAATTTAAGGGAAAATCTAGCTCGGCCCATAATAGCAAGAAAATACAATTACAAATTTAAAGTGTCAGTACAGCCTGTACAGTTTTATAGAAAGTACATTTATAAATTTAAAGAAAATTTGGATTGACCCGGCCGCTGACATGTTCCACACAACATCCGAAAAATCCATACCATTACAAAAAATTTAGAAAAACCCCCAAAGGTCGGACAGGATAGTAGAAAGCTGGACAAGAGCCAGACCCGACACAAGGTAACATGTCCGGGAGCGTGCATGGATTTGCACCAACAGGTGACTACCCCTGATTCTATGATTTTAAAATGTAATCCGACCTGATTGCAGAATAAAGAAAACCCCCCCAACCCTATTATAAAATGAATAAAATAAATAATAAGCAGAAAGACCTGCGATTGTAATAGAAACTAGACCAGCCGGTCCAGCCCTAGCATATACAGACAGCACCCACCTACTTAACTGAAATACAGGTTCCCCTCAAATTTTTACAACCCCATTCAGTACCACAGTAAAAAAAAAACATAAAATTAATGACCGCCGGACACATGCCAGCGAGCAGGCCTACAATTGGTTTCGAGACTAAGTATATTATCAAAGCAATGTTACAGACAATTTGCATCCGAATTATGTCCAGTTGGACAGGAGCACAATCAAAACGGTATTAAGATGTAGAAAGTCAATTCAAGTAGAACTGCGTTTTCTGTGGATGTGAAATGCACTATACAAGTTTTTTTCTGTAGAGGCCAAGTGTAAGTAAGAATTGGTTAAATATCACCTCATTTTAGTCCAGATGATTTCCAGGAGGTCTGTGCCCTGTGAACGGTCAGTCGGTCTTGCTGAGGGGCGTTTATCGTGGCATGCTTAGCTTATTTCTCCTTCCAGCAGGTGAGAACGAGAGTCTGTGTGAGTGTCCAGCTCATGACGGATGATGGAGATTCCGCCATGGTATGATCAGATCTTCGTCTATCTCGGGAACCCTAAGCATTAATAAAAATTAATTTGCTGGCAAACCACTTATTCCCGAGCATACACACACATGTACTGCCTAAGCTTGTATAAACAAAATCCGACAGGAATCACACGCCTGCCACACCTGACCAATTCAACTATGTTCATTATAATTTGATGTAACATTTTCTCTTTTATATTTTAAATTAATAAGTCACACACCAGACCTCAAATCAATTTATAATGGTTCAATTTATAAATCACGCCTCCTTGAGTATGCAAGTTCAACACACTGCAACATGTTCTAAGTTATAACGGCCACGTGCTCACACAGTCAATTCATCAAAGTTCTCCAGAATTACATAATTTTACACCCCTTTTGACATGGGCAATTGCTATTTAATAAATACATATGTATAAGGCTGTATCAGTGTTTAAATAAATCAAAATATATGACAATGAATATATCTCAGGTAAGCAACACGCGAGGCATGCTAATGAAATTTATTCGTTCACATCTACGGCAATTATAATTTAACTGTAAACCTTTTACAATAAAATGATTAATATATACTTAATTTACTTACCGGAGGTCTATGAGCGTTTACTTAAGCATGCTAGAGAAGAAATATGAGAATAAAACAAAACTCAACTGAACGAGCTTGCAGTGCACAGCGCCGAGGGACAGAATTACTTGCTTACCCCAACAGGTAGTGCTAGGATGCAGTGAGGCAAAACGGTAATGCAGTACATCGCCAAATAAAAACTTCCATTTCCAATTATTAATAAATTATAATTGTTGAATAGTTGCCCGGTTTCTTTGATAAATCGCGGCACACCCCCACCCCAAAAAGGCAACATGTTTGCCAACCACTTGAAACTTGGGTACCCTGCATAGTTCCCCCCCCCCAATCTTCCAGACCACAAAGCTTCTCCGGTGAATCTCAAGAAAAAACGGACTTAGGAGAACAGAGGCTCAGAAGGAAAACGAAAGAGATGGAAAGAAGAATTGTAGTGGGTATACTTGTGTGCCTGTAATTGCTTGTATAAGTGTGCGGGCACTGCACGCTGGCTTTATCAGGGCCAGCATACAGCAAGAAGGGACAGAAGAAGAAAAGAAGAAAGAGAAGTTCGGGAGCTCCCTGAGTTCTGACCTCCTAAGGCCTCCCAACTTACATTTTGAGACGCCAAAGTCTTACCAACATTAACAGGGCCTTATGCCCCACAGTTACGGGAGGGGGGAGCTAACCAAACAACTGAACAACTCCCCAATATCAATCCGTCGTACATTCTCAGCACCAGGGGGAAAATGATGGCCTCCATGAGACTATAATCTAAGGGTATGCCAAAATATACCCCGTTGACGAGATCGACAACCGGCCCCGTCAACCCGGTAGGTTTCACTCCACTCTCTAACTCCTTTTCTTTTTTTATTCCTTTTTCTAGTTTTTTTTTTTTAATTTTTTGATATTTTATGTTTTTGTAAGGGGAGGGTTAGGAAAATCGGGAAGATGAAAAGGGCAAGGATCATTGGAAGGTCAAGAGCTAGGACTAAAGGTTCCCTCCGGAAAATGAGGATGAATGGAGAAAACCAAGGCTCGCGCAGGCAGGGGCGCGTCATTGAAGTAGACGAACACCACTGGGACTGTGGGGAACATCTATCCGCTACCCGATTCCTCTCTCTTCAAGGCACCCTATTAAAGCACTCTACTTCCTGGATGGTAACCACCGTTACACACCCGGAGACCATCATAATTCCCCCCCCCCACACAAGCCCGTCTACCCCCTGCGACAGAGCTTCAGTTTAGAAATGTGCGTCGTAATCTTTTCCGAATCGCTCCCCGGTTCGCCCAACCAAGCCGTTACCGGCGATGCGAAACCCAGGATGCGATATGGCCCCGACCAGTGATAACACAATTTTGCGGCTCTCTTGTCCACGGCTGAGCTGATCGGTTGGTTTTGGCAGTAGACCCAGTCCCCTGGCTGGAATGGGTTAGGAATTCGCCACCGATTATATCGACGACGGACCCGCTCGTGCGCTCGCTGCAAATTCTTCCGAGCCTCCTTCCACCTCTCCGCTGTTCCACTATCTGGCTCCCGTGGCAGAAGATCTTCAATGTTCCACAAGTTAGTCAGCGGGAGTGCGGGCGAGAATCCAAACATAATTTCTAAGGGAACGGCCTGGTGACTGTCATGTAGGGCCGTATTAAAGGCTAGCTGTAACCACTTAAGATTCTGGTCCCAGGTGATCTGTTGCTCCGCATGATAAGTAATAAGCGCGGACCGGAGATTCCCGTTGAATCTCTCCGCGTGGGACGGCTGTGGGTAATAAGGGGAAGTGGTTACATGCTTGATTTCACTGACAAATCACATTCGCCGAAACTCACCCGAAATGAACTGCGGGCCATTGTCCGAGACAATGATGGTCGGAAGACCGAAATGCTGAAAGACATGATTCTGAAGCGCGAGGACTGTCAAACGAGCCGTTGCCTGCCGTAAGGGTAACTTTGAAAAAGCATCCACACATACAAGTAGGTAAGCATTACCCGACTTGCTACGGGGGAAAGGTCCCACGTAGTCGATGAATAGTTTCTCCATCGGTCTGCTCGCCACATCAGATGACAACAACCCTAACTTGGAGTTATGGGCAGGCTTACTCAAGCCACAGAGATGACAATTCTTAACGCGGGTCGCAATATCCCTATCCATGCCCTTCCAGATGAAATGTCGCCTAATACTGGAAATGGTCTTCGAAATTCCCTTATGACCACCTACCGGGGAATGATGATAGTAACCGAAGGCCATGGGCACGAGTTTGCTAGGCAGCACTATCTTCGGGGCACGTCCTTTCTTTTCTCTACAACACAGGACGCCCTTGGACAAGAAGTAAGGGGCCTGTACGTTACCCTCTTTGAGATTTTGGATGATCGGACCCAGCTCTTCATCCTCCAACTGATGGGGTAACACATCAGCGAAGGCTAATGAAAAATCTAGTAGAACTGCACAGGGTTGATCAGATTGGGCTTCACTGGGCTGGGAAAACATGCGTGACAAAGCATCTGCAACCACATTTTGAGTTCCTCGGATGTGTTGCACCTTGAATTTGAAGGATGAGATTTTGACCACCCATCTACCAATTTTACCCAGTTGCCGGGGATGAGCAAGAAGCCAAGAGAGAGCCTGATTGTCGGTCTCGAGCAGGAACTCAACATGTTCCAGACAACGCCTGAATTTATCTAGAGCGTACACCACTGCTAAGCACTCTAGCTCATACACAGAAGATATTCTTTCTTGCTGGGTCAACGTTCTAGAGATGAAAGCCACAGGCTGCCTAGCGCCGTCAACGACCTGGGATAGAACCGCCCCGAGCGCCACCGAACTAGCGTCCGTCTGCAGAATAAAAGCCTTAGAAAAATCGGGCATTCGTAACACCGGTGGGGAGATGATGGCTTCCTTGAGGGTGTCGAAAGCCTTCTGTTGGCTCTCACCCCATGTGAATTTAGCTCCCTTTTTCCTCAGCTCATTCAAGGGTGCAGCAATTTCCGCAGCATTAGGAATGAATCGGCAATAGAAATTGACCATTCCCACAAACTTAGCTATCCCCTTTGCATCCCTAGGAGGGCAAAAGTCACGAAAGCCCTGGGTCCTCTCGGGGTCGACAGTAACACCCCGGTGTGAAACTAGATGCCCTAAGAGGGAAATGCTTTCCTGGGCAAAACGAACCTTCTCTGGATTGACAGTGAGGTCAGAATTTCGTAATCGACACATCACCTCTCGCAGATGACTCAGTTGTTCGTCGAATGTCTTACTATAGACCAGCAAGACATTAGACCATTTCATTTTCTGTGGATGTGAAATGCACTATACAAGTTGTTTTCTGTAGAGGCCAAGTGTAAGTAAGAATTGGTTAAATATCACCTCATTTTAGTCCAGATGATTTCCAGGAGGTCTGTGCCCTGTGAACGGTCAGTCGGTCTTGCTGAGGGGCGTTTATCGTGGCATGCTTAGCTTATTTCTCCTTCCAGCAGGTGAGAACGAGAGTCTGTGTGAGTGTCCAGCTCATGACGGATGATGGAGATTCCGCCATGGTATGATCAGATCTTCGTCTATCTCGGGAACCCTAAGCATTAATAATAATTAATTTGCTGGCAAACCACTTATTCCCGAGCATACACACACATGTACTGCCTAAGCTTGTATAAACAAAATCCGACAGGAATCACACGCCTGCCACACCTGACCAATTCAACTATGTTCATTATAATTTGATGTAACATTTTCTCTTTTATATTTTAAATTAATAAGTCACACACCAGACCTCAAATCAATTTATAATGGTTCAATTTATAAATCACGCCTCCTTGAGTATGCAAGTTCAACACACTGCAACATGTTCTAAGTTATAACGGCCACGTGCTCACACAGTCAATTCATCAAAGTTCTCCAGAATTACATAATTTTACACCCCTTTTGACATGGGCAATTGCTATTTAATAAATACATATGTATAAGGCTGTATCAGTGTTTAAATAAATCAAAATATATGACAATGAATATATCTCAGGTAACCCACACGCGAGGCATGCTTATGAAATTTATCCGTTCACATCTACGGCAATTATAATTTAACTTTAAACCTTTTACAATAAAATGAATAATATATACTTAATTTATTTACCGGAGGTCTATGATCGTTTACGTAAGCATGATAGAGAAGAAATATGAGAATAAAACAAAACTCAGTCCTGCCGGCGAGAATAGGCTGTACACAGAGCGGCTGGCGAGACTCAACTGAACGAGCTTGCAGTGCACAGCGCCGAGGAACAGAATTACTCGCTTACCCCAACAGGTAGCGCTAGCATGCAGTGAGGCAAAACGGTAATGCAGTACATCGCCAAATAAAAACTTCCATTTCCAATTATTAATAAATTATAATTTTTGAATAGTGGCCCGGTTTCTTTGAGAAATCGCGGCACAAGTTCTAATAAACTCTTTCTTAGTTCTTTACGGCCGGCGTCATAATTATTCAAATTATTATCCTGGCTGTAAGGCCGTAGTCTACTATAATGTTCATACTGATTGATGTTATAATCAGAGGTTTCGGCCTCACCGCTGTAGGCCATCTTCAGTGAACGGTTTCTGATACGACTGATAAGCAGTAAACCTCAGTACTGTAAAATGGCCAAGGGCGTGGTTTACTGACGCACATCTTATCAGTCGTTTCGGAAACCGTTCACTGAAGATGTCCTCCAGAGATGAGGCCGAAACGTCTGATTATAACTTCGATCAGCATAAAAATTGTAGTATACGACGGCCTTACAGCCAGGATAATAATTTATATAATTAGTTCTAATAAAATTCAGAAAGCATCAAGATTTCTAAAGCTACTTTCGTAACATATAAATCTTTTTATCAGATACACAAAATGTTATCAGGATGGATCACACAGTTTGTTAATAGAATAAACGATTCTTCTTGTATGACTGATTTTCAAATGTAACTGACTTTTATAAAGAAATATACCCTTATACATTGAATCATAAATACGAGAAACAACAAAATCTAATGTATTTTATTTCGTTTTTTATTTCAATGACGACATGTAATTTACGGCAGGAACCTATATAGTTGTTGGATAAATCATTAAGCATAACCTTTGTCATCTTCGTTATCTTCCTTTTAATATCTAGGTACCATTGCCTTTTTCGCATCCTCACAAAAATATTTTATCTTACAAATATTTTATCTTTTGTATTTTAGTCATAGTTGATCATCTTATTAACATTAATATACAAGCGTAACGTTATCTCTCTACTGTTTTAGGTGACAGCGCTTCTATTCGTTTACTGCTGACTTTCTACAGACTCTTCTGCCTTTCTTCTTTTCTGATATAATTGCTGGTTCCAAGTTGACTCCCTTTCGTTAACAGTATTTTGAACCCCACAATAATATTCATTTAGTTATTTTCTTGTTAAATCAGGCTTGATTTTCATACATCTGTTTTAATTATCATCAAATCTTACTTCACATATTGAGTAACCTTTAGTAAGCACAAAACAATCAATTGCAAGTATAAGAAAACAAATAACATATGAAGTTGAACAATATATGAAAGTACAGCTACATTAAAAAATATATAACACAAAGAACAAAAGTAGATGTAAAGCAGACCGACGCATGGCAACTACTAAATTATAAGTTTTAAAAAAAGGCTAGAAGGAAAGGCGACTTACGCAAAATATGTTGATACATTTAAACTGGGTGAGTCCCATTACACCTTCGGGCAACATTTGTAAAGCTGGTGCACTCTCATATCTACATACACACATATTTAAATGTTTGCAGGGATCCGCTCCGAGCTCCGTACAGTAGTCATCTGCAACGTGAGAACGCATTCTAAATTGCTTTCAACTTAATGTTACATTCAGCGCGTTTTTGTAAGGATCAATTCTACGGTTTGTAAATGGAAGCAACATTGCACTCACTCTATCAGTGAAGTCTCTCCAGCCCACTACTTTGAACACTTATCGGTATATCAGAATAAAAGAAGAAACGGTAAAACGGCTTTACAGCCATTAAATATCTGTATTCTACTGTTTTAAATGTCATTAAAATACCTTTTACCTTCTGTAAATTTGTATCTTGCACACATTGATACTTCCGTCATTCTATGCCAGTTATTTTTTGAAGCACTAAGACGTATGAACCCAAGCTATTCGCAAGTTTAAGGAAAACCAAACCCTCAAATAGAAAATAAAAATAATGTAAAAAATAAAAAGAAGAAAAAAAGAAAAAATTATGATAAAAATCAATAAGACAAAGACGTAAAAATATAAACTACGTGAGGAAATTAGGTGAAGTAAAAATTATTTAATATCAACACCATCCTATGCTAAACAAGTTTAATTTTTCTACCTGTATCACCTTTGAGTTGTTGCTATTAGTTCTTCCTATTATAACCTTATTGTTCAAAGGTTATTATACCGGTGCTTCTTATTCAAATTAATTTTAAAGATTTTGAAATATATTACAATTTATAATCGGTATGAGTTTGCTATTTAATTTCAGTGTCATATTGACTATAGAGATTAGAAACTGAATTCTCAATAATTCTGTATTAGAACATAATTAGAACTAACATTAGAAATTACGAGGGTCATTCAATAAGTAACGAGACAAATTGATCTAGCTTAAAACTCGTTTATTGAATCAATACAAAGTGATGGTTACTTTTCAACATAATCCCCACCAACTGTAATACACTTATCCCATCGTTTTTCTAACTTCCGAATGCCCTGGCATAAAATTCTGTGGGTTGCTGACGGAGCCAGTTTTGCACATTGGAACCGAATTTTTTCCCGCGTAGTGCCTCCTTAAGGGGTCCAAAAAAAAAAAGTCTGATGGAGCGAGATCTAGGCTATAAGGTGGATGTGGCAGGACATCCCAGCCACGTTTTGTAAGCATTTCTTGGGTCCGTTGAGCCGTGTGTGGGCGAGCGTTGTCTTGAAGGAGAATCACGCCTTTTGTCAAGAGTCCACGACGTTTGGTCTTGATGGCAGGCTTTACCTTGTTTTCCAGCATATCACTGTAATCCTGACTGTTGATTGTTCATTGGTCTTCCAGATAATCACAGAAAATAGGGCATTGGAAGTCCCAAAAGATCGTCAACATGACTTGAAGATCGTCATCATGACCTGCTGAAACCCCTACTTCATCTTGAGTAGTTAAAACAAAAAGAATATTTCCTTTTGTAAAGAGGGGCCACAAGTTAATTAAAACTAGGCTAAGGCCTAGAGAAGCTAAAAATTGCGCTGGATCCAGTGAGACGGGACTTGCAATGAAAACTCAAGAATTAAATAATTAACAAATCCCCTTTTATTATTCTATCTCATAATAAAAATATAATGAACAAATAAATACAACAGTCATCTTTAATTCCCCTTTAAAATAGCTAAATAAATAAGTATACTTTCTCAACAAGGCCACCTGAAAAATATTAACTGAATCCAAGAAAATAATTGCTATGTCACACCATCAAAGAATTGAAATTTAAAATAATCATTAACCTCAAAATAAGCTCCCATTAAACTATTTAATAAAATATAAAATTTATATTATGTGTTCCTTTTAAAATGCAGTATATAAATTAATGAAGATAAATGATTTCATTCCCAGTTACTATTAATAATTAAAATAATTACTCAACCAATTAAATGAACTTTAAAGGTGACACTTCCTATACTTGTTATACTGTTAAATCAAATAAATAATTTATTTAAAGAAATGATCAGCCACGATTATTGAGATAGAATACCTCCCTTAAAAAAAAACTAAAAAGGATATATCCACATGCCTACATGTGTTAACTTTCTGTTGTAAAAGACCCTGAATAATAAATCCCTATATCCCAAGTTCCCACCAAAAGTACAGTAATGCATAATATTTATATATATATATCCCCCCAAAATGTACACAGAAATATACAGACATAACATGTTCCACAGGACAGAAATACATTATACAACAGTGTACATAAAATACATAAAATACATAAAGGTCTCTTGCCACGCCCTTTTTTATATTACCCTTCTGGTGTATATAAATTCTAACTTTTCCTTTTATAATAATCCGAATTAGGATAATTAATTTACATTTATAATAGTACCCACATGGTGTGGGTTAATTGCACGTGGGTTAAGAGAATGTATAGCATACAAATGTCCCCAGGACCTAATAAAAATTCAAAGTAAGTGCCTAAGTGGCTAAGTGCTAAAATACTTAATTAAGGTGAGAAATAAAAATTGTTTAAAATAATTAACGCCCCCCAGTTATCAGAATTAGTATAAAGAATTTATATATACTTAAATAGGGCCAGTTAATGAAAAGAGAAAAATTGCACAATATTAGCACCTTATAAAAAATACACTTAGGTCAGAGACGGACATGTTCATTCAACTTTCGGCTTGTTTCAACAAACAAGTCTCGACAAAGTCTCGACAAACAAGTTGAAAAGTGTTTCGACATGCATAGCTTGGTTGAAACTAGTTAAAAATCCGCCTACCTCCCCAGTAATCTTTTTATACAAATGAAATAAACTGATTTTAAAAATAAGAGAAAATATATGTTTTTATGCATAGTAAATCAAACTTGAGAAAATTACTAAAAACAAAACTGACTTTAACCCTGTAGAGAAACCCCTATAAAGAAATGAGTGGAAATCTATGTTGGATGCTGTCTTGTAACCATGTCAGTCTCTGAACTGACAATTTACTATAAATATATTGAAATTTTACAATTAATTCTTTTTCTTAGTGTACACACTAAACTGTCCCATCAATTGGGGATCCAAATGAATGTTTACTTGAACGGTAGAAACTGATGGCTATGTATAACTGGTGGTGCCATGTTGATTCTACGTGTTAATTATAAATGGTTGTTTTTCACCTGCTTTTTTGGGTCCAGAAGGGTATTCTCTTTTATGAATATGTGGCGATCTCATGATTGGCATTTGGTGTTGTTGTTGTGGTGATCTACTTCTCTTCGGTGGCGAGTGTGTAGCTTTTAAGATGGCATTTGTTCAGTCATGTAGCCGGACTCTGTCTCTGATCGGCGAACCCTGATCACACATTACATTTTTAGTGAGAGACCACACACAAATGCCCCCACTGTTTGGACACCCTCCAAAATACATATATAAAGGCAACACCTCGTTATGGGCTACATAATGAAACTTGGTAAAATTATTTTGGCCAACATGCCTTATTTAAAAACTCTCTAACAATGATTCTTTATAACTGAACCTCACCGAATGTGAGTTGCTTTTTGCAATATAATAATTTATCTTGGCTCTGTAACATCTTATGAACTTATTACTTTGAGTGAAATTGTGGTTACCACGTGGTGCAGAATTTATTTAAAACACATAGTTTTCTTACTACATATAATTTGAGAACACCATTAATTTGAATGTGACATGATTTACATTTAAAACGTGCCTGAGTAAGTTCCCATATAAATGTATAAGGTTTTACTAATATTCTTAGCAAAACTTTATACCACTTAATGACGACGCATGGTGCAATAGGTTAAGTGCCCAACACAATCTCGTTACCTCGGTGTTAATGAAAGTTCAAACTTAATTATTTTGTTGTTAATGTACTTTAGGTTTTAGGGCCGAGATTCAGACACTCCAATAGTCTAGTTTTATTGGTTTATAAAACCTTTACGAACAATTACGTATCTCACAATGCATGATTCAACAAGTGGGTACGCTTACTCAAGCTTACTAAAAAAAAAACGTTTTCTCCCGTGAAATTTAGTACATAATTAATAATGTAATTAAGACTCACCGCAGTCGTTTAAGAAACTATTTTTCCATAGTTATTAGAAGTAGCAGATGGAATTAACTCTCCTCTCCACCGAAGAGAAAATAATGTCGATCGTCACCCACGCGGTATGTAGCCAGACAGACCTTAACAGAAATTTTCGTTCGTTGTTCGTTTGTAAGGAAAATCTCACCAGGACGCAGCACTTGGAATTTTCGTACCACCGCAAGCCGACCGATGCCGACACCGACCAAACAGTGTAAAATAGAAAACGGTAGTTTCTCCCATCCGCGGGTAGAGCGCAGCACTAATTACTGCCTTAAATTTCGTACTGCCAATAACGTCCAAACTGCCAATAAAATGACTGAACTAGCGCTGAATCTTTTGACTCAGCACACTGCTGATGGCTGCGTCTTTAATTTTTTTCGAGTGGGAGAACTGGTGTGCTTCCATTCAAGGCTTTGTCTTTTCGATTCTGGCTGAAAATGGTGGATCCAGGTTTCATCGCACGCAACAATTCTTTCAAAAAATGATTCTTTTTCAGTTAAACCACGTGCTTTCAACTGTCTACAGATTTGAAGCCTGGTTTCTTTGTGGGCATCCGTAAGTTGTCTTGGCACCCATCTCGCGCAGGTTTTCTTGTATTGCAGCTTATTCTGAATAATTTTATGGACAGTACTAACACTTACTGAGACTTCTTCAGCAATCATTTCAATAGTTATATGCCTGTTAGCCCGAATAAGCGCGTCAATGCGGGTTTCAAGCGAGAGAGTAGAAACTTCAACCGGTCGGCAACGCAGCTGCTCATCGCTGACATTTTCACGACCACTTTTAAACTGTTCTACCCATTTGTAAATGTTCGAACGGTGCAAACAATGATTTCCGTACACTTTTAATATCCTTTCATGAATTTCAGAAGGTTTGACACCTTCTGCGACTGAAAATCTAATCAATGAACGTTGTTCTTCCGCGGTGCAATTATCAAGAGGACTCGGCATTGTTGACTGAGGAAATTAGAGGTTATGTTTACGAAATTTTATAAAACAGCTGATTTGAAGTCATTACAAGGATGCCAACTATTATTGATTTATAAAGTAGTTTTTGAGCTAGAGCAATTTGTGTCATTACTTATTGAATGACCCTCGTAGTTATTACATTTTACAGATAAGTACGTAACACTCTAATTAATTATTGTGTGTCCAGAAAGGTCTTACAATATTGATTATTTCATTTTTACAGTATAAATTGGATTTGCAGTTGTTCATCAATAACTCCGCTAAAGGATGTTAATAGTACTTACTTCTCTCTACAATTTCTCCTCTGTAATATTTTCTACGCTCATAAACTAAAAAGAAAACCACATTCTAGTATAAAGCAAATTATTTCGTCAACATATAGAGCTTATACAAAACATCAGTACCCAAAAATAAAACAGGAAGTGAAGGTTTTATGTATCTCTAAGAAAGTGCCCACTTAACGCTTTCAATATCTGTACGCTTATTTATTATTGGAATAGATGCTGTATATTATAAACTGCTTTGCATCACTTTTTTATTTAAATTAATATAGTAAAATATGTTCCAACTCATGAACACATTTTATGATTTCTTGTGTCCACACATAAACACACACATTTTTATGATATCTGATTTCCATAATTTAACTCCACACTACTCGTCATCTCATTTCGACCTCTTTTCCCTTTACTCTCATCAGCTTCTAAAATTGTTTTATTATTATTTACTTTACTTTAGTTTATTTGGTCTTTTTATATATAATTTCAGCACATATGAACAAATGTAAAAAGATTCTGCAGTTTCCTCTGTATAAATTTCGTTGACTTCACCCTACGGCATTCCCTATAGAGTGGTAGAATCCAAATCACCACTAAAAAACTGGAATATAATTAAATAAACAAATTAATAACCATATATTTTATCCTTAAATTTTTAGTGACCGTCAATCAGTGAATGTTTTAGTGGATAGTTAGTGAGGATCGGTCAATAATACAACTTTTAGTTATTTTGCGTCGACGTTTCGACAATATTTATTGTCATCTTCAGGACCTGTGTATGAAATACAATAGAAATATCAGCACATATAACTTTAGCATTCAAAAACCAACATACTGTTCGATCTCTTTTCTCAAGCCTCAAAGACCCGACATCCAAAGATAAACGATCTAATGTCGTATACACTATCCAATGCAATGACTGTCCAGCCACATACACTGGTATTACGTCCCAATATTTACATAAGAGAATTTATCAACATAGGTATGATTGCCATAAAAAAAAACCCATAATGATAACCCCAATGCTTTAGTATCTCACCATTTAAACACCGGTCATGAATTTGACTTCAACAACACCCAAATTAAATATTACGAAAATAATTATTTCAAAAGGTGCGTACTGGAAATGATTCAAATTAAAAGTGACCCTCACTCCATTAATTTTCGCACTGATACTCAAAACCTCTCGTCCAGTTATGCTCAACTTATACACACCGTCAAAACATGAATTTGAAGAAATATTCAGTAGTCTCCCTACAGGATGTGTTGGTCATTAGTGGCCAGTTTGTCGTTAGATATTAATTAGTGTCACACTCCCCCCCAGTGCAAATCTTTCTCAACTGTCTTCCGAACACATGTTACTTAATTTCCTACAAATGTACAAGGGTCGTCTGTTCTGCTTTATAATAAGGTGTTGGTCAGGGAAAATTGACAGTTGTGTGTTTGGCGTCAGCAACAATTGTAAGTGTCTCACTGATCATATTATTTAGTATTAGCTAAGAAACATATAACATTTCTTATAGACACCTAGTCGATCAGTTTAAACTCAGTACAGTGGGCATCTCCGTTGTGCATAATTTACACTTAGATGATAAAAATAAGTGAATAAAATAGTGTTATATTTATGTATGGATTCTCGAATGTGTAGTTGACTTGTGAGGTTGTTTTGTTGTCTGTGTGTGTGTGTGTGTGTGTGTGTGTGCGTGTGTAATTCTAGCGTGTGTGTATGTACACGTCTACGTGTTAGATTTGTGGTATATATCTGTTTAGAATAGAGTGAGAGAGAGAGAGAGAGAGAGAGAGAGAGAGAGAGAGAGAGAGAGAGAGAGAGAGATTGAGGGATCATGTGAGAGAGATTATGACCGACATATATTTGAACTACATTGACTATGGTACTCTGTATAGACCAAGTTCCAGGTAAATAACATTGACCAAAATGTAAATATTAAGTAATAACCATTTTCATATAATAGATCTGTTATCTATAATGTTGTGTTATAAAGTCTGTAACCCTTTAATACAAGTTGGTAAATCATTTCTGTTATCGTGTGTATAATTCTCTATTTATATGAGGATGATAGTGTAATAAAAATGGTGAGTGTTTTAGAGTGCCAATTGTGGACAATGACAAATGAGAGGGAGAGAGAGAGAGAGAGAGAGAGAGAGAGAGAGAGAGAGAGAGAGAGAGAGAGAGAGAGAGAGAGAGAGAGAGAGAGTGAGAGAGGGGGAGAGAGAGTGAATGAAGAGATATAATGAGAGAGAGAGAGAGAGAGAGAGAGAGAGAGAGAGAGAGAGAGAGAGAGAGAGAGAGAGAGAGAGAGAGAGAGAGTGAAAGAGAGAGAGTGAATGAAGAGAGATAATGAGAGGGAGAGAGAGAGAGTGTGAGAGCGAAGGGTGGAAGAGTGAGAGAGGGAAGAAGGGAGACAGTGAGTGAGTGAGTGGGGTGATAGTGAGTGATAGATCGATTTCAGGTTAGAGTGAGAGGCTGGGTGGACTGTCGGGGGGAGCATGGGTGAAAGAGAAGGGTGATTGTGGACACATACATAAATTACATTATTCTATAGTACTCTTGACTATATTTTACAATATGATTACAATTACCGTATTATCCAAGTTTACCTGTTAGTAAAATTTACCAGAAACTTTTGTGTGTAACCTTTGTCAACTATCTGATTTAAGTCGTAATGTTTTACAGTATTGTGTAAATTGTATGTTTCTAAATTATGATTGTTTGCTAACACCAGTAGGGAGTGAAACATGGTAAACATAACTTTTAATAATTACGTAGTGAACATCCCCTAATCTGTTTTAGTTATAGGTAATATATTACTTTGCTATATGTTGACTGTTGTAGGTATAAACAATTTTTGTACCAATCTAACATCCAATTGTTGGTTACTGTTTGTTTAATTAATTAAAATAACATTATAGTTAGTAATTTAAATTGTAATACTGTATAAATTAAGTTATCTCATACTATAACTTGCTCGCTTTCTTAAAGATAATTTGAAGATGTAAACATTCTATCATAAGTCTTCACATAAAAAATGATACATACATACACACGCACACACTCACATCACCAACACGTTCCCCCAAATATTTAATTGTTTCGTTATGTTTGATATTTCTATTGTATTTCATACACAGGTCCTGAAGATGACAATAAATATTGTCGAAACGTCGACGCAACGCAAAATAACTAAAAGTTGTATTATTGACCGATCCTCACTAACTATCCACTAAAACATTCATATATTTTATAATTTATTATATTCTATATAGTGTAAAGATTAAAGATACTCTGGCGTGTGTTAACTATGTGCATTTAACTATTAGACCTATTAACACTTACGGACAGGCATTTTCCTTAATAAGGGTATTAACAGTTAAGAAAAAGTCGAGGTTTTGTTTTTCTTCCTACGACACGACCTTTTATTAGTCATTACACCAAGATTTAATAATATTAAAATTTTACTTGCAATAAGAACGAATACTATGTTTTAGCAAAATGTGAAGCATAAAAGTCATGTTTATACGGTTACTCAGTTTACGTTAGTGTGTAGATGTTCCTATCACATGTAAGTGGTGTAGCTGCGTTTACACCCAATCCCACGTCCATTACTCTGAACTAGTGCACTACAGATGTAGATGACCTATTATTATTTCCAGATTGCGTTAATACATAATATGTGTGTGTGTGTGCATATTTCTTGTGTTTAACACATCGACTACTTATGAATTGAAGCACAGAATTAACTGATAAATATAAATAAAATGTCACTTTACAGTAGGGAATACAGATTTTGCTGAATGATGGGTGGGGTATAAATGATATTTTATTCTTTAGCCTTAGTAAAGAACAGGAAATGTTGAAAACTCTGTGTAAAAGAGAAACTGACTTAGGCTATCTGATGAAAGGAAAACGAATTTTCTAGATAAGAGTTTCACAGAGGAACAAATGAAAGAGAAATATGTACAAGAATACCACACATCCTTTGGTGTAGGAACGTAAATAAATTCTTCGGATTGAGATCCTGTAAACGTTTTTGCACCCACCCTAATTAAATATAATTTCTTATGATTATCTTTAAAGAATATGTGTAGATGATTTTGGTACGCTACGTACGATACAAACAGACCTATTAATATTCTTATTTTGTATTTTATTAATAATGTAAATTCTGTAATAATTGTATTTTTTCCTGAATCAATAGTCAGCCTTTCTTTTCTATTTAATGTCAGACAGTGCAGATACATCGTTTCCTAATAAATTACATAAACTCTCAATTCAATTAAATCAGAAAGTGTATCGGAATCGTGCCAATTAGTTAAAATTCTATTTTGATAAACGTTTTACATTTGGCTAACAAAAACAAGTTGACTTCTGTATAATGTCTGTTGAACCTTCCAGTGTCACTATCCACTGACATGCCCGTAGTAGACCTGTATAGACAAAGCGTTTATTTACTGTTACTCATCTTACTTTCATTCTACTCAAATCTTTGCTGTCAGCTTTGAGCAGATTTTTCCCAAATATTAAATACTTGTTTATGAAATCATTAAAATCAGCTTTTTGTGTATAACAACATTAGGCAATTAAACTAGTACTCGGTAATTGATGACTGTTTCTTACCCGTTAATCATTTTATACTGACAAGTTTTATCTAGCGCACTCTTATACGTTCTGGATGAAAATAAAACAAAAGGCTTTAGTTCACGCGTAACCTTGTTTATGTCATAAAAATCAATGTGTTCGTAAAATTATTATTAACCCTCCATGTTGTAATTTTATTTAAGCGTGTATGTTGTGTATATTCATAATCTTATATTTTTTAATAACAGAGAAATATTAATTTTTAATAACGATTTTGTACACTCAAAATTAGGGTAAAGTAAATGTTTTAAATTAAAGAGACGTAAATTTCAGCAAAAGGTCACCTTTCCGATTTATTTATTTTATTTAACAACAAGCAACAATTATTGTTATAATTATGTAAATAATTAATTATCCTTAAATAACATATTCATTATATCATTAACGAAACACGTGACCCAATAGCATGCCATGTCAGTTATTATTTTGGCGTCCACACAGTCATGAGACCGTGAGCAGTTGCGAATCTGTCCTTATATAAACGCAGGCCAAAATCTATATATGTTTGTATGAACGTGGTTTCTATAACTGCAACTGATTTTTAGGCATTCAATATTGACTTCCCTCCCCAACCGACCCTTACTTCCTCCCATTGCTTTATGTGACATTTCATTCGTTTTTCTAACGTAGTCGAAGTATAACAGTGTCGTTTTCTACACACTTCAATACGTTGATTCGAATAAGAAGATTTTTTAATTTTATAACAACTAAAATGTTAAGTTTCATATTGAAACTGAATTAATTATGTTAGAAAAAGTGTGAGTGTTTCAGTGCCTGCGAGTGACTAAAGACGAAATAGGAATACAAGAACATGAAGTCAAAGACAGAGTGGCAAGTTGTTAAAACATATTACTCCAAATATAAAAACTTTATAAAGAAACAGATAATACATTCTGAAACAAACATGAAATACGAAGATAAATGTATTTATATCAGTTTTCAGATCCATATTACCTTCTGGATGCAAGTCATGGGTACGAGTGAGTAACAAACATGCAAAATACAGACTTCATAGATTAAATAGACGAAAAAAAGAAGAGTTGTAGTAGTCTGAAGACAGAGTGAGTGGCAGAGACTGAATGAGAAATATAGAAGTCGGAAAGTATCTGGAAATGCATCCTATGCTTGAATTATAGATAGAAGGTGCTGAATTCGTATGGTGTCACTCATCTAGATCTTATGGAAGAGACAAGGCCAGGGAAACGAATTTCCGAAACAAGCTTTGAGAAAACTAGAAAAGGGGAAGATACTAGAAAGAATGGGAGGACATAGGGTGACGGTAGCGACGGCCAAAGACACTACACACACACACACTCTCTCTCTCTCTCTCTCTCACTCTCTCTCTCTCTCTCTCTCTCTCTCTCTCTCTCTCTCTCTCTCTCTCTCTCTATCTCCCTCTCTTTTTCTATATATCTACCTAAATATATATATATATATATGTATATATATATAATATATATGTATTTATTTATTTACATACTACACCCTATACATATATACAAAATTTTCGAAAGGAAATGAAAAAATGGAGTAGCCTAATGAAAGCAGGAAAAGAACATACGAAGGTGATGAGTACATAAGTATATTAAATATTAAAGGAGAAGAAAATGCTGAGGACTATTAAGTCGTAAACTGTAAGGTAGTTTGGAAATGTACCTACACAGGAAACGAGAGGAAGAGATTTAAAAAATTACGCAGTGGAAAGCAAGACTCGGAAGAGGAACAGATCGACGGTAAGAAAAACCAATTGATTTGTAGTGACCGTAAGGAAGAATGGGAATAGACTGAAAAGGAAAAAGAGTCAATACAGACGAAATGGAGAAAAATTTCAAACAAAATAAAAATAATACTAAAAGGCGATATAAAGGGCACGGTTCAGTAGTGAAGAAAGAGACCGAATTCTCTGCAGGAGAATGGGATCAGACGATTTCTTCTAAAAGAGTTTTTGTTATTGAATGTAAAGCCTAAAGTCTAAAACATAACTTATTTAAACACAGAGAAAATTATTAGTTATAAAAATTATAAACCAAATTTAGTAAATTTTTATAACAACAAATATGTACAAATAAACATACAATATAACATTGTAAAAACTGTTTAATAATACGGTTCACCGAGTGTACCATTGGAGCGATCGGGCAATAGCGTTCAATATTTAAAGGTATCCCAAATATAAGTGTATGTGCAAATGCATTATTGCTAATTGTATATGCCTATTATTTACTGTTTTATACAGAGACGCATCCGTACTTACAAACTACTAAATAAAAACTAAAGCTAATACGTAAATAAATAAAACAACACCCGCGTACGAACGCAGGCGCAAGCACACACACATATACAACACGTTCACTCGCAAACACAATTCGGAATACTTCTTGTGCAGCGTCGGTCAATTTCGCAGACGCCGCACTTTTCTTAATTGCTCTTCTTAAGACTTGACAACAAGCTCTTAACAAGTAGCTTGTCAAGTAGCTCCTGTAGCACTCCTGAACCATTTTTGGCGAATCACAAAGCATCTACAGCGGCACCTTGTGTGGGACCTTTAGCAACTCTTTCCGTAGTTGGCGTATCATCAATGGAATCAGCAGACCTTCAGAAAATAAAGACTGCGCTGTCGTCCGCTGTGCACTACCGTGAATGCACACTGCAGTTTTCAAGACGGACTCAGATTTTAAGGTCAAAACTACATGAGAAATTATACCAACGGTGGTTCCTGTAATAGAAGGTGAAATGTTTTCCGACATGTGCTAGTTCATCGTAATGTAAAATCCTTTTTGTCTCTGATTTATTTTCGAATAAGACTAATTTTATCAGAATTCCTTGATTACTGCAGCTGATACACAGACCGAAACTTTTACGTAGGTAACCGTATTCAGAACAACGCGAAATAAAATGGAACCGCCCAGCGTTTGTTATCTGTAAATTTCTGAAAACGAAAAATTATTTTGTTTACATATCGGTGGTTAGATAGCATAAAACTATATCAATTGTTAATGTTTTATTGAAATTTTTAAATTTTCAGTGGAATAAATTTATAACATCAATACATCAACACCAATATTTTGTTAATTGGCAACAAATTATTTTATTTTTAACAAACACCATTGTATGAAAAAGATTAAATGCATTTTTATTTAATTTCATCAAGCTCATTAAATCAATACTAAACGTGAAAAAATTACCCCCTATATATATACTCCCATTCAACTGCCATTTTTTATTTACAGATATTTTATCAACCTTTCTACTGTGGATTTTTATGACCTTCCTTTCAGGTACAACGTGCAATTAATTATGCAAACAATTAATTTAATTAATTATGTGATTATACTAATTTGTAAAATGAGATCGTGTAATTACTCAATTAGGCTACTCATACCCAAACTGATTGAAGCTACGTGATACGTTAGTTATTTGATGTTAGCATAATTACTGCACTGAGACTCTAATTATTGTATAAATTAATAAAATCTACTATAAATCATTCAAGTGACGTTATTTCTTGTTCTGAGGTAACTTTGACAATAATGAACGCATATATTCTGAGTCAAATAAACACTTATTTATTAACATCATTTAAATAAAAGAGACTTCAATATATAAATATAGATGATTCCCTGTAAATACATTCATAAAAGGAACACATGTATATATATCAATCACAAATTGAATCCAATACGTTGTTTGCTGGAAAACATACACATACATATATAATACAATCAACATATAAAACATAAATAGTCAAACTATAAATCTTATACTAATGCGTTCATTTCTTGCCTCAGATGAATAGCGTTATTTAACTTTATCATATTTAATTTAAATATTCAAGGGTGTTTTCGTGAAAAGAGACAGGACAGTAGAGTTCTTATGATAAGAATAACATAAAGATTACTTGTAAAGTGATTTATCCGATATTTCCATCGGCGTAACTCCTTCTCGCTGGTGGTCCATATGTATGAAGTTGCGTAGCCGTGATCTCACTAACACTCAACACACGCGGATCAGATTCACTCGCGTGTGTATTTTCTGTTGATGTCAGCCGCTACTGTTAGAGTTTATGAAATCATGTATTGTGTGAGTAAGTTCATCGTTAACTATGGTGTATATATCTGACTGTGTATTATTCAACTTCTTGTGTAAATTAATGTATAACGTCTTTGATAACGTGGTGCATTTGTTCCAATTGATATTGTATCGCTTCGCACAGTACAACGTTACGATTTCGTTGTCCGGTAAAACATTAACAATAGTTCTGCGAGTCGGTTATTGATGAAACTGCGATCGGTTAGTTCAGTTCTGAATAATCGGTAACTGAGTATGATAAAGTACTCGAGAGTTATTAAGCACTGGCGTATATTGCATGATTTAGTCAATGTAGATACACTATTACCGGATAACTCGCCAATATCGAAATGTTTAAGTCAACTGATTAAATACCGCGTAGCAGAGTTTCAAAGTCCAACTGCTATACGTATGTTAATCGAACTGTATTAAGACTTAGAAAATTTAAGATTTAAGTTCCGTGAAGGCTGTCTAAAAGTATACGATTGAAAAATTTATGAAGACTGTCCTCTCGCGTGCTCTGTAAACAGTTTTTATTAAACATCGTTTACCACAATGCAATCTTCTGGAACACACGCCTCTGGTCGAACATGATAGGACAGGAGAACCCCTACCCTTAAGCAAGACTCTGGTCCTCCACATCTCATTCGTCGTTCCCGTTGCCATGATGACGACGATCCTCTCCACCTGTACTCTGGGTAGGTGCTAGGTTGTGATTGGGTCTCTTGTCTCCCCACAAGTTCGCGTCGAAGGTCTCCATACCCTTTTCCTGGAACAAGAGCAATTCCTCGGCTGTCGATCAAGTCTTTGTCTAAGTTTACTCCGGAACCCTGCTGCTGTTCTCACGCGAACAATGTGTCGTATTTCGTTATTGTTTCACTATCCATGACCCTTTTCCGTTAGCTATCCGGACGCAGCGTGTCGTCGTTTCCAAGACGGCACTCCTTCTCCCTGTCGTAAATATCATTTGTCGCCAGTAAGACGTTTCCCGCTGTGCACAAGTTCGATTCCATTCTTTAGATATCGATGTCAGTTCTCATACAGGGTAAATACCATTGTGCACAACACCCTTTTCTTACTGCTGGCACACTTCAAATTAACTTTGCAGTGTGTGCTCGTTACAATTTCTCCGTAAAGCGCTGCTGACATAGTTTCCTTTTTGTCTTGCTTGTTGTGGGCTGTAAATCTCGTTGAGTCGAGTCTGTCACGGGCCAACCTTATTTCCCATTGTAAAGTTATGTGAAGCGTACTCGTATTGTCCTTAGCAAACGTTCAGTTGACACTTCGTTAAACTGTTCCTTATTTATTGCTCCTGGCTGGTGTTGGGGTGTCTTGGCTGCTTGTAACGTCTTTTCGATCATAATTTTAAAATTTTTAATTCTTGGTCGTTACGTAGTCCCCAAAACGGATTGGATGTTGGATCAGCAGAAGACATTCTAATCCGGTTTCTGCGCTCTGTGTTTGTTGTGGGGATTCCCTTTGAGAAGGTCATGGTCATTGACCCACTTTCCTCTTCTTGGGGTATACGGGTATATATTCCCTATATTTTGTTGTAAACTAACTCTGGGAATTTATTGCCGTGCATCTCAGGAAGGATGAACGTATTTTCACATATGGTACATATATAATTAGACATGGAATTAATTTACAATAATAATAATAATAGCTGTGGATGGCTATGTCATCCGTTTATAACCTAATACATGAAATAATGGTTTTTCAACATGATATGTGATTATTCATGTATCGTTTAAATATCGTTACGATAGTTAATGTCCTTAGTCTATCTTGAACATGTAAAAACAACAATTTATGAACCTGTAAATATATATTGATACATTCACTATTTATTACTGAGTATCACTCACAATACGCATTACTAACATTTATACTGTTTATATTGATTATAAATTTATATACATTACTTATGAACAATTAACAGTTCATTTGATATCATTACGATTGTAGATAATTTCGCTTTATACCACTCATATTTGATTAATTGATCTTACGTTATTGTGTGTCTATAAAAGGCTCGTTATAATGTCTTTAGCAATTTATTGCTCCACACCCGATCAAACTTTCGCACTATAAGAGTCTTTTCTATTGAAATTTTCATTAACATTGGTTATTCACACGTAATTAATGTCATTAGATTGTCACATCGTGACTTAAGAAATTCATGTACAAAAAAAAATCTTTAAATTACACGCTAATAAGTTATACATCATATTGTTTAGCTAGTTGGACCGGTTTTCGCGAGACATTCACCCTATGCGTTTTGCCCCCGTCCTCTATAGTCCAACTAACCGTCGACGTAACTTTCGCTTTCCTGTGAAGCTAGTACTTTCGTTTCATAATACTTCTTCAACTGACGCACATTAAATTTCCCTCTCACCTTGCCACTGCTATCGCACTCAGTGAGTTCGTATGTTGCATCGCCAAAGACTTGATTAACCTTGTATGGTCCTGTATACAACTCGAAAATTTGTCGATCTTTTTCATTGCGGCGTCAGATTGATGGTAGCTCCTTAACAGCACTTTATCGCCGATAGTGAATTTAGTAATTTTCTTGCTATCATTGATGCGCTTAGCATACTTCTCTCTTTTTTCCTTTATTTTTACAAATACGTTGATATTTGAACTGTATTTACTGTTGATGATTTCTTTGTCCAGCCACTTCTCCCATGCGCGGGTCGGCTTCTTTCCTAATTGCGCCTCGTGTGGGGTTATTTCTATTGTTTCATGGTACGTTTCATTGATACACGTCTCAATCAATCCGACGTACCTTGACCACTTACTATGCTGGACGTGTACGAAGATCCTGAATAGATTCCCAAGTTGGCGGTTAATCCTTTCGGCTAAGTTCGCGCGAGGATTCCTTATTGCCGTATATCTCGGTTGTATATTCAGCTCCTCGAGACCTTTAATCCATTTTTCCACGGTAAATTGCGTGCCGTTATCAGTTAAGATGACCTTCGGTCGTCCAAACTTCGCACAGTAGTCGCTGATTCTTCGTAACTTCGTGGTGGTTGTCGCTCTTCGTAATGTGAATAACTTGACAAATTTTGTGAAGTTGTCCACCATGACAAGTAAGTATTTGACACCTCCTGTACCAGTTGGTAGAGGTCCATAATAACCGACGCTCACGATGTCACCTCTAGCTGATGGTATCATAGCCTTTGTTCCGCCAAACAGCATCCTGTTGTTTGTGTCCTTGTATCTTTGACATGAGTCACAAGTCTGAATATATGCTTTTACTTTCTTGAACAAGCCGTCAAGCGTGAAGTGCTCTTGTAACATCTTTACACACCTTTTCGGGCCTAGGTGTCCGTACATTAGGTGTATCTCTGCAATTAAGTTATTCGACACACTGTCAGGAATGTATAGTTTCCATTCACCACGTTGTCGTCGGTATAACTTATTGTTAACAATTTTAAAAAATTTGCTCAATTTATTATCTACATCATTATTCCTAATCTTATCTATAAGTGTTCTGAGTTTGTCATCTTCATTCTGGTATTTATCGATATCTCTAATTATCTTACCTATTTGTTGATTAATTTTAATAACTAGGTGATTAATCAAGTACTCGTGCGTTTCCTCGTTTGTCTCATGTTGTTCCGCGTCAGCCGGGTATCTACTCAATATGTCCGCAACTACATTATCCTTTCCTTTACAGTGGATAATGTCGAAATTGTATTCTTGTATGGCGAGAATCCATCTTGTAATTCTCGAGTTGTTTAAGTGGCACTTGTGCATGAATGTTAAGGCTTTATTGTCCGTGATTATCGTTAGGGGCTGGCCAAGTATGTACATTCGAAACTTATCCAGACATCTAACGATACTAAGGAGTTCTTTCTCCGTCGTGAAATAATTACGTTCTGCGCCTTTAAATGTTTTGCTTGTAAAAACGATCACGCCAATTTCTCCTTCTTCATCAATCTGGTACAGCTGGCCACCATACGCTAAATTACTAGCGTCACACTGAATGTAGTATCTTTGGTTCGGCCGTGGGGACCGTAGAGTTACTGTGCTTATAAATAAATTCTTGACTCTCTGGAAACATTCGTTCACTTCTCTTGTCCATGAAAACTTTCGTCCTCCTTTCAGCAGTTCGTGTAAAGGCTGCGTTGTTTCCGCGTATTTTCTCGTGAATCTGTTGTAAAAATTGGTGAGGCCAAGGAAACCTTTGAGTTGTTTAGTATTCTTTGGTGCTGGGAAATCCATAATTGCCTTTACCTTGTCATCGGTTGCTTGTATCCCTTTTGTTGTAAGGCGATAACCAAGGAATGAGATTTCTCGTCTAAAGAATTGCGATTTGGTGAGGTTGACAGTGATATTTGCCTTATTAAGGTTGTTTAGCAGTGTTTCTAAATGGTTTAAGTGTGTTTGGATATTGTTGGAGTAGCACAAGCAGTCGTCCACGTAGATAATCGTGTTCTTCTTGACTTCCTCCTCGAGAGCCACATCCAATCCACGTGTCAACGCTGCAGAGCTGGTGCTGAGTCCAAATGGTGTCACTGTGAAGCGGTAGCACCTCCCTTCGTGCATGAACGCAGTGAAATCCCTACATTCTTGTTTTAATGGGACCTGCCAGAAGCTACTGGATAAGTCGACCGTCGATAGATACTGCATATCTCCACATCTAGCCAATATCTCATTTACCGTGGACACTCCTTCGTAATCGGGTACAGTTACGCTGTTCACTTTCCTTGCATCAAGGCACAGGCGAACCCTCCCATCCTTCTTGATTACAGTTACGATTGGATTGACGTACGGGCTGGCGCAACGTTCGATTACTCCATATCGCAACATCCGGTTAATCTCTTCGTTCACCTTGTCTCTGTAAGCAAGCGGCACAGGCCAACCTCGTTGAAAGTAAGGCGTCCTGTCCGTAACGTGAAACTCATGTGTGTAACCCTCTATTCTTCCCGGGCACTCCCTAAAAACATTCCGGTTCCTTACTAAAATCTCCTTCAGGCGTTGCAGTATTCCTTCATCCACGCAGTCTATGCTCCCAATCTTTTCGTCGATGCATCGCAGTACTTCCTCTTCTTCTTCACTGGTTATCACGTCAATGTTCATGATTGGTATAATATGTTCCTCTTCATCAGTGTCGTTTTTTAAATTAATTACTTTGTTTCCGATGTCGATGCGACACCCAACTTCTTGTAGAAAACTGATTCCTAGTATACATGGTTTAACTAATTCTGGTATTACCAAAAACACACATTCATATCGGATACCATCAATCTCAATGTCACACATTATTTGTCTCTTAACTAATTTGGATTTATTTCCTACAGCACTTATGATAAATGTATTCGTTACGGGTAGTGTCTCATATGGTCCTATATTCTTCTTATGGTTATTAAACCACGTCTCCGATAACCCGTTGATGAGGCACCCTGTATCAAGCAAGGCTTGTACAATTATATCATTATTAAATTTGATAGTAATCTCGGGACATTTCAATACTTGTTTATTAATAATTTCGTCGTCCTCTTGTAGCAGGTCCTTCCGTAAATCCGGTAGTAATATATTTACATTCTCACTCGGAAGTAAGTCGCTTAAAATTTCTATCTTATTCTCTAGTTTGACATATTTTTTTTTTGCTGTTGTCGCCGTTACCGCTCGCCCTCGGGGTGGTGTCATTGACCGTTCTACTGGGGCCCGCTTCTCCTGGCGTAAACTGCACCGTATTGATGTATTGCTTGTTGTCAAAACGACCCCTCGGCTGTCGGTCACTTTCACTTTTGTTATA